>CM075815.1:4872771-5305771 GCA_037975025.1 Excoecaria agallocha
TCCACTCGACTGTCCTTGCTTTCTCTTTTGCTGAAATCGAGACTGCCTCTCAGCCTGTTCAGTCTGGATGGTCTCTAACTTAATAGATGCCTCTACCATGGCTCTCAAAGTAGGGTACTGCTGGGTTCCTATAATCTATCTGAGCTCGGTGAACAATCCCCTCTCAAACCTCTGTCGCAGCTTTTCATCTGTAGTCTGACTTTTATCAAGACATGCACTGAGGCGCTCAAACTCGCGCTCATACTCAGCTACTGTTCTATTACCCTGCCTAAGCCTCCAAAAGGCATCTTGCATAGCTAACTTGTATTCTGACCCAATATATTTTAACTCAAACTGAGACACAAAGAAGTCCCAAGTCAACTGATCCGCTGGGGTGTGCCTCCTAACTGAATCCCACCAAACAAAAGCTGGTCCTTGTAATAAAGCAACTATACCTTCCAGCTTCTCTTCTACCGAACTGTTTGTGATTTCAAAAAGCCTCTTTATCTTAAATAACCAATTTTCAGCCTGAGACGGTGTCAAATGATCCATTCCAGAGAAGTCTTCAGCTCCTAACCTTTTTAACTGTTCCAGAATGGGTCTTCTTTTAGGTGGAGCTGGCTGGACTTGAACAACTGTCTGAGAAGACTGTGCTGGTCTCGCTTGCAGTCGTTGCTGGATATATTCAGTCATAAGATCAAGGAAGTCTGGCTGTGGAGGTGGGGGTGGCACTGCTGAAGGAAAAACCTGTGGTTATGGTGCCTCCTGCTGTCCAGTACCTATCGAAGCTTCACTTTCACCATCCCCCACCTGCCTATCTCGCTCAGATGACATCTTTACACTATAAACAGAAAGGAGCAGGTACACATTAGATTTCTACTAAACTTTATCACTTATAATTGGCATGTATATATATAAATACAGGAATTTACATCATAATTATTCCCACTTCGATCTTAGGACCGGCTAAACCTTGCTCTGATATCAACTGTAACGTCCCCGGATTGTCGCTCGTGAATATTGTCCGCTTTGGGCCGAGGCCCTCACGGTTTTGTTCCTGGGTAAACTACCCAAAACGCGTCCACGAGGGTAAGGTATCCATAGCCTTATAAGGACTACTTCGTTCACCTTACCAACCGATGTGGGATATTACAATCCACCCCACCTAAATAGGCCCAGCGTCCTCGCTGGCTTGGGGGCCCAGTATTACGCTGGCATACCGATCCGACACCAGCTCTGATACCACGAAATGTAACACCCTTACTGTAACGGTCTTATCGGACAGACAGTCGGTCAGAAATTTTTTTTTCTAATTCCCTTAACAATCAGTATGCATATGAACTTTCATTTATCAATGACCTATAACTGTCCATCAATCACTATGCATTTAATAAAATTTTGGCAATATAACGGCTGTATTCTTAACTAGCCCCCTGAAAACAAACATTTACACAGCCTCTCAGAGGCACAACAGTTTATAGCAATCATATAACACATCCACAGTTATTCTCAAGCAACACTTGTATATCATTCATTCCCTACAATTCCTTATTCCCATACTGCCATAATTAATACATAATGAGATCATAGCTACAGTATTATCTTCTTATACAAAACATAATAGGGATATATATATATATATCCATGCCACAAAAATATTCTTTTTAACTCTTCAGCTTCAATTTTTCCTCTGTGTACCATGCTCCAGATTATCTGTACCTGCACGCAGTAAATTCTACGTGCTGAGCATTAAACATGCCCAGCGGTGACTAAAAATCATAATATTTTCCTAGAATATAATTGTATTAATAATTTTGGTTTAACAATGTATTATCGATTTTTCTTCTTTAAAAGCAAGCTTTATTTTATGAATGATTAATTTCCCTTTCAATTCACAAACTTCTTTATCTTTTCAAGTTAGTCCTTGAACTTCTCATTTATTACCAAAATGCCCTTTTTTACCCTATTAATTACTAGTTTGCCCTTTTATTCCTTGTTTTATTATCTTACCTTATTAGTTAACTTATAATTTACCGTTTAAGCCTTAATTTAATCTTTTTTCATGTAAAATTATATTTTAGTAATTAACTTTATACGGTTGGCTTTTTATCCAATTAATTGACTAAATTACCATTTTACCCTTATTACTTATTTCTTTTGTTACTTTTATCAATCAATTGCACCTTTTAGGCAATTTACCGTTTTACCCCTAACTTCTAAATTTTTTTCATTTTAGTCCCTTTTTCATATAAAACTTTCCTTTTTAACTTCTTTTTCACACTTTTAACATTATCTTATCAATATGCCCTCAGTACAGACCCGGCAGAAAACTCTCAGACCGGATATGCGGGACGTGGACCCCACAGGGCCACAACAAAATGAGAAATGACCTCCAAGAATCATTCCTCATATAACATATGACATGTGACAGTACGTATGATAAATATACCATGGAGATCAGTGATCCGTCCATAGTAAAGCAAGTCGCCATGATTTGCACAGCGGTATATGTATCCCTATGGCCAGCCAATTATATCCTAAACTAGGTTTTACTGCCTGACTCTTTCTAAGGGCACATATTTTCTTACTTTCTTACTTTTCATTACTTGTCAATACGGTATTAATACTTTATCATTACGGTCAATCTTATTTACACATATTACAAGCCATTTTACAGTAATTCATCATGAAATCACTAAATTATGCCATAATTCATTTAAATGTCATATTTTTCAACTAATACCTAATTAATATTTATTTCGAAAATATTCATTTAATTCCCATAAATTCGATAAAAATTCATACTCATTAATTTACATTAGTATTAATATTAGGAAGCTTAAAATCATTAAAATCATCAATTTTTACATTAATTTCTTATGACATACCATTCGGTTAACACTATAAGTCTCTCATATCATGGGTTTTAATTTCATTTAAAGTCTTTAATAGGCATATATAACTCCTAAATGCATGAATATAACATTAATTTCAATTATATCACAATACATAAAAATTTTCTTAAGAAACCTAAAGGAATTTCATTAATTTAATTGGGAAATAAAAGGATTTATTAGTCACACACCTTTTTCTATGGATTATCCTTGCCTAGGCTTCCTTTCTCTTTCCTTTGGCTTGAGAACTTTGCTCCTCTTCTTGAAATCCTTAACAAACCGAAATTTTCATCAATGTTATCTCAATTATTTTGGCTTCAAATGCTAAATTTAACAACAAAAATGAACTCTAGGCACCCAAAATTAGTAGTAGGCACCTAAAAACCTAATAAAAAGCAATAAACTCACATACCTAATTTTGACACCTAAACTTTAACTCTAAATTTCTCTTGATTTTCTTCTTTGAATCAAGGATTGGAGCTGATGAAGGTAATCTAGAGAGGCTAAAATCACTTTAGGAGGCTTTGATTTGGTGAGAATTGGAGAAAAATTGAAAGAAAAAGAGAGGAATTTGAGAGAGGTAGAATTCGGCCACCAAGAGGGAAGAAGAAGAAAGGAGTTGCTGCTGGAGATTTCTGGAGAAATTCATCTTATATAGGTCTTATGAATGGGCTGGGCCTTAGATGGGCTTGAACTATTTATTAGTTCAGCCCGAAGACACTATTCACTGTCGGAAAGTACTATTCACGATCAGTCCGACGTTGAGGCCATTACAAAAAAGGTGGAGAAAGAGGCAACAATGGCAAGAATCAAAGCTCCCCATTTCCAAAAACTGTAAGCTTGATGAATTATTTCAACTCCGGATAATTCAAAAATTCGAGAAATAAAAGATGGGTTTTCAGAGAGTTTATTCCAGCTTCAAAATCTCCTATTATGTTTATTATTGGAATCTCCATCTCTATCTTATCTTATACACAAAACAAAAATGATTATTAAAAATAAGCAAACGGCTGATCTTTCTCAAATTAGAAGCAACAATCAGCTAAATCAATTAAACAAATGAAGAAAAGAGAGAGTTTGGTTTGAGAGAAGAGGAGCTACGAAATGAAACGAAATCGAGAGAGGGGTTTGCTGAAAGCGGAGGTGAGGTTTATAAATCCTTAAATCGAAAACACCACACATAGAAAACACAGAGGCGCAAAGAACGAAAAACCTCGACTGCATGTAAAATAAAGCAGCATAAGCACAAAATAGATAGCCAGCTAGGTGATAGCAATATAGAGCCATCGGATTAAAACTTCAAGACTGAAATTTCAGCTAAACCTAGCTTAATATTGGAAGTTACTCCCTTTTAATAGCACAAAAAGATTACAAAGAAGATAAAAAAGGCAAACAAACCTGAAATCTCCTCTGTTAATAGCCTCTGTATCACTTGAAATTGTCTCCCAAATATCCAAAATCCAGTTTAAATAGATAGAATCGTGAGATGAATCAAGGGAATCATTTCAAATTTGGTTTCGATCACAGCAATCGATTTTGGTTGAGATAAATCAGCAGAAATGATTTTGATAGAAAGAATGAAAATTAGTTGAAGCATGAGTCGGGATACCAAGAGCGGCACTTTCACGTCGTTTTCGAAAAAAAATAGCGTGTTTTCTATGAAAAAGGAAAATTCTGGAAAACATATAAAGCAGTTCTCCAAATTCTTTTTATATTTTAGAAAATTAGGAAATTTGTTTTCTATTTTCTATTTAGAAAAATTAGACCATGTAAATATAATATTCTATTTTCTGTTTTTTAAAGAAAAATTTTCTAAAAAACAGGAGTTATTTTCTACAAGTAAACAGCCCCCAGATATCCCATTTCAACAAAAATGTGTCTTTCATCGAGTCTTACGTTTGTTGGCAAAATACCCACCAGTAACCTCAACACAAAATTAAAAGGGACTTTGAGTTTCCAAACCGAAGCCTGAATTGGAGAATTAACTAGCAAGATGATCAAAACAACAATTCTTCAAAAAACTGCAAACCCAAGAATACTCTCTCTCAAAACGGCTAATAATCTGATGATTTACTCACTTTTATTATCTGTGAAACTACAAATATTTTTTTTTGGTTTAAAATTAGTGTGTGATTAATTATATATTATCAACAAAAATGTATTTACATGCACATTTGTTGTCAATTTTTATTGCTGATAAATTAATATTTCATAATATCTAAATGAATAGATAATACATCACTACTATCTAAAAAAAAAACATTAGTAATAAAAAAATTATGACCCTACTACATATGTAATTGATAAATTTCCATTAATTCCGTACGCTTTAAATCTTTAATTAAGACTTTAATTCCTCCTATGCCAGTTCTGCTGGAGTAGCTCAGTTGGTTAGAGCGTGTGGCTGTTAACCACAAGGTCGAAGGTTCAAGCCCTTCCTCTAGCGATTAAATTATATTCCAGCAATATTTCACCTGTTCCATTCCGTTCTGCAATTGGGCTGAACAATTTTTTTTTGTTTTCAGTCATTGTTTGTTTAACAGTTTATGTTGTCCAATTCCGTTATAGTATGGGGCCTAATATGGGCTTAGAATATATAGTCTGCAAAACACAAGAATGAAAAATTTTCCACTCCTTCAATTGTAGATATGCCTTGCATTATTATAAATAATGTGTTTTTGTTAATCAGCCTAAGTAAGTTTGAAAGAAAGTCTGAAAGTCCTTCCTTCTTATAACAAAATACCATATATCTTTTTTTTTATTTATACCAAACATTTAACTTTTATTTTGTTAATTAAATTACCTAAAGTGACTACTTGTGAAATGTACAATAGAAATCGAAAAGTTAAATTTTAATAAATTATAATATAAAAAAAAAGTCAATTTAAACGTGATTAAAATCACAAACTTACTATAAATAGATAACATTCAATAACTTTTTGTTTCAGATAATTGTATTTTTCGAAATTAAATCTTATTTAATTGAAAAAGTTATCAGACTTTCAACCGTTTAAACTACAGATATAATTTAAAAGAAAAAAATGGATTATTCATTATTAAATTGTCCGAGTTTGTACAACAATGCTTTGCATCATACCTAAATCATGAGGGCAAACGTTAATAGAACTTTGAGGAGACACAGCATCAGTGCGACACATAGGGCAATTAGTATGTGAATATAGCCACATATCGATGCAAGCAACATGATATGAATGCATACATTCTGGCAAAGTCCGCAATTCCTCACCTTCTTGAAATTCATTCAAGCAAATTGCACCCGTTTCTTCATCATCAACCCCTAATCCCATCCCTTTTTGATACTTAAAAGCCGGTATGAGTTGTGCCGTCGAGTTCTCCATGCTATTCATTCGTTCTCCACTTCCTGCATTTGCTTGTCTTTGGCGGGGACACCACCCCATCACTATGCAATGGTAGATTGCGACTACAAGAGCTGCCGATCCGATTCCGATTAGGAGAACGGTGACCTTGCTGCCAAAATCATCGGCATCGTTGATAGACATAATTGGCCTAAGCTAGCAATAAGTGATTAATCTCAGTCATATTAAACCAAAGACTACTGTGATGGTTACAATGAAATCATTGTCTACGTGTTGCTTATTATGTTTGCTTATTAAATTCTTTCGGTGCTTATTTCTAGATTACTATGTTGTCTTATTTCTAATGTCTTATGTGGAATTTACGCACAACAATAAACACGTTTATGTTTATAACATTGGTGGAGCTTAGAGAGTTGAGATAAAATCTGTGCTTTTATTTATTGATATTGATCCAATCATAGTATGCCATGCAATTATTATTATTATTTTTTTGCTTTTACATATTATTAGACTATATATCATGAAAATAATATATGGATAGATAGGAATGATCATGGAACAGAAAATCTCCGTCTCCGATAGAAAACCGCCCCAAATAGGACGGAAAGTTCCCAAAAAATTTTCCTGCAAGGGCAGAGACGAAAAAAAAATTGATTTAGAATTTGGGGTAGGGACAACAATTGTGGTCCCAGCCCCAAATTTTTTCTGCCTTGAAATTTAGTAATTATTTTTAAATTTTATTTAATTTTAGTTTTGTTAATTTTAAAATTTTATATTAATTTAATTTGTGATTGAATTTATATTTTTTAATTATTAAATATTGTATATTAATTATACTTAATTATTAAATATTATATTTTAGTTCTAATTGTTTTTTAAAAAAATTAATTTTTGACTAGTGATTGGGATTTCCGTGGAGGATGAGAATCTCTGCGAGGCGAAAACGGAAGAAAACTTCCCTTCATAATTCTACCGGGGGTGAAATCTCCAATTTTGGGCAGGACAGTAGGTGAAGAGTCATTCCCCGTCGCAACTCGTGATTATCTCTGTAGGATAGAGTCTTGAATATGATTTCTGAAAAATATATTTATTAGTTGGCTTCAAAATCCAATAACCTAAAATAAATTTGCTGAATGGCAATATGGACTATGGCAGAGAGCCGGTAGTTACCATAATTATGAGCCTAATATCCAGCCCAAAATGGTTTCTGCTTTTAGAAAATTTATTTGCAAATATATATTTATATATATATTGTCTAACCGGAGCTGGAGGTGATAAGGAGATAAAGAATAGAAGTGGTGGAGGTGGTATCCGGGGAGAAATGGGTGACAAGGAAACCCAACACCAAGCATGCATGTGCCTACACAATTATTGCACACCTACTTTTTGAGGAAGTCTGGATCCTCTAAATTTCTATTTCTGTATTTATATTTTAATTATCTTTTCAACTAAGTCTAATCCCATTTCTCAATTATTTTCTTTGAAATGATTCTTAACAATCCGGGTCAAAATTGACACTATTCGATTCTTTGCTTTTTTTTCTTTTTTAGAAAGTATAGGTAATTGCATTCAACTTATAAACTAGGACTTATTCAACTTTTACTTCGGTTATTTACATATTTTAGGCACTAATTTTTAAATTACTTCATTGATAACCAAACCAATCACAACAACGTGCGAACCGTATAAATTTTTTAATTTTAATCATGTTTGAATAAAATTAAATATTTTTTATGAAAATAATTCTTATGTAACCGAACACATTAAATGGAAGATAAAAATACTAATTATTTTTAAAATATATTGAAGGATCCATTATATAATAAAATATGAAACATTTTGCACATAATACGAAGAATGAATTGGCGATCTCTAATTTAAATTAGAGAATAATAGAATATCAAAAATTTTAATTATAACTTTATGTTTTCATTTAATTTGTTTTGCTGGATTCAAATTATTTTAAAAATTAAATAAATTTATCTATAAATAACTAAAATAATTTTTTTCCAAATCTCTATCAAGTTTTAAAAATAATGATTATCTTTATTTAATTTTAATTTAATTATCTTCAATACTCATTAGCAACATTCATTAATTATTAACACTACAAAAATATCATATCAAAAAAGATTTGCAAAAATTTCACTTTCTAATTCGTAACATTTTTTTGAAAGATATTAGCTATATTTAGATAAAATTAGCAAAACTAATTAAAATGTCTTCAATTTGATGCTTAATAAAAATTTATTATTAACTTTTAGTTATATTAATAACTGACTGAAAATAAAAAAAAATATTGTTGTTTTTAATTTGAATTGATTTACATAATTAATATTAAATATGAAAAACTATATAAATATGAAAAAATAATTTTATTTTAAAAAATTGATTTTTCATTAGTTTTAATGGGAAAAACTAATAGTGTTCCTTAATTAAAATGATATATAAAGTTTAAAACTGATATCAAAAAAAAAAATTATTAAGCTTGAAACTAAAAACTATTATAAAATTTAGATCTTATTTTATAATTAATTCTTTATTCAGTTGCCTATGATAACTACCCTAGTATGTAGAGGTGGCAAATAGACAGATTGAACGGATTTAGATTTGATCATTAATGGACGGGATTATAAATAAATCGAAAAATATGGGTTATAAATGTATTAATATATAAATGAGTTGGACGAATTTGAACTGATCCATGAGTTTAATATAAATTATTATAAAATTTTTAATTAATTAATTCAATAATAATAATATTCAATTGAAAATATAATATAAATAATAAGTTGATATATATAAAGAAAAATAAAAATTTTATTAATAATTTAATTTTACTAAAAAAAATAAAAATATGTATAAATATTAAATATACAAACAGTAAAAATTAGTATAACAAAATAAAAATAATATATTAATTTATTTTTCATTTTCAAATGATGATAAATCTAACAAAATAAAAATAATAGTGGTATGGCACATAAATTAAAGATCCAATTATATAAGAAAATTTTATATTCTTCTAATAGATACATATAATACTATAATAATTCTTTAATAATGGATATTCTAGGAACTTATATTTCATATCATATGAATTACTATTTTTTTTATTGGTTTTGTGGAAAATGAAGGCAGAACTTATATTTTCTTCAATTGCCATGCTTACGTACGATTATAATTAATTAAGACAATTTTAATTAGCGCATTGCGTATACTCTAATTTGATTTTTTTTTATTTAAATTGATTTTAAAAGTGATAAAACAGATTTTGGCTTTACCTATAAGAATGAGAGCTGACAGTTGTAGGATCGATCGGACGATTGGACCTGCAATAAGGAGTGTCCAGTCGGATCCGGGCGTTAGCATTCCAAAACTTAAGTTAATAGCTTTTAGAAAAAGAGTGCTTAGAGAGATAGAGTCTCAGATGTTCGATATCTGGAGCCATCATATTTTAGGCTATTTATAGGGGTTCTTTGGAGGGGTTCTTTGAAGAGGTACTCAAGTACCTTGGGGAGTGATAACTGGCAACTGGAGTAGGTGAGCGACGACGTGACAGGGAGTAGTTGGAGAGTATGGACGTTGGCTCGTATTAGTGGGCTGACAGGACGTGTTGTCCCATCAGTCCGATTGGAGATCACATCTTCTTGTTTTGGCTTCTAGCTCACGTCTTGCTCTTTTTCCTCTGGGCTTGGGACATGTCAAATGTTATTGGCCCACTCTGATTGGACCTCTGGAAATGTATTGTCTATAGTTATCACTTGTCCCCCCTCTAATGGGTCCGATCGGACGATGTATTATTTTATTATTTTGGCAAAATTTTTGAATTTTCGGGAGGTGCCCGCTTGAAGAGATATGTCCGTCAAGTTTGGACAAAATTTTGTCATGATAATAGTTAAGGAAAATAAACACTATCAACCATGAAGAGTGTATGAAATCAGATATGGAGAATGCGTGAATTTGAATAAGGATAATACTTCCTGAATTTTAATACACTTTTCATCGCAGTGCACAACTATCTTAGATCGACGATCGCTTAATCCGATCGGATTAAAAAACATACTTTCCATTCAAGCAAGAGTTGTGACTTAAATTTATTGCGTCAAACGCAGTAAGCTACTTTTCGGTCTTTAATTTGATTGAAGTATTAGCCGATCGGATATTCGTTAGAGAATCATGCATGGCGAATGATCTTTCAGTCCTTTCATTATTTTGAAGATTTGACGACTTTGTATATGAAGCGTTCAAAAGAGATAGTTAACTCAATTGGTGATGTTCACATGTTAGGCTTAAAATAACATTGAACTTTGGCGAATAAATTGATGGAGATTTTAAGTGAATGCACCACGTAGGGAATTTTGACCCCAAAAGTTCAAGGGAGTTACCTATTTGGATCGGGATACTTCTATCATCCAACCGGAATTAAGATGGTGATGCGAATCATAATTGTATATTTCGCATTTTGCGTTCAATATAGACACCAAACCTAGTGAACAAGTCAATGGAGATTGAATGGAGGCATCCTACATTTTGGGTTTAAGAATAGTATCAAACCTAGCAGACGAATTCACAATAAAGGGGAGCTTTAGTATTTCGCGCTCGAATGGACATCGAACCTAGTGATGGAGTTGTGTCATTCAAGCATTTATATGAAATTTTGAACTTTTAGAATGATTTTTGATAGGTATCGTCTTCAACCAAGAGTGATTACTTATTCTAACTATTCGGGGTTGGGGGGGGGAGGTTTATAGGCACTAGGGCCTTCATCCCACTCTCCCATTGATAGGAAAACTTTTTTCTGATTCGCTTTGAGGCGATTGAAAAATAACAACCAATTGGGGTGAGGTTCGCAGGCCTCGAGGCCTTCATCTCGAACTCCCGACGGCAAAATGATCCGATCCGAGAACCGGTTTGTTGGAGAGTTAATAAGTCTGCTTAAATGACAAGTATTAAATTCATGAGTTTTGGACATGTACCTGTTTTTTAAGTTATTTTTACTGTGTGGAGACATTTATTTTGTGCGTGTCATGGTGTTTGAATTTTCAACAGATTTTTCGCATGTTGTAGCCTTTTTTATTGCACTCTCTTTAAGAACTCGAAAATAGATCGTTAAATAGCAAAACAAGTAATATTAAGACGGACTGGTATTCCAGCGCTTATTACAAGGGAATGAGAGAACATTTAAATTTAGTACAAATGCCTTTTTAAGAACTCAAATTGTAACAATTGCACCTGATTTTGCCGTTATTTGCTGATCTCCTCAATTTGTCCATGTTAATCTGGTTTTTTGTGCTGGACCAGTCAGTTTCTTTCCATCGTTGGGCAACTTACAGGAGCTTTTCTCGTTTATTGGTTCGAGCATCCGACATCATGATATAGCTCACGACTTTTGTCGCGGCCTCCACTGTTCTCCTCTTGTTTGGCCATTTTAGGTAGGTTAGTTTTCCTATGTTTTCTCTTGGCGTCTGGAAGGAACCGGTACTGAGGGGAGTGGTTGTCCCAGCCAGCTGATTATTGCGGCGGTCAGGTTTATTTCGTTCATCCTCATTTCCCCTCTCTATAATCCTTGAGAAAATCGACCGCTTAAGCTTCCCTTCTGCTCGATTGGATGCGGGGGTTCTACTGAATAGTCAACCATCTGGATATCGCAGTTTGTCCATTACATTAGTTTTTTCGATTCTGTTAGATATGAGAGCATCATGTAACTGGACGTGCCGTCGGGAAAGCTACTTGGTGGCCTTACTGTCAGTGATTCGGTAAATGGACGATCTGTGATGCCTTTTGCCAAGGTATTTGATGCCAGTTCCATGCTTAAATCCCCAATTTTTGACATTGCAACTTGAAAGCGAATGATGTAATCTCTGAGACTTTCATCGGTTCTTTGGTAAAGGTTGCACAGGCCACTGAACGACTTTGATGCGTATGTTTGCACATGAAATTGCGTCATGAATAATTCTTTGAGTTGCTTGAAGGAGGCGATTGATGCATGAGGGAGTCTGAGGAACCATTTCAAAGCATCCCCTCCTAAGGTGGTTGGGAAAACTCTACAGACAATCCTTTCATCGAAGGTGTAGACCTGCACTTTAATCACAAATTTCGCAAGGTAAATGGCAGGATCAATTTTATCTGTATATTTATCCAACGCCATATCTCTCCATCTGGGAGGCAGCTCATACTCCGTAATTTTCCTGCAGAAAGGGGAGGCACTATTGCAAGCGTTCTCCTCAGACATCCCTTTCATTGGTTTCGCCAAGCCAAACTTTTCAAGTTTTTATTTGAACCATTCATCCTCCCTGCTCATCGTCGTAGAGGTGAACTCTTCTTTTGTCCTTTGGAAGCAATCGCGATTTGGCGCACATACATAGTTCAAATCATCACCAAAGGATGAGGCGCATGATCTACTGGGGATATGGAAAGCATCTCTGCTCGAAAACATTGTTTCATTCCCTTTATCGTATCTATTCATGATCTTAGCGTCTGCATTTCTTCCATCATGAGCGCTTGGCTCTCTGAGGGAAATCCCTCTGTTTCTCCCTCTTTCAAAATCTTCGGCCATTAAAACCATTTCTTGACCGCTTTCGGAGCTTCTGGGCATTCTTTCCATTTCCAAGGCTTGAACCACACTCTCAGTGAGGTGACCAAGGACAACACGCATGTCTCTTACAGTAATAGGGGCGTTCTCCTGCTATCGTGTAACCATATCATCGAGATTTAGGAGGAGGTCACCTCCGACTGGTGATCTGAAAGATCTCTCTCTTAGCCTTGAGGGTTTGAATCTGTCCTGGTTGTTGCGATTACGCTCTCCATGAGCTGTACGTTCGTAAGATCTCGAATCCGTCATGGATCTCAATGAAAGCACCAAATGATAAAGCAGATTTTGGTTTTACTTATAAGAAGGAGAGCTGACAGTTATAGGGCCGATCGGATGGCTGGACCTGCAATAAGGAGTGCCTAGTCGAACCCGGGCGTTAGCACTCCGAAACTTAAGTTAGTAGCTTTTAGAAAAATAGTATTTAGAGAGAGAGTCTCAAATGTTCGATACCTGGAGCCATCGTGTTTTAGGCTATTTATAGGGATTCTTTGGAGGGGTACTCAAGTATCTTGGGGAGTGATAACTGGCAACTGGAGTAGGTGAGCAGCGACGTGATAGAGAGTAATTGGAGAGTATGGGCATTAGCTTGTGTCAGTGGACTGACAGAATGTGCTGTCCCATCAGTCAGATTGAAAATTACGTATTCCTATTTTGGCTTCTAACTCACGTCTTGCTCTTTTGCCTTTGAACTTGGAACATGTCAAATATTATTGGATCACTCTAATTGAAACTTTGAGAATATATTTTTCATTGTTATAAAAAAGCATTAGATTAAGCTAAATAAAAGCTAATTTTATTTATATATATATATGTGTGTGTGCTATAAAAACAAAATAAATCTTCTTATCATCGAAAGGCGAAAAAAGCCACGAACCTATCAGTTGAAGACACAAGGACAGCTGGGATAAGGCTTAACCGCTTAATAAACGCCTGCACCAACAAACCCACAAGTTGCTACTTAGGTTATACGATTCTGATAAGGCATCCGTATTATAATTATTTTTTTATTTTTAATTTATTAAATTAATAAAAAAATTTCGTAGTCAATATTTTAATGGCTATTATATTTTAGTGGAGATTATGATTCGGTATACTAGATATACTATATGTATTAAATATTAACGGTTAGATGTAAATTATACAATATTATTTTTTTAAGTGAACGGTATATACGCGATTTGTCTAGTAAGTATCTGTACACGTAAGATATTAAAATTATTTTATACAGAAAAAACAAATCGGAAAAATAGCTGTCTTTCAAGCATGTCAAGAGATGCATATTCATTGTCCCTTCATTATTATTTTAAAAACTATGATGGTGCGTTAATAAGGTTGTACTTGTATGTCGCTTTTAATAAGGTTGGACCGTGCTACAAGCCATCCCACGAATGGGTCTGCTCCATCGCCAACTAATTAAGGTTTTTACTCATTACATGTTATTTGAGCTTTTGACTTATATTTAATATTATAATTTGTTATTAGAAATATATACGCAATTCAATTTATCAATTAATTTTAAATTATTATTGGCTAATTCCACACTAATTATCAACTAAAACGTTTTTCCTCTGACTAACGTGACATTAGACAAACTTAAATAATAATATAATTTTAGGAAATTTGTGGAGGATGATTTAGCCAACTTATAAATACTTTTTTAGGAAATTGAGATTTGTTTAATTAAATTAGAAAGTATAATTTAAATAATAAAAACTTTGCTAGTGGATCTTTTATTATATTGCTTTTTTTTTCCCGTAAAGTTTTAAAAATCCTATATTTCTAATAATAAATTGAAAGAAGGAATCTTTGGTATAATCCTCTTTTTATAAAATTAAATTAAAATGTGCAAATCATTTTCATATAATAGACAAAGTTGGACGTTGAGAGAAAAAATAAAATAATGCTAATAATAAAACCGCTGGCAACCAGGCCCTATCTAGGACAGTTACGAGGAGACTTTAAGAATATATAATTCCCTAAAAAATAATAAAAGAACCCATAAGAAATTTTCAATTGCTTTCATGGTGTGTTTAAGATCGATTGGTGGGTATATTTTATTGTTAATTGCATCTTGTTTTTTTTAAATAATAGTCTTTTTATCTATAATTTTCAGAATACGATATTGTGCAGATATGTATATGCTTCATGCTAAGGGTGTTCAAAATCGAATTGAAATTGAAAATCAAATTGAACCAAATAAATTTTGATTTATTTGGTTCGATTAGATTGATTTTTGATCCATTCAATTCTGAACCAAAAAAGAATATAGATTTAATCGGTTCGATTCGATTCTTAAAATTAAAGAACCGAAGAAATCAAACTGATCGAAGTTTTTATACATGTATATTTTATAGTATTAAAGATATCAAAACAAGTATCTTGGATCAGTGGTACGCAACTCCGTTAAAGCCATTAGGATTTGAACTATACGTTAAAGCCATTAGGTCTTGAGTTCAAATTCTATAAGGCACATATTTTTTGTTTTTTAATTTTTTTCCTTTAATTTTTTTTACAAGTGAATTAAAATTAAAATTTAGAAGTGAATTAAAATATAAATATAAACATTTAATTTATTAAATTGAGTAGTAGAGTATTAGTGATTAAATTAAAAATTAAATTTGCTGTATTTTTGGTTTCTCAAATTTTTTACTTTAATTTTTTTACAAGTAAATTAAAATTAAAATTTAGAAGTGAATTAAAATATAAATTTAAATCCTTAATTTATTAAATTGAGCAGTAGAGTATTAGTGATTAAATTTAAAATTAAAGTTTATGTATAATTGATAATGGCAAAAAAAAAAGAAAGAATTTTCATATCAATGATAAACTAATTATTTGTGTAGTAGGACGAATTGCATGAAATTAGCAATTTGTATTAAAATATCAGTCTTTACATAATTTATTTGGCAACACTGAAAATTGAAACAATTAATTGATTTCTAAAAGTTAAATACTTTGATAGTAATAATAAATGATAAAAGCTAATTTATTGGTGATGAAATAAGCAAAATACAAGAAAATTATGTTAATTTGCTAACTTATACTATTCAAATATTTGAATTCTTTTAGCTATTAAATTTTAGATATATCTAATTGTATTTTCAATCTAAATTACTAAAACTAAATGCTAAATCTCTTTATTTTTTTTAATGTTGTGCCATAGTTCCTAAGCATTAAGCCATAGATGCGCTTTCCATTACGTATAGAGGTGGTAAATGGACGTGTTGGATGGATTTGGATTGGATCATTAATGGATAAGTCATTAATGAGTCAAAAAAATATAGATCATTAATGAATTAAATTGATTTGAATCGATCCATGGATGATGGATTATTTACAAATAACCTCCTGTTCTCGTTGCTTCAATATGATTTTGAAACCTAAATATACCAAATTACTTATGATTTGATTATTAGTTTCTCCAATTTTTCAATTTTAAATGTGATTCAATATCCACTTCAAACATGCTTAAAAAATATGAGATCCAAAAAATTCGAATATAAAAAAATTACTCCAAAATATATTAACTTGAATTCACTTTACTTAATTCATTTGTCAGATATAGTTTTAAGCTATTCAATATTTTTTTTTGGGGCTTTTATATTTTATGCTAATATATTGAACAAAAAATTTGCAATAAAGTCCAATCAAATTCAAAAAATATTGTAGAATATCAACATTCAAAATATCAATATAATCCAAAAGATTTTTTTGAAAATAATATTTATTTGAAAAATGTTACCACTTATCACTTGTCCTTAGTTATTCTTATTACCATACAAAAAGACAGGACCACTTGGCTTCATGGGACGCCTCTTTTGAGTTTTGACCCCTAATCTGCTCTGCCGTCCACTAACGCCGTTCACAATCAGCGTTCGCCGTTATCTTGTGTAGGGTCTCTCTCTCTTCTATTTAACTCCGTCTCTTTTAACACCCTCCGTTTCTTTCTCTCTCTCTCAAAATGGGGATCGAATGGGCAAGCCTCTGTTTTGGGTGGATTTGAAGTCTCGCCTTTTGGGTAATTTTCGAATCTCTTCGATTATATTCATTTTCTGTGTTCGCTTTTTTAGGGATTTAGGGTTCCGTTTATGGTCTGATTTGATTGCTTTGAATCTGTACTTATCTTCTGTTTTCACAGAATTTCTTCAGATTCTAGGGATTGACGAATTCTTTGTTCGGTTTTTTCTTTTTCTTTTAACTGTGTTTGGTAGCTGAGAAACCTTAAGAGGATATTTTTCTTTGAAAGTTTCAATCTTTAGAGGCTTTAGTCATATGTGTTTCCTGTTAAATCAGAGGTTCACTCAATATTGTCATATGCCTGTTTGGGGATCCTCAGATGTCTGTATAGTTCACCTTGTTTCAGATTTAACTCAATTATTGGCTTTTTTGATGGGAAAAAATTTATGATTTTTGGAATTTCACGCTTCTGTAGTCTATCCAGCAGGTATTGGGGTTTTACTTTTAATTGTATATTTTTATTTTATTTATTCGTGTTATCTTGGAAAAATATGGGTAGTATTTCATTTTGGTAGCATGTGATTGTAAATCTGGTATTGAAGTCTAGTTTTGAACCTGTTTAGGTGACATCTCTCTTGCTTATTCTTTGGCAGGTCTATTGCATTATGCTGCGATTTGCTGCTTTCTGGATTTCTTGATGACTATTTCTGATATATTCTTGTGGTTTGTTTTGAACTCATAAAAGATGAAGCGATTTATGAGTTGTTTATTTGGTTTTGTTGATTGATTGGGAGCTCTGCTGAATCTTTCGGGGTTTATATTTTGATTCATGCCGCTGTTGATGATTTTCTGTTAACTCTGGTGGGCTCGCTAGTCACAACCCAAAAGCAAGGAAAATAAAAGAGAAGGAACAGGAAAAGAACATGGGGGAAGCTCTACTCACAACCTTGTCTATGGAGAATTATCATCCATCTACACTTTTGTCAATGGATTCTAGTTCTCTTACACATGATGAATTGGAGAGAGAGATGAATCGGTCAATCATTCTTTCAAGGCCACCTGATATCAATCTCCCATTGTCGTCCGAGCCTAGTCCACCTCCTTCCTTGGCTTGGAATGATCCATGTGACATATTGGATGTTAGTCTTGCACCTCAAACTTACTTGGTTGAGACAGTTGTTAATATCCCAAAAGTTGCAAAGAAGTGCACAAAACGGCTTGATAGCATTTGGGGTGCCTGGTTTTTCTTTAGCTTCTATTTCAAGCCTGTTCTGAATGAGAAGTCAAAGTGCAAGATAATTAGGGACAGTAATGGTGTTTCTGGATACGAGAAGTCGGATTTGCAACTTGATGCTTTCTTGGTTCAGCATGACATGGAGAACATGTACATGTGGGTTTTCAAGGAAAGGCCTGAAAATGCCTTGGGTAAGATGCAGCTTAGGAGTTACATGAATGGGCATTCTCGCCAAGGAGAGCGCCCATTTCCATTCAGTGTAGATAGGGGCTTTGTTCGATCTCATAGGATGCAGAGGAAGCATTACAGGGGTCTTTCAAATCCTCAATGTGTTCATGGCATAGAGATTGTCAGATCACCCAATCTGATGGATCTCGATGAGGAAGAAAGAAAGAGGTGGATGGAGCTTACAGGCCGGGATGTAAATTTCTCAATTCCTCTTGAAGCAAGTGATTTTGGTTCATGGAGGAACCTTCCAAACACAGAATTTGAGCTTGAGCGTCCCCTTCATCCATTAAAAGGTAATGGACATTCCCACCCAAGAAAATTGCTTAATGGGACTGGTCTGAATCTCTCAACTCAGTCATCGGACCATAGCAACAGTGAGAGCATGGATCTTTCTCCTGTCAGTCACAAGCGAAAGAAAGATTATTTGCCGCATGGAAATGATGATGAATGTTTAGCTAACAACACACATGGTGACAGAGTTGATATGAATATTCATCCAGTTGAGCCAGCCTGGGTAAGTGAGTTCAGTGGGGTTATGAAAAATGTATATGGGCCTGTGACAGCAGCAAAAACAATATACGAAGATGATGAAGCATTCTTAATCATCATCAGCTTGCCTTTTGCTGATCTTCAAAGGGTGAAAGTCACGTGGAGGAACACTAATTTGCATGGAATTGTGAAGATATCTTGTATAAGTACGGCCTGCATGCCATTTATTAAGAGACATGATAGGACATTTAAATTAACAGATCCAACACCAGAGCACTGCCCTCCGGGAGAATTCATTAGAGAGATTCCCCTTCCAAACCGCATTCCAGAAGATGCTAAATTGGAAGCATACCGCGATGAGACAGGGACGATGCTTGAAATTATTGTCCCCAAACATCGTGCAGGGCCAGAAGAACATGAAGTCCGAGTATGCCTTCGCCCTCCCGTGGGAGTGAATGGGCATTTGTCAACCTGAAAAGCGTCATTTATTCGAAGATTGTACGGACGGTTAGAGTGGTTGGTGCTTCATTGTTTACTAACCTCATTCCATAAAGGAAATCTATGAAATGATATTTGCATTTTTTCTTTCAGATTGTTTTGTCATCGATATATACTTGTAACTCATCTTTTGACCTATAGGTTATGTTTTCTTTTTTAATCGTAGTCTTCACTGGTTGAATGATGAGGCCAAAGGGAAGAAAAGTGAAAAAAAAAAAAAAAAAGAAAAGGAAAAACGACTACTAATCCACTCTGATTGAATTGATTTAAGTTCAGCTGTGCTTTCTCTGTTTGGTATTTGATGTGCAGTGCCTTTGTGTAATCCTGTTGACCTGTGAACCATTTTTGAACAATTTTCTTCAAAAAGCTGCAATACGAGTTTTCATCTGCAAGTGATGCAATTAGCCCTCGGCAAATCTTGGAGGCTAGTTCTTATCTTTGGCTATTGGTGGTTTGTGTTGTAACTGGCCTTTGCAAATCTGTATGATGGTTGAATTGGTTATCAGCAACTCTCATGTCACTTGACACTTTCTGAAAGAGAGCAAGTCATATAGTTGTCTGTTGCGGATATGCATTTGATATTCATCGCTTAATTTTTTTTTTTGTCTAAAAGAACTGATTATGATGAAACAGTAGGTATAGCATTTGTTGGTGGGATATGAAAGGCCGTCATAATCAAATATTTCTTTTGCTTACCTAATGCTCTTTTGCTTTTCACTTTGCAACTAAATCATGAACCTATAGGTCCTTGAAAATCACTAATTAAAGAAAGTGGATGCAAAGGGAGATACGAATTAGTGATCCTTTTCTCATAGCGTCTTCAGAGCCTGCCACATGTAGTGTAGGAGTGAGACAGACCATTTTCCCTCTACTAATAGGTATCTACTGTTGGAGATTTAGTTGAACATCATATATACGAAAATTATGGACTTTATCCAGATTATACTATGCAAGTGAATTTATTTATTTTCGTTGTCAAAGCGTGTGATTATCTGTTAAATATAAGGAGATAGGTTATAAAGAAAGCTGAATTGTTATGGTCAAAGAGGTTACGTAGCATTTACCAAATGCTTATAGTGAGACAACGTGATAAGTTTGACAAATTGTATGCAATAATTCAGCCGACCCACCAATAATTCAATTGTGAACATGAGTTACATCCAATCATTTTGGCTTTTGCCTTCCATTGATGTGACACTGACAAATAATTCCCATCTCAATTATTCTCTTAATCACATTTAATTAACTGTGTGGACCCAAGATTCACAATTCCATGAATCCTGGACAACATAGTTTTGAAGGAACTTATACACGTACTCGTATGGTCAATTTCTTTTTTTTTTTTTATATATGAATTTTTGTATTTTTTCCACATATAAAATACTTACCGTCTGATCAGAAAATAATGTCTTTTTATTTTTAATTGAACAATAAGTATAAGTATAAACGGTTAGTACTTGCACATCCAATTATTACTCTACAACTACAGCTCGGAGAGGAGAAAATAATATATGTACCCTAAGCAAATGGGAAAAGTCTAATGTTTTGTTCGCAAGTGGTAGTGCGGTGTGCATGCATTTATACCATTTGATCAGATATATATGTAAAATTTAATGGTGCAAATTTACGTAATACAAACGCAAAGTCACTGTATCATAATCCTTGATTACTAGAACTTAGAACTACTATATTTATGACTTTTTTCCTTTTGTGAAAATTTTATTAAGATATTAATTTTGGTCCAATTCAACATATAATTCCTGCAGAGTCAAACTATTTCAAGTTTTTGACTTTCTTAAAATCAAAATGTTTTCTTTTAGTATTCTGGCTTTAGAATTCTTGAGTAAGAATAGGCTAAGTGGTTACAAGGATTTTTTTCTTGACTGACCCTAAGGGAATAGTTGTGGATTGAATTAGCCTCAAAAGTTACAATGTAACAATTTGACAATCATTTAAAAGTTCAATTAGCTATCCAATTTTGTAAAATGTCAGAGCACCTTAGTCTATGCATGGACCTAATTTAATTTCAAATACTAACATATGAATTGAAATTTGTACAACATTATATTATATTTTTATAATTAGATCATATATATAGCTGATGTGGTATACCTAACATAAAAAAAATATACATGTATTTGTACTGTATTACAAATATAATGATCAACTAATTGTAGCAATTACCAATTAGGATTAGAGATATTATCTAATCCTGAAGAAGTACAGATATATTATATATTGTTGGATAGTGTAAATTTTTATTTTTTTTACTATGTAGAACTTATGCTTTTGAACTCATTAATAATAAAATTTAATTAAGTGATATGATCTTATGTTTATAGAATTTTCTAAATATGCAGTCAGCATCCTAAAAACTAGTCAATATCTTTATATGTATTATTTCATAAACTTTGGTACTTAATTAGACATGCACTCCTCTCAATAATTTTTACTAATTGAAATGTTAGAAAATTCTAAATTAAATTAACTGAAATTCAGGCTTATTGAAGAATGTTAAGGTACAACAAAGAGAGATAAATTTAAGTAATAATTTTTTTTTTCTAATATGAGAAATACAATGTTGATATTATAAAGTTGGATCCTATCTTTGATTGATTCTTATAGTATGCTTTGAGAATTGAATAATTAAGTAGTTCCAATATCATTTAACATTTTATTATTCAATTTATCATACTTTAAGTTATATTTCTTGTATATTATTCCTAGCAGATGAACTTCAAAAAAGCTTGTCACTTCACAAAAGCCACTATAATTAACTCAAATAATACACATCAAAATGAACTAATATAGTGGCCAGTCATAGTTCCACATAGAAAGCCACCAAAATCACATCTGGATTTAAACATAAAATCCCAAAATTCACAGCATAATAAATTTCTTCATCCATTCCACCACTTGCAGATGTTTTCAATCTCCTTCATCTTCTCCTCATATTCATCTGCCTCAGCGAGCTGCTTCGCATCCAACCAGTCAATAACTTGTTCAACCATAACCTTAATCTTGTTTCTGTAACCTGGGGCTAGTTTGGGGTTGATCTTCTCATCATTCAAACTGTTCTTAATGAAATACGCATAATTCTCCAGAGCATTCTTGGCATCAATTTTCTTCTTCTTATGTTGCTCGTGTTCCGCCTTGAACTTCTTCAAATCTAGTACCACTTTCTCGTTCTCTACATCGAACCACCGTCGCTTCCTATTAGTGATTGTGACGCAGCGCAGGTTGGACGGGCACGCTTGGCATGAAACTATCCGCTTTGGGCATTACCACGTCAGCCCGCACGGCTTTAAAACGTATCATGCCAAGTGGAGGTAACCCGCCGCCTATATACTGCTCAACCAGCACAAGATCTTTCGATGTGGGACTGGAGACTCAAAGGATGCCTTGCAACACATTCTCTCGCATCATATTCCCCTCCTTAAACGCAGCCGCACTTGCGCCTTAAGGATGCACTCAGAGGTTGAATCCACAATATGGTGACCCACACCGCCAGCTCTGATACCACCTGACGTAGCATAGGTTGGATGGGCATGCTTAGCATGAAACTGTCTGCTTTGGGCATCACCACGTCAGCTCGCACGGCTTTAAAACGCGTCATGTCAAGTGGAGGTAACCCGCCGCCTATATACTGCTCAACCAGCACAAGATCTTTCGATGTGGGACTGAAAACTCAGAGGATGCCTTGCAACACATGCTCCCGCATCAGATTGTCCATTTGTTTTTCTGGCCATCTGTGTCATCCTTAATAGAAACATCTAAGATACCATTAGCATCAATATCGAAGCACACCCTGACCCGAGAGACACCCTTTGGTACTGGAGGAATGCCAAAAAGCTCACATTTGAGAACTAAATTGTTGGTTCTAGCTATTGTGTTCTCACCCTCTTAAACCTTGAATAACACACTAGCTTGATTGTCACAGTCGGTGGAAAACCGGTGCTCCTTCTTGAGAGGAATGGGCTGGTTGCTTGGCACAAGAGGAGTCATCAAACCTCTTTCAGTTTCCAATGTAAAAGACTGGGGGTTAACATCCAAGAGCAAGACATTTTGCAACCTCTAATCTCGCTCTCCACTTAAGATTGCAGCCTGAACAGCTGCACCATAGGCAGCAGCCTCATCAGGGTTAATGCTCTTGCAAAGCTCCTTCCCGTTGAAGAAGTCCCGCAACAACTGCTGCACCATTGGAATTCTAGTTGATCCACCAACTAATACAACATCATGGACGCTGCTCTTCTCCATTTTAGCGGTCCTTAAACAATCCTCAACAAGATAAATACACTTCCTGAAAAGATCCATATTTAGTTCCTCAAATCTGGCACGTGTGATGGTTGTGTAGAAATCAATGCCCTCGTAAAAGGAATCAATCTGAATATTTGTCTCAGCAGTGGATGAGAGAATCCTCTTAGCCTTCTCGCATTTGTTCCTCAATCGTCTAAGAGCTCTAGGACTTCCAGAGATGTCCTTCCGATGCTTTATCTTAAACTCATTTAAAAAGTGACACAACATTTTGTTATCAAAGTCCTGGCCGCCAAGTTGAGTGTCACCATGGCCTTCACTTCAAAGTTGCCATTTTCAATGGTGACCAATGAGACATCAAAAGAACCACCACCCAAATCAAATATCAACACATTCTTCTCCCCATAACTTTCAGCCTTCTGGTCAAGACCATAAGCAATAACTGCAGCTGCAGGGTCATTGATAAGACGCATAACGTTAAGGCCAGCAATTACCCCAGCATCCATAGTTGCCCGCCGCTGAGATTGATTGAAATAAGCAGGAACAGTCACAACAGCATTCTTCACTGGTAATCCAAGATAGGCCTCAGCGATTTCGCGCATCTTAGTGAGGACCATAGCGGAAATCTCCTCAGCAGCAAAATGTTTCTCCTCACCATTGTTTGTAACCACAATCATTGGCTTGTCACCAGGAGCAGCTATAACTTTAAATGGCCAAAATTTGATGTCACTCCGTACAGAGGGATTATAGTACATTGGCAAAGATTGGATGTCACTCTGTACAGAGGCATTCTTGTTGTATCTCCTACCAATTAATCGCTTTACATCTGTGAGCCATATAAGAGTGGAAGTTAGTACAATGAACATGTGAAACAATTTCAAATAATTTAAGCAAGAAATCACAAAACTAGCTGCCACAAATTTCTATCTACAGCTTTGTTACGTAAAAGAAAAGCTTAACTTGCAGAAAGTTTCTGATGATCATAAAAAATCATGTAGGTTTGACATAACATTCAATAATAACAAGCTGGTACAACTGACTGACTATGAACTGAATTCAAAGTAGTTTCTCTAAACTCTTTCCCTCTTATAAATATTTCAACTTCATAGATAGAAAATTTCAAGTGGAGAAAAATAATGAAAATTAAATTGAAAAGGTGAAAGATAATAGAACATATATATGATGCTGCTTCTAATTTACAGCCATTTTCATCCAATTTTATTTCTTAAAAAAAAACTTTTCTGCATTTTTTTATCTACCACCAATTTATATCGCTATCATGCAGTAACTAACAAGTAACAAAGGGATAAAATGAAGAAAAAAAACATTATTTTCTGAAAATGGAAAGTGTCAATCTGACTGTGAAAATATAAAAAAATAGCGTAAATAAAAAAACCCTTTCGAAAATGGAGGAAACTGCAAATGAAAACCCAATAAAATAGCACCCAATTTAAAAAATGGAAACTTTATTTGATACACAATTTTGGTTTAGGGTTTAGAGAGGGTTTTAAAAGAAAACTTTACTAAGTAAATACCAAAAAGGATGCTGGTAGGATTCACGGCGCCTTGATTCTTAGCAATTTCGCCGACAAAACGCTGCGTTTCAGTAAACGCCCCATAAGACGGCATCTTCTTGTTCCCTGATTGTCGGCGATGATCTCCACTCTGTGATTTCGCCAAACTCCGACGGAAGAGTAGGTCGTCCCAAGGTCGATTCCGATCGCCGGCGTCTCTCCTTCTCCAGGCATTGCAGAAATGTTGTTTGTATCAAAGTTTACGTTCTAGTTAAGAATATAAATATCAGTTGGGTGATTGCTTGGAGCTTTGCGAAATGCTTTCATTAACTGTTAATCTGACGCTGGAGCTGGGATTTTAGTTTAGTTAGACTTGGGAAGTGACATAAGTGGCGTTGAGTCCAGTGAATTCGGCGGAATTAATCTCAAGCGTTCATTTAACATCTTGATCGTCTGATATTTCAGCTGCTTCTTCTTCACTTCGTTGCCGCTTATAGGTATATATGGTCAAGCCTCTTCTTCTTCCGCTCTCTCTTTACTCTTAATTTCTTATTTCTTAATATTTTTCTTTCTATAAAATGTTTTCTGGAATTTAGTGCGCGTGCAATGCATATATTCAAATCGTTCAATTATCAGAATATCCGTAATTTGATGAGAAATATATATTTATCGAATTGCTTTTCGCTGAAATTCATCTCATTAAATCAATTTCAATATGTAAAAATAGGATCCTTCTGCCTACAATGAAAAGCCATGCTCAAATTATGATGTGATTATATGCTATTAATCACCACTTAGTATTTGGTACAAACAAAATGCAACTGTATAAATCCTGATCATTAATTCATATACATACGTATAAATATAGTCGTCAAATATCTTTCAAATATACTAATCAATCACACCATGTGATTCAAAACTATATAGAACTAGTCAACTCTCAATGTAAATTCTTAATGAATTAAAGAGAGAGAGAGAGTTTGAATACGCGTATGTAATTTATTTATAAAAATTAGTTAATAATATATGAAAATAGCAACGGAAAAAATTTTCGTTGCTGAAAATGAATTTCGTTGCTATTTAGTGACAGAAATGGTGAAATTCCATTGCTAAAAAGTGTGGAAAATTTTGGCCGAAAAAATAGCAACAAAAATTATCGACGGAATTTGATAACCGTTGCTAAATTTGATGGCAACATATGGTGTAAAAATTTGGAATGAAATTTAGTAACGGAAAAAGTATTCCGTTGCTAATTTAGCAACGAAAATGTTGTCTGTTGCTATTTTCACATTTAAATTTTTTTGACATCCTTTATTTAGCAATGAAATTCAATTTTCGTTGTTAAATTAGCAACGAAATTGAATTTTCGTTGCTAAATAACAGACCTTAAAAATTCAATTGTGAAAATAGCAACGGAAAGAGAAATCAGCAACGGAAAATAAATTTTGTTGCTAAATTACGAACCTAGAAAAATTCAGTTGGTAGAATAGCAACGGAAATAATTTCCGTTGCTATTCTAACAACTGAATTTTTTTAAGGCCCATTAGTTAGCAACGGAATTCTCTTTCCGTTGCTAAATTAGCAAAGAAATTCATTTTTCACTACTAATTTAGCAACGAAAAGAGAATTTTGTTGCTATTTTCACAACGGAATTCATTAATTTTGTTGCTATTTTCGCAGTTGAATTTTTTAAGGTCAGTTGGAAATGAATTTTCATTGATATTTTAGCAAGAAAAATTTAGCAACGGAAAATGAATTCCATTCCTACTTTTGCCTTGGGTTTAAATACTTCCTTAGCTTCCCTTCTCTCCCTAATTCGCCGTTTTTGTAATGCCTCAAAACACAGGTCGGTTAATAGTTGGTGAAAATTATTTTAAAGGCTTTAAATTTATAATTTTAATTAAAGTAAATTTTAGAAATCAAGGAATTTGAAATGAATAGAAATATATGACAATAATAATAAGAATACTAATAATAAAAATAATACTAATAAGACAAGACAAACACTCTTGGCCACATATTTATATAATAAAATAATAATTAAAGCAAATAAGGAAAGAGGGGGAAAGGGAATAAGAAAAGAAGAGGCAGGTGGAAATCGGGAAAAAAAAGAAAAGGGAGAGATAGAAATTGGGAAAGAAGCAGGGGAGATTGGATCGGAGGGAGCGCCAGTTGGTGGCCACTCTCGACGGTGGCTCACTGCGCACCACCGCTCCTCCTCCATCGCAAGCGATGCTTCCCAGTTCGGCGGCCTTATCTTCTCCATTTTCTTTCTCTTTACCGAATCCTTCTCCCTCTCTCTCCGGCGACTAGCGACAGCGGATGGCAACATCACCACTACTGGAAAACTCCCAATGGGGAGGTAAATCTTTCGGTGTCCTTCATCGCTCCTCACTCGCCGAAAATGAAGAGATCGGAGGACATGGGGATCGGCAGCTCTAAGGTGATTTTCAGCCAAACCAGAATGCGATTGAACGCGTGACCACCCACTATAGGACCCTAGGACTTTAACTCCATGGTGGCAGCATCAGATCGTCTCTAGCAAAGTTTCGACGAAAATTCGTGTAATGGCCTCAACATCGGGTCAGTCGTAAACAGTAATTCTCGATGGTGAATAGTGCTTTTCGGGCTCGAAAGTCAAAATTACTTTATTGGACCATTGAAAAGTATTGGTCATGGTAAGTTTGAGGTTGAAATTTGAAGTGAAATTGAAGTTAAATGGGCCTCCAAAGGTCAAAAACACGAAAAAGGCAGAGAGTTAATTTTCCTGGTAAGAAAGGTGACTTGATTTTGCATAAATAATTAAAAATAGTAAACGACTTTCAAAAATTACTATATTTTATAGATCTTATGAATTTTTATGTAGAATATTTTAGTAATGAGAATTAAATTTTTTGGTGATACCGGCAGTTGTCATATCGGACCGATAATTTTGAATCAGATCGATAACGCACTCCAATTGAGTCCAAAATTTGCGAACTAGCTATTTTTGATGTGATAAAAATGATGGAATTAGTTTCGGAGTAATTTGAAGGTGAGAAGTGAGTGAATTTTAATTAGGCCTTAATGACCTAAATTGGGCTTTTGAATTTAATTGGGCTAAGCCCATCTCTTTAGCCCACCTTTGGGACCATTTGGAGGATATTTAAGAGCTAGAAAATCTGAGAATCACCCAAAAAATTTCAGCTCTCTCATCCTCTTCTACAAGGCCGAACCACACTCCTTTCTTGCTCTCTCATCTAATTCCTTCAAGTCTACTTCAATTCTTCGTTAAATCCCAACTTGAGATTTGAAATTCTATCTCTCTAGTTTATGTTTATAGCCGCTAACCTTTGATTATAGCAAAGAAAGCAAAGGAAATCAAGGGATAAAGATCTAAGTGCTAAGTGAGATAAGAAATTTTTATGATTTTTAATTTGATTAAAGGTGCCTATAGGTAAATTTAAGTATCTAGAGATCATTTTTTAGGTCAATTGGGGCTTAAAATGTTGTTATCTTGATGTTTTCCTTGATGAAGATTTTGGCCCCTTAATGAAGAAGTTGAAGATGGATGAAACTAGGTGATTAATTCAAGGCAAAGGAAAGGAAACTCTAGAAAGGTTAAGCATGGAAAAATAGTAAGTGGCTACAAAATCCTTTGATTTTCCATTTTTGTGAATTAATTTCTTTTATGTAATTAGGGTAAAAATTCTTAAAGTTGTTAGTTGATGAAATTTTATTAGGGTAAATGAAATTGAATATTAAAGAAGATGAAATGAAAGCTTAAATGGAAGAAATAAAATTTTTAGGAAGGTTTTATATAGGTGGCTGAATTGATTTCTAAAGATAAATGAAGGAATTTTGCATGAAAATAATATATTATAACATAAATTAATAGTAGAGATGATAAATTGTGTCCATGAATTTTTATTGAATTATTAGAATTTATTTTGAAATTTTAAAGATTATGTAATATTTATGTTTATAGTGAAAGTTATGAAATATTGTGAAATATTTGATTATTTGGATGAAAAATGATACTAAATAATAAATAATGCTCAAATAAAATTTATTGTAATTTATTGAAATTATTAGGATTTTATTGAAAAATTAATGGGAATATGTGTAATAGAAATAATTGAATTATTAATGAATAATTACATAAAAATATTGAAAAAAAGAATTTATATGAATTTAAATTATAGTCAACGAAAAAGGAATAAAAAGTCAACCGATGACTTTTTCGAAATAATTATTGAATTATGAAACTAATAAGAAGAATGAATTATTGTGAAATAATTCATAAAATGAATGAAGATGACGAAAATTGTAAAATAATGTGTGTATAAATTTTTGTAGGAATTATATGAAATATTAGAATATTTTTGAGATTTAATATTGGATATGTCTAATTAAAAAAATATTGAATTATTGACAATAATTCGATAAATAAGTGCAAGATGGTAAATTATATGAAGAAAATTATTTTCGGATAAAAAGGGAATGACAAAACCAAATATTGTATTTGTGGAAGATAAAATAATGAATTTTATCAATATACTTGTAATTATTCAAAAAGTTATTAATAAAAAGTATTAAAAGAATGAATTATTATAAATAATTCGCCAACTAAATAAAAGTTAGTATACCCAAATGACTAGAATTCCGGACAGAAAAAGAAAAATCGTCAAAAAGTTAATCACTGAATTGATAAAAGATAATTTACAGAGGATTATACAAAAAGAATAAAAGAACTCGTGAATTATAATGCTATAATTCATAAAGTGTATAAAAAACTGAAAAATTTCAAATGTCTGAGTGAATTGTTGAAGAATAATTCACAAAAGTAATTTAAAAAGATAAAGTGAAAGAAAATAAAAGAAGAAAAAAAGCTACTGAATGGTCACAGCTCTAAAAAGAATGCGATTGACAAAAATGTACTGTATCAAGAAAAAAAAAACTAAAAACTAAAAATTTTTAAATGTTTAAAAATTATTTCGAATATAAGTTATTGTTTTGCCCTTAGCAGTAGTCAGGTAAAAATATTCTTATTTAGAATATAATTGACTAGCCATAGGGACACAAGTCATGGCGACTTGCTTTGCTATGGGTAGGATTTCTGATCTTTATAGCTTCAGTGTTTTAAGTGAAGGTGATAGTGAAATGTTTTTCGAGAAATGGTCCCTTGGGGATCATTTCTCTCTCAGTGGGACCTTTGGGTCCATGTCCCGCATATCGTTGTTAAGAGTCCTGTCATATTGCACAAGGAGCATATCGTAATGAATGAATCAGTATGATTTAATTGAATTGAATGAAAAATAATTTGTTTAAAAGAAAATAATAAGTTGGGATAAAGCTGTAATGTTTCCCAAAAAATTGTGATTAATAAGTAAAAAATGAAAAAGAAATATTTTATAAGGATAAAATGATAAATGAGTATTAAATTATATTTTTATAAAGAAAAAGGGTTTAAAATGTGTTTTTACATGAACAACATAAATAGCATTAATTTTCTATTTAAAGTCAAAAAGTAATAACATTGTTTTTAAGTGAAAACTTACGCTCAAGTAATGTATTTCTGAAAGAAAAGTTAAATAAAAAATAAAACGATAAAAGGCACCTAGTTGTTCAAATTGAAAAAAGAAAGAGATACTAAGTCCTAAATAAGTACTTGAACATGTTCAAATATAAAAAGAATGAAATAAAGATCTGTATGCAAAGTATTTCAAAATAATTGTATTACACTGCATTTAAAGCTTAAAAGTCTTGAAAATATTAATGTGTTAATTAGTTAAAAAGTTAAAGTAAAGTAAAGAATTAGTAGCGAAAAATTTTAATAATATCACACGTTGGATAACTGAAAAATTAATCGAGAAATAAAAATAGTAAAAAGATCTGGTACTATTAAAGATACGAGTACCAATATAAATTGTTAGATGAAAGGATAATGAATTCGATGTAACTAAAATTACAAAGCCAAAGTTAATTAAAGGTAAAGAAGAATCGTAAAAGTAAAAGTTAATTTGAAATCGATTCATATAAGGAAATAGTGTGAAGCAAGAATTGAAAGATTGAAAATCAATACATAATGCTTACCAAAATGGAGGTAGATAATGAAATTAATGTTAACAGAAAAAAAAGCAAAGGTTAAAGGAAATAAGAATCATTATGGCATAATCTGTAAAATCATGCTTTAATTGAAAAATTCTCAGATTAGTAGTCATCACTGAGCATGCCTAGTATTCAGCACGTAGTGTTTACTGCATGCAGGTATTGAAGTATTGAGGGAGCTCGGTATACAGAAAAGCAGAATTCAAAGACGAAGAAAAGTTAGTTGAAATTTTATTTCTTGTATTTGTGGCATGTATATACTTAGATAATGAAAGTAAAGAACTAAGTTGTATTCAGGTTGGTTTTTGTTAAATGAAAAATATTGTTATGTTTGCCGATGGATAAGTGTCAGTAAGTGATGTGAATGACTATTATTGATATGCGATTGTCTGTGTAAAATGTATATTGTTATCTGAAATAATTTGTTGTGCCTCTGAGAGGCTGTATGGATTGTTTGAATTTTTCAGGAAGCTAGTAAGTTCTAGCTGTTGTGCTGTCGAAATTTTGTAAATTTAATAGTAATATTAAATTGTATCAAAGTTGTTTGGCAGTGATTGAAGTTTAAAAAATAATTTACCGTTTATCGGTTATTTGAGTCGAAAAGGAATTGTTCCGTTAAGGGTGTTACAATTCGACAAGCACAGTAGTGATGGACCGAAATAAGGAAAAATGTAGAAAATGTCATGCTAACTGGTATGTGGCTTTCAATTTTTTTTTTGGTTATTGGCAATTGATATATATTATGTTTTATGATGAGTTTCTTTTTATATATGTATATAATGTGTTGGAAACTTAGTTTATGGGATTTGTGTGCTATGTATCAATGGTACTTATGAATTAAAATATACAACAAAAGTAAGAAATTTTTGAAAGACATCATTTATATTCGAGTTTTAATTTTTGTGATGGAGGTGTATTTAAATTTTTAGTTGGGTCAATTATGACTTGGAATATGTGAGCAATAACATAAATGTAAATGTGGACTTAAAAATGGTTGGTGATTTTTAGTTGTTTATACCCTGTCAATTGAATTGAAATTTGTGAATTTATGTTTAAGATAATCATGAAATTCAAAGGTAAAAGAATTAAGTTAGTTTAGGTGGGTGTCTTACTATATATTACAAGGTTTAATAATTTGAATTCTCTTCAGGTTAATTATAAAGTGAGAAGTGTAAATCCTATTAATTTGGGACAACTGGAGTTATAATTATAATTTAAATAAGAATTGAGTTGTAGTACTTTATAGTTAAGGAATTGACCAATTAAAGATTATTATGTTAAAGGTTGAATTTCTTATATGCTTAAAAAGGTGTCAATTAACAGTAAGATGCTTTTGATAATGAAAGATATTTTGATAATGAAAGATATTGTTTGAAATGCTGAAAATGGTTTGAGGAACCAAGTAAGAATTTTAATTGGAGCTGTGGAATATAAGTACTGCAAGTTATGATTTAATAAATAAGGAAAGGCTTTATGAAATTAATATTATAAACAGCTAATTCAAATGTCAAATGAATGGTAACGCATATATATATGTTTATATAACATGATTTTATTATCAGGTATTTCAAGTAGTTCATTCCCTTTCTAATTCAATAGTAAGTGCACAATATATATATATATATATACACACACACACACTCATTCTTCTCCTCCATAAAAAAAAGTAAAATAATAAAACACATTCCGTAAAAAAAGTTAGAATAAAACACAAATTAGAAGTTTAGGTGGATAACCGAATAACAATTTTGATTAAAGTACTCAATTGAAGAATTTTAACAAATTGAAAGGCCAAAAAAAATTATAGTCCACTACATTTTATAGTCAACCATAATTACACGCTAATGCTGCTTTTTTGGGTTAGACATGCTTGCATTGTGAAAGCTGTATTTTCTTAATTATAGGGCTCTCTCTCTCTCTCTCTCTCTCTATATATATAAGCAGTTGATAAAAATAAATCAGAAAATTAAAAGTAGTCTTCTACTCATATATGAAAATTATGCAATTTCAGGGGAGCTATTTATTTGGATGATATTAATTTTTTATGACCACCTAATATGAATGTTTGGTTTAAGCTACAGCTATTGCCAGTAAGCACTGATAAAATGTTGACATTGAAAAATCAACAATATTTTAGTGACGTAATAGCGACGAAATCTGTCGCAATATTTTTATAATGAATTTACCAACGGAATTTATAATTCGTTGCTAAAAATAGCAACCGAAATTAAAATCCGTTGCTATTTTTTACAAGTTCACCGAATCTCAAATTGGTTGACTATAGCAACGAAACTCAAATTTCGTTGCTAAAATAACAACTATCAAATTTGTAATCGATTTTTTCGTTGCTAATTTTAATTAGCAAAGAAAAATAACAATTTTCATTGCTATTTTCTGTTGCTATTCCAGAATTTTCTTTTAGTGATACTTCTATATAGAAAATGAAATTAATAACATACAATCACATTATAATTTTATTAATCGTTTGAATCTGTTGCGAATTGTTTAATGTGGATTCTGCCATCGAAATATGGATTTCGGTCGCAAGAATAATGAAATCATTTATTTTTAATTTTTTTACTTTTTTTTTTGATAAATATTGAATTTATTTCTTAAAATGTTTCAGTTTTATATTAATATATATAATTGATAATATTGCTGATAATAATTGACGGTATTCGTAGTAGATTTATCATTATTATTATTATTATTATTATTATTATTATTATTATACAATAATAATAGAATTATTAATAAAAATAAAAAATTTATATATAAAAAAAAAGTTTCAATAGTTGTAAAATCTGAATGCGTTTTTTCCTTCTTAAATGGATCAGTGGCTCAATGACCTAACTTTTTATTTTTTATTTTTTATTTTTTTTTACTTTTTTTTGATAAATATTGAATTTATTTCTTAAAATGTTTCAGTTTTATATTAATCTATATAATTGATAACATTGCTGATAATGATTGACAATATTCGTAATAGATTATTATTATTATTATTATTATTATTATTATTATTATTATTATTATTATTATTATTATTATTATTATTATTATTATTATTATTATTATTATTAAGAGACTCGGGTTTTAATTATTGAATGCAATTAATAAACGGCCACAATGATAATATGGTGCATATAAATAGTTAATCAGTTGGATAATTGTTTACTACTTTTCAGAAAAAAAGGGATAATTATTTAGTTTGTGTAAAATGATTTTTTTTTTTTTCATGTGTAAAGATGATATTCTTTTATCACTTTGTGAAAAGAGGATCAATCATCAATGAGTCAGTTTCTAAAGTTTGTTTCTCGTTTAAGCTCCTGCATGTGATGCATGGCATGTCACATGGGCTGCCACATTATGCATTTGTGCCAGTTATCACGGTGAGGATTTTTCTATGTAAAATATTTTTTGTCAAACAATATAAATTTAGAAGTTAAATGAAATGACTTCAATTACGAAGTTCATTTATAAGCTGTAGTTCCAAAAATACCTATCAAAATCGCATGCATTTACATACCAAGTCAATAATATATGCTATTAACAAGTTAGTTAAAAAGAATACTAACTCTTTTATCTATTATGTGTCAGTTTTGAAAAAAATATAAATTATATTTATCTGTAATTTTTAAACTTTTAATATAATTTAATTTTTTTCGTAATTTAATTTTATTTTTCAATAAAATTTAATTTATTTAAAACCAATTAGATTTGATAATTTAGTCAAAATCACGCAATTTAATATTAAAGCCTAATTAATATTACTTAATTTTTACGAAAACAACAAAAATGACAAATAAAAAAAAAGAAAAGAGTAGTAAATAATAATTAATATATACAGGTGGCAATATTCTATTAGTCTGTTTTATAAAATTTATCTAAAAATTTTACAATTTCTAACACCATAAGTAAGACATAATACAATTTCCTAGTTTTCCTAATGGGATAAGGTGTAATTTAGTCCTAAAGTTTGGCGAAATGAGCAATGTAGGGCCTGATATTTGTAAATTGGTGCAATGTGGTCCCTATCGTGATGGAGCCGTTAGCAGCATTAGTTAACTGCTGACGTGGCATGTTATTTGACAAATGGCAGTCCAGGTGGCATAACGTGGTGATGACATGAACAATTATTGACACATCAGCGACACGTGGTGTACCATGTGCGCCTCACGTGCCAAGATAAATTAGGGTAAAAAAATTACAAGTTACCCATTATCTTATCTACTGCATTCCATCGTCTTCATCGCTCTTCCTCTCCATTGCAGTGGTTGTTATTCCATTAATACAAGTCTTCTTATTCTTCTTGTTTTAGAAAATCTTGTTATATCACTCAACCAAGCTACCGTCATGTCTTCATATAACTCAACCTGCTTGTCATCAGACATGCTATTTCAAATCAGGGAAAGTAATGAGGACTGCGTGAATAAAGTAGCATGGCCAAGGTGTTTTTGTGGTGACAAAGCCATTAGGTTAATTTCGTGGAGTCTATCAAATCCAAGAAGGCATTATTACAAATGCCCAAAATTTGGCATAAGGAATGTAAGTATAACCTTTGTTTTTTATGTGCAAGTTATTTATGATTTTGTAATATGTGTGAATGAGGGGTTGTATTTTTTAAATGTATTAATAGGCGATGGAATATGGTTTCTTTGCTTGGTATGACATTGTTGAGGGAATGAGAGAGAGGTCAAAACTCATACTGTATGATATGCACAGAAGATAACGAAGTTGGAGAAAGAAATTATGAGATTAAACAAGAGGATCGAAAGCCAAGACATGAATATGCAAATGAATAAAAGTGATATGTATGCTGAGATGATGATGAGAATGAGGAAAGAGATGAAGAATTTATTTAATTCAAGAGCTGTCAGTTGTGGTTGGTTTAGGTGGTTGATGCAAATGCTTTGTGCATTTATTCTTAGATGCTTGTTTATTGCTTGTGTGAAGTAGTTTAAACTGTATTTCACTTGTAAAGTAAATGTTAATGTATATTTTGGATTAACTTATTCGGAATTATAATATATGTGGTCAATTGGTTTTATGGTAATGTAGTTGCACTCTAAATTGAATATTCGTATGGTTTGTACATGGAGTTATTGTAATGATGTTACATATACATCATATTACACTTAAGCACCCAACTGCAATTTGTCAACCTGTAAGGGTTATAGTTAAAGTAATTGATTTATGCACAATCTTGTTTAAGCAATAATTCCAATTGAACTAGACAGATAATAAATTATAATGCGAATGTCATTTACATATTTCATTAAGAAACATATCAACGTCCATAGATTTGGGCTGAACGTCCAAAAAATACAAATCTTACCATGTCACAAAAAATACAACCATCAATCATCCAGCATTACAATTTCAAAATTAGCATGTAAAAAACATATCTAATCCTTTTTGGCTATCTTAGATTTTCTCTGATTCTTTTCTTTGTCAAGATCATTTAAAAGAATTGTCTTCTTTGTCGGAGGCTTGAATGGAAAATTTGTTGGAAGTGGCATGTTATAGCCATTGCCTTTTGACTCGATAAGTCTTGAACTAGTAGGAACATGTTGTTTTTTCCTTGCCATTATGTTAATGTCCTTTTCACATGGAATTCAAAATTTCTTCATAGGGTCTGGATCATAGTTTAGTATGATAAGATCTGGATCCTCATCATCAGAATTTTCAATTGCAACTATATATGATCCAACCATATAGCTTGAATCTAGTCCAGACTGCTAGATTTTATATCAATTAGGAAAAAAGAATGATTAATTTTATTAAACAAGTGTAATAAAAAATTAAGTATTAGCAGTTGGTTGAAAATTGAACTTACATTACAAATAATATTTCCACTTTCGTTGTAGAAAACACCGAAACCACGTTCTTGGCTAGATTGGTTTGAATTGATTGTTCTTTGATCTATTTTCTTCCTTAAAAGGATATTTGGTTTTCTTGATTTTTTTGATGCATGATCACCTGATGAAGGACTAGCATTAGGGACAGGAGCAGCATGAGTTACTGGAGTAGCTTGAGATGCAGGTGTAGCCTCAGGTGTTGGCGTAGCTTCAACATCTGGTGTAGTTGCTTTATTTTTCTCTTATTTCTTTCTATTCACCTATGACAAGGCAAACAATGCATATAAATTTAATATTCAAGTATATATTAACACAATTCTCAATGAAACAATAAGTTGCTATTACCTTTTCACAGTTCTTTTTATTATGCCCATATTCCCCACAAATACCATAACTTTGCTGCTTTCCTTTCTTAGACAGCTTTTGTATTTCAATACCTTTTCTTTTGTTTGTTGAAGTTTGAGTTACAGCTGTGTCCTCTTGTTCTTCAACATATCTTTTGGTCTCACTTTTGTCATTTTTCCTAATCTTCTTGGGCCTTCCTAGCATTTTTGGTATACGAGGTGGTTCAATTGGCTGGACTAAATGAACTTTCCAGAATCTCTTACCCTTGACTGGTTGCATTTTGTTCTCATAAGTAGCAACATAATTATCTCGATGGTAATAGGAGGAGATGTGATTTACTGGATCCTTATCCTGGTGGAAATATATAGCAATAGCATTAGGGCAAGGGATACCAGTTTAGTCCCATGCCCTACAACCATAATGCTTGTCAACCAAGTTCACATAGTGCCTATCAATGCCCTCACATATTTCATATCCTCTTCCTCCATTCCAATCAACTTTGAGCCTCGATGCAATATCTGCCTAGTCTTCGTAAATTTCCATGCAATGTGGACTATATGAATTAATCCACTTGTTTAATTCTCTCTCATTCTGCTTCAACAAGTTCATAACTTTGATATGAATTTCATTTATCATTTTTACTATAGGTTTGAACCTTGCAGCTACAATCTAAGCGTTGAATGTTTCTGATATGTTGTTGTCTACCATATGAGACTTGCTTCTACTACTGAAATAGGCTCTACACCATGTCTGGGGGCAATATGAAACCAAATCCTCTACAGCCTTCTTAGAATTTCACCTATGGCCAATAAGTTATTTTTAAATTCCTCTTTAAATGTGCTCCAAGCACAAATCCAAAATCTTTTTCTCAATTATTCTCCCCTCCATTTTTTACTCTAATTCACATAGATGTTCCTTGCATACCATTTATGCTCAGCTAATGGGAATACATAAAGTACCGCTGGAATCAGTCCATATTCATCAAAACAATCATAAACAGATAAACCTCAACACAAGTATCAATATCAAATAATAATTGTTACTAATAAAAAATTTAAATAAAACTTAAATTATATTTACCTTCTGCATGTTACTCATTATAGTCAACCCAAAACCTTCACGTAGATCAAGCTCTTTCTCAAGCATTTTCAAAAACCAAATCCAATTAGACTTGTTCTCTTTACTCACTACAACAAATGCAATCGGATATATTTGGTTCATTGCATCCACACTAATTACAGTAAGTAGCATGCCTTATACTTTTATTTTTAAGAAGCATCCATCGAGACTAATTATTAGTTTGCATCCTGCCTTTCACCCTCGCTTGCATGCCTCGAAGCAAATAAACATCCTTTGAAAAACTCTTCTGCCTTCTTCAGCTGCACTCCTTGACAATTCAATTTTGATATTGCTGCCCGAATTTGTCTCAATTAACTCATTACCATATGCTTCAAGGATTGCAAAATCATCCTTATAGCCTCCTTGCATTTCATTTAGAATCAATTTCCTAGCTCTCTTGCACTTATCAATAAACACGTGCACTCTAAATTCTTTCTCCAATTTAGATTGCATCTTTCTAATCCTAGTTTATGAATTCTCCTGTATTCTATCTCTCCACTATTCAACAATCCACTTTGTATTAACTCTTGTATTTTTGAAGGTTCTGTAACATCTATGTTGCATGCACAAAGTTTTAATTTTCAACCCCGGTCTTACTTTCTCTTTTGCTGCATAGAATATAAAGGGACATTTATCCTTTATGCATTTCGCCCTAATTCTGCTAGAGTCATTCTTAACCATCTTGAAGTCTTTCCTAATAGTCACTAAATATCCAACCAAAGCATTCCTAACAGCTTTAGCATTTTCAAAAGTCATCCCTTTTCTAAAATATGCTTTCCCTTCTTTTGGATCGTACCTAACTCTCTTCTTTGCAATACTGGATTTCACTTCTCTCTCATTAAGTACTTCACCTAAATTTAATTCCTCTTCACTTTCGTACCACAATGATGAATCACTGTCCGATTCTTCTATATCGCTATCAGAAAAGCTTTGACTAGCATCCTCACTTTCAATTGAATCCTCACTACTACTGTAATTGAGATTCTCACTAAATATTTTTTCCCTTGCAGCAATGAAATTGTCTGCTTGCTGGTTAGGTATTTCAAGTTGGCTATCTCCTACCCTTGACTCATTCACATTAGTAGGCCCTGACCCATTTACAATTTTAGGCCCATCAGGATTACACACATCTTTGTTAACCCCAATTTTATCAAGCATACTTTGGGAAAATACAATAAGGTTATAATGAGTTATTGGAAATAAACTTATATCCCTATTTAAAGGGCCCAAATACCCTAATAACCTGTGTACGCTAACATCCCCATAAAAAATAAATAACCCATTGTCCATATCTTTTCCCGGTTCACAACAAACCAAGTAAATGAGATCTTTCACTACAAACCTATCAACAAACTAATCATAAATATCTCTATAGCTAATTAGATTTGGGTCAAATCCATAATACACCTCTTTCTTCCAATACTTATATTCCAATTTCGTACCAAATTTCCATCTTCCCTCCCAATTAAAACACAAATTAACACTCCCACTGTACCTCCCCTGCACAACAAACCATATACAACACCCATCACACATCACAGAACAACAATACAGAACCACTTTTACAATAGTGTCATACTTTTTCATTCTCGCACACAGAATAAAAGTCAATATAAAAATATACTAGCATCAAGTAAAACACAAAAAGTATTACACACCACAAACATAGGGACCACAAAAAGCAAAAACAAAAATCTACACAAACATCAACATGTATAAATTTATTCATCATTCTCCCAAAAAACATATATATCTCACCAATTTCGATAAAATTTAACTCTTAAAAAATTCATTTCTAAAAACGACAACTCACTTATAAAAAAAAACAAATTAACTTACCTGGATGGCGCGTCCTTTTCGCTGGAACCATCGCTCGCCATCAGATCCTCAATCACTCTCTTCCTTCAACCTTCACTCTTGCCATTTCAGGTTCGACATGTTCAGAAACAACTAACATTTTCTACGTTTGTTGATGGTTCTAATTGGGCTTACCTAACAACATCAATCACTTCGTGGGCCAAATCTCACCGTCGTTTACCAATTTGCTATGATATCCGGTGAGGAATCCTTCAGAACAATGTCGATTGGGAAAGGAGAACAACCTTCGATTTTTTGGGAAAGCCGACAACTGCAGTTCCAGATAGGGTAATTTTTTTATCCTAATTTATCTTGGCACGCGAGGTGCACATGGTACGCCACGTGTTGCTGACGTGTCAATAATTGTCCATGTCATCGCTACGTTATGCCACCTGAATTGCCACTTGTCAAATAACGCGCCACATCAGTGGTTAACTCATGCCGCTAACGGCTCCATCACGGTAGGAACCATATTGCATCAATTTACAAACATCATGCCTGACATTGCACAAAAAAAAAATTATTAAGCCCTATATTACATATTTTGCCACATTTTAGGTACCAAATTGCACCTTATCCCTTTCCTAATTAATAATACCGTTGCTGAACCCATCAAACTTAGGAACATATATATATATATTACTGAAAAGTATCAAGATTTAAAAATGAAAAACATTAAATTGTATCTGTTATTTAAGTAAATCTATAGACCAGGGATGCTAATACGGACAACGGCTTTGTCCTATATATTGAGATTGTTGCAATTTTGCATTTACTCAACAAATCTGAACCAATATATATATATATATATATATATATAATCAACAATACATCTTTATTAATAAAAAAATATAGCTCTTGTCAACACACATTTTACAGTGAGATGGATCATAGTAGTAATTTGTTGTGCACCGTATATTTAAACTGTTCAATTGTATATATTCATTTAATTCTATATATATTTTAAATACGCGTGCACCGTATTTCACAACGATAGATCTAGAGTTGATTTAAATCCAGAAAATAAAAATAAAATATTTTGTTTTATTTGGATTTTAATTTCACAAATATTTCTTGAAAAGCATAGCAATTCAGAGTTTAGAGTGAGTGTTGGACATATGGATTCCTTCGTCTACGCTCTCACCATCCAATCCAAATTTATCCATTGCTTCTCTGTAGAGCTCTATTCTGTTCTTCGCATAAACGCTGCCATTCCATTTTCTTTTCACCAAATCCTCTCCGAACTTGAGTGCTGCATCAACTGTCTCCTCCGCACTATCATGCGCTGAATGCACAATCCCTCTCTCCACCGCCATGTCCGCCGTCAACTTGGCAGCCGCCATAATGATATCTTGCCTGGCTTTGGCATCAGAAATCTTAGACTTCAGGAAGACCATCATGGCGTTCGGTATCGGAAATCCGATATCAATTTCATTCAAGTAAAGAAATCCTCTATCTCTCCTCATCAACAAGTAGTCATGGCTTAAAGCCAAGGCTATTCCGGCCGCCGAAGCGTGGCCTGTAATTGCAGCTATTGTCGGCATGGGAAGAGAAAAGAAATCGGATACAAGTGACTGAAGCTTTTTAATCATGAAATTGAAATTGGATTTTGCCCATCCGTAATCAAACCCGTTACAGAAGTAGTTGCCATGGTTTATGGTGACAAGAGCTGAGCAAGGGGAGGCTGGCTCGGCCCGGAGTCTTTGTAGACTTGATCGGATGGAGTCAATGAGAGTTGGATCCAGCCGGTGTTGGCCTTCACCGATCAGAGTCAGGATGTATAGGTTGCCTCTCTTTTCTAAGCTGCACATTTCTTTTCCACAGAATAAGCACTCTGTCCTCTCCCCTCAGATGCTTTCACTATATGTATAATCCTTACAGTTATGCGTAGGCCTTTTTTCTTATATTTAAAGGCATTTGTTGCCCATCAATAAGTCTCATCGATCTTACTATTTTCAAAATTATTAGTTAAGTATAAAAATACTGTATCTTTTTTTTTTTTGAAAGATAATTTCATTATGTGAAAGGGCAAAAACAATTACAGATGTGAAAAGATTAGAGATGTAAATCAATAAAATTATGGCTTAATTAGTAATCTTTATTTAAAAAAAAATTAATAGCCTTTTCTTGATTTATATTGTTTAAATACGCCTATGGAGAATGTCCAAAATTTAATGTATAAATTTTATATCTATTTAATTATAATTATATGGAAACCAATTAGCGATGTAAGTGGCGTGGTGAGATTCTTCACTAAAAAATTATGTAGTGCCGGCCACATGTAATTTAAACAATATATAATACAAACAAAATGCAACTGTATAAATCCTAATTATTTATTGATCTATTCTGTATAAATTATTCACTTCCAGATCTGTTCTATCAGGAAAGATACGAATAATGAATAGAGATGTAATTTAATATTACTTGTAAAAATTTGTATAATCCTTCCTTACCAACATTTAAGCAATTATCAAAAATCTTTCAGATATACACTACGTACTTAATCACACAATCTGAATATTTCAAATATTAAAACAATGTCATAAATATTACAAATAGAAAAATTCAAATCATTTTATTATTGAAATTGAACCGGTTAAAATTTAAATCACTTAAATTATAAATTTTAATATATTTTATAGTAAAACTTTTAAAATACCTGATAGCTATGAATATTTATTAACATAATAATCTTGTTTTACAATAAGTTATGAATTATATATTTCAAATGATGATAATAATAATAGATTGATTTTAATAATTTATTTTCGTTATTTTTATTATATTTATTTCTTAAATCAACTGAATATTTAATATCGTTATCATTTTTTAAAGAAAATAGTATTATATTTTTAAACTGTAAATCATTTTTAATTCACGATTTTATCTACGTTATAGACCATTTTTTAACTGCCGTTACGATAACCATGCAAAAAAATAACACAAATTCTGGACAATCATTTGCTTTAAATGATGTTTTTTTTTTTTAATAATAGAACTCAACAGAAAAAGCCTTCTTTCTTTTCTTTCCCATAAAAAGTCTTGTCTGCTTTTGATGTTTATCAAAAACATTATTAACAAAAGAAAACGAGGCCGAATTCAAATTAGGAAATCTTTCAACTTTACAGATTCATTAATATTTTTTTTTGTGTGTATTTTTTTTCTAAAATAAATTAATGGTATTTGTTTCTCAATTTTAATATATTTATGAATTTTTTTTCTGATGCTTTTGAACGTGAAAGATCTCATCATGGATATTCTTTTATTTTAAAGCAAAAATAAAGTTTAGTAAAGGAAGACAGTGTTGGATGAAATCATTCATACAGAAAAGGTTTTGATTTCTTTATTAAAATCGGATTTTAATTATTGAATCCAGTTCATAAATGACCCACAATAATAAGATGGTGACAATAAATATTTAATCAATTGGATAATTATTTGCTTACTTTCAAAAAAATTGACAATTATTTACCCCTTAGCCAAATTTGGTTCCATCCTTCACCCATCAAAATCTGTTATACAATATTTTTATAACATAAATATAAAAATAATTAATTTTTTGAATTATATATATACATATGTATATTTATTCATTCATTTTATTGTTTAAGATGTTAGTATTTTTTTCAAAATTAGCATATCAATTAACTTAGTATCAAAAAAATTAACTTAGTGGATTAAAGTAGTGGTCTTGTTTTCTTTACATTTTTATTGAATAGTCTTTATGTTCTCTTTTATATATTACTTTTAAACAAAATTCAAATTCTATTTATCAATCATTTTTAAACTTTAAATATAATTTAATTTTTTTATCAATTCAATTTTCTTTTCTAATAAAAATTAATTTGTTTAAAATCAATTACTAATTGGCAATTAGATTTGATAATTTAGTTAAAATCACACAATTTAATACTAAATTTTGATCTAATTATATTTATTAATTCTTATGAAAATAAAAAAAGTGATAGATAAAAAAAATAGAGGGAGTAATGAATATAAAGAGTGGATGTTTTATTATTATTAAAAATTAATTAATGGAGTTGGTGGGATTGTTATTGCTTAATTTATGTGTTAATTGTAACTCTATAAATAGACAATTTTAATTAGTGCATTATAATCAATAATGATTATAAATTATCAGTAATTTGTGCATTATAATCAATCCAACATGATCAAACCAGTCATGCCAAATAATCAATTGTTAATTAGTAAACTTCAAGTTTACTATTTTATTTATATCAATTGATAAACATCAAGTTTCCTAATATTAGTATCAAACAGTTAGTAAACTTCGGGTTTACTAATATGTGTGACAGTTAATAACACTACAAAAAAACTGTCAATTAAATTAGCGATGCCGCGATGAATAGTCGCAAATGTACTAGCGACGGAAAATTCCGTCGCTAATTCCGTAGCTAATTTATTTTCATAATTAGTCGCCGATATTATAATAATTTTTAGCGACTATATTTTTTGTCGCAAATTCCGTCGCTAATTATTATTGTATCAATAACGCAGTTAGTCGCAAAAGACTCCCATCTCTAAATGTTAGCATCGAAATATTAGTCGCTAATTATTTGAAAAATTCATATTTTTACATATTAGTGACAGTTTGTTGTCACGAATCCGTCGCTAAATTATAGCATTATTAAAAATTTTTTCGCCGTATTTATTAATTTTCATCCTGTATACAATAATAACAGCACACGTACACACACACACACACACACATATATATATATATATATATATATATATTCCAAAGCATAATGTATTCCAAAACATACATATATATATATATATAAGTAATTAAAATCGTACAAAATGTTATCAATCTCTCTTAAAAGTACAAAAAATACTAATACCAAAGTTGCCTACTAAAAATTGAAGTTGAGTCAATTTCTGAAAAATTAAATTAAATATTACTACTAATAATAATTATTACAAGAAAGAGAAGCTGCAGATACCAAAATATGAAGATGGAAGAGGAAGAGTAACACCGAGTAATTTCCTGCCTATGAAATACGATTCCTCCACTGTCAATCCATAGCCTCTTTTTTGCAACAAAAACTGAACTTACAAACCTTAAAAACTAATCTTCATTGTTCAAAATTAACAACAAAGAGTTTCGAACGTACTCATAAAAAATTAGGCCGATCTAACGGCAAATGATATTTCGATCTTTTTCACATACAAAATTGGTTATTATGTAAAAAATCCAAAAAATATCCTCTTTTTTACAATAAAAACTGAACTTATAGATCTTAGAAACTAATCTTCACCGTCCAAAATTAACAACAAGGAGTTTCAAACGTACTCACCAAAAATCAGGCTAATCTAACGGCAAATAATTTTTCGATCGTTTTCGTATACAAAACTGGTCATTACGTAAAAAATCCAGAAAATAGCTTTTTTTTTGCAACAAAAACTGAACTTACAGACCTTAAAAACTAATCTTTACTGTTCAAAATTAACAATAAGGAGTTTCGAATGTACTCACCCAAAATTATGCCGATCTAATGAAAAATGATTTTTCGATCCCAAAATTATGTCGATCTAACGAAAAATAATTTTTCGATCGTCTTCGCATATAAAATTGGTCATTATGTAAAAAATCCAGAAAACAGCTTATTTTTTGTAACAAAAACTGAACTTACAGATCTTACAAACTAATCTTCACCGTCCAAAATTAACAACAAGGAGTTTCAAACGTACTCACCAAAAATCAGGCGGATCTAACGGCAAATGATTTTTCGATCGTCTTCACATACAAAATTGGTCATTATGTAAAAAATCCAGAAAGTAGCCTTTTTTTTGCAACAAAAACTGAACTTACAGATCTTAAAAACTAGTCTAATCTTCACCGTCTAAAATTAACAACAAAGAGTTTCGAACGTACTCACCAAAAATCAGGCCAATCTAACGGCAAATGATTTTCCGATCGTTTTTTTATACAAAACTGGTCATTACGTAAAAAATCCAGAAAATAATTTTTTTTTGCAACAAAAACTGAACTTACAGACCTTAAAAACTAATCTTTACTGTTCAAAATTAACAATAAGGAGTTTCGAACGTACTCACCCAAAATTATGTCGATCTAATGAAAAATGATTTTTCGATCCCAAAATTATGTCGATCTAACGAAAAATAATTTTTCGATCGTCTTCGCATATAAAATTGGTCATTATGTAAAAAATCCAGAAAATAGCTTATTTTTTGCAACAAAAACTGAACTTACAGATCTTACAAACTAATCTTCACCGTCCAAAATTAACAACAAGGAGTTTCAAACGTACTCACCAAAAATCAGGCGGATCTAACGGCAAATGATTTTTCGATCGTCTTCATATACAAAATTGGTCATTATGTAAAAAATCCAGAAAGTAGCCTTTTTTTTTGCAACAAAAACTGAACTTACAGATCTTAAAAACTAGTCTAATCTTCACCGTCTAAAATTAACAACAAAGAGTTTCGAACGTACTCACCAAAAATCAGGCCAATCTAACGGCAAATGATTTTCCGATCGTTTTTTTATACAAAACTGGTCATTACATAAAAAATCCAGAAAATAATTTTTTTTTGCAACAAAAATTGAACTTACAGACCTTAAAAACTAATCTTTACTGTTCAAAATTAACAACAAGGAGTTTCGAACTTACTCACCCAAAATTATGCCGATCTAATGGAAAATGATTTTTCGATCCCAAAATTATGCCGATCTAACGAAAAATGATTTTTCGATCGTCTTCGCATATAAAATTGGTCATTATGTAAAAAATCCAAAAAACAGCTTATTTTTTGCAACAAAAACTGAACTTACAAATCTTACAAACTAATCTTCACCGTCCAAAATTAACAACAAGGAGTTTCAAACGTACTCACCAAAAATCAGGCGGATCTAACGGCAAATGATTTTTCAATCGTCTTCACATACAAAATTGGTCATTATGTAAAAAATCGAGAAAGTAGCCTTTTTTTTGCAACAAAAACTGAACTTACAAATCTTAAAGACTAATCTAATCTTCACCGTCTAAAATTAACAACAAAGAGTTTCGAACGTACTCACCAAAAATCAGGCCAATCTAACGGCAAATTATTTTTCGATCGTTTTTTTATACAAAACTGGTCATTACGTAAAAAATCCAGAAAACATCATTTTTTTTGCAACAAAAATTGAACTTACAGACCTTAAAAACTAATCTTTACCGTTCAAAATTAACAACAAGGAGTTTCGAACGTACTCACCCAAACTTAAGCCGATCTAACGGGAAATGATTTTTCGATCGTTTTTACATACAAAATTGATCATTATGTAAAAAATTCAGAAAATAGCCTATTTTTTGCAACAAAAACTGAACTTACAGATATTAAAAACTAATCTTCACCATCCAAAATTAACAACAAGGAGTTTCAAACGTACTCACCAAAAATCAGGCCAATCTAATGGCAAATGATTTTTCGATCGTTTCCATATACAAAACTGGTCATTACGTAAAAAATCCAGAAAATAACCTCTTTTTTGCAACAAAAACTGAACTTACAGATCTTAAAAACTAATATTCACCGTTCAAAATAGCCTATACATTTATCTTTTTACCATCACCTTTTCTATTTATATTTTTCTTCGACAAACAAAATATTTTAATCCTCTTAACTTATCAAAACTTTTCAATTCAGTCACTTAATTGAATTTCATATTCAATAGTCTTTGGACACTTTCAAAATTGGGATAATTGATAAACAAATTAATTTAATTCCTAATAATTTAATATTTGATTTAAATTTTTTAAAATAAAAATAAATTACAAATTTTTTTATTATTATTTTAAATGAAATAATAAATTTTATAAATATTTATTTTTACTAATCTTGAACACGCAAATATATAATAATCATAACAATTAGTTTATTATTATGATTAAAAATGTAAATTTTCTAAATAAATAACATTAGATTTTGGTATAATTGATAAAAAATTATTATCAACTTATAAAATAATTTATAATTTTCTGTTACAAAAGAAAATATTCATTTTATATGGTCTATATTAAAATTACTTGAAATTATACATAAACCATGGGAGTGAAATTAAAAAACTTATTTTTTAATTTATTTGCGACGGATTAGCGACTAAATACATCCGTCGCTAATCGTATTACCGTAACAAAATACTAATTAGCGACAGAAAAATTTTCGACACTCAACCGTCGCAAAAAAAGGAGCTAGATTTTCCCGCTAAAATTAGCGACTAAAATGTTAGTCGCTAAAATTTCTGGAACTAATTTCTTGAATAAAAAATTTATAAAATTTAGCGACGGAAAAAGGTGTCGCTAATTCCGTTGCAAAACAAGGCGCGACACTTCAGGCAAGTAATTAGCGACTGTTTTTAAATTTCGTCGCAAAAAAAGAAAAATATCATTTTTACGACAAATTTCAAAATAGTCGCGAATCCGTCGCAAAATTAGCGACGGAAATTGTGCCGTCGCTAATTGGCATTTCTTTTGTTGTGTAAATCATATGTTCATTAGTATTTGCATCAATTTTCAAGTTTATTAATATTTGAATAATTAGTCAACTACAGGTTGCTAATATTTATATCAAAATAAAATAAAATCATCTTTAAAAAATGTATTACTTTTCTTATACAAAATGAATCTCGAGTATTTTTCTTTCAGTCTCAAAATAATATATATTTCAACAAATATCTTTTAAAAATAAATTTCTACGAGATATATTGGAGTAATAATATATTTAATAATAAATTGTATGTAAATAATTGCATTATAACGTTTCAGAAACTTTCAAATAATTATATTACACATAACAAAAATATACATATAGTAAATTAAAAACCAAAATATGGCTTCACATAAAATATATTAATCATATATATATAATATAAAGATCAAAATATAATTAAGCAATTATCAATTTGTAATTATGCAAAATAAATCACTAAAATCATGTTAATGTCTACAGCAAAACGAATGGCAATGGAAAATGCTATTCTCATTTTTTTTCCTTAATGATTTCGTATATTAAAGTTTTTAAAATTTATTGAAAGTTACAATTACTCAATCCTTAATTAATCTTATTAGCTTACGAGAATTAAGATAATTCAAAATTTACGAATTAAATTTATTTATTATTTAATCTTGTAAATTACAATTATTGATTCTTTCGAGTTAGGTTATCGTAAATCACCGACTTCCAATAATCAATAAAAATTATCGTATTGATAACGTATTATAAAATAATTAAAGTAAAGACAGACATATTATGACTAGAGAATTTCCTCTTATTAATTATTTTCACTGAATAACCACAGTGAGGTATTTATAGGTATAAAATAAAAGAGGTAGACCTCTACTAGAAGTGGGAGAATGATGAATTTGATAGTCATTCAAATACTTCATAATTATCACAATTACGATCACAATTTTTGAAAATACAGGAATTCTCGATGATCCCAAATATCTTTTGATTTTTAAGTGAGGCATGTCATGTCTAATTAAAATTATAAATGCTATTAAAATATTGAATATTCATATTAAATTAGAATATATATATATATATATATATATATATATATATATATATATATATATATATATATATATATATATATATATATATATATATATATATATATATATATATATATTCTCTCCATTTGTGTAACATATTTGATTAACGCTAGCAAGTTTTTATTTTTTTCGACCATCAAGCTAATTAGTGATAATGGTTATAGAAAAAATATAAAAAGGACAATTTGAGTGTATTTCCATACATAGTGAAGCTAGAACTTAATACTTAAGAGGGCAATATTTTAATTTAAGAGAGCATATTTATTTAATTTTTATGTAATTTATAAATTGAAATTTAAAAAAAAAATATTTGAGGACAGTTACGCCCTTTCACGCATGGATCCACCCTTATTATAATTGCTAAATAGCAACTACTAATAAGGGACCTTTAATTAATAGACTAAAGTCAATCAATATCTTTTAAATGCTAGTAAGGCTCGAATTTATAAGATCTGGTAAAATAGTTTGTCTCTGAGATATTATTTAATGTGAATGATTGGTTTTGAAGCAAAAATAAACTTTAGTAAAACCAACATAAGTTGTTCTGAGTGTATGGAGTTTTGATTGCTTAAATAAGTGGTATCAGGTTCGAGTTGTTGTAGATTCAGCAAATTAGTTTAGTAAAGCAAGCTAGGTTAGATGAAATCATTCATACAGCAACAGTTGATTTCTTTGAAATCAGGTTAAAAATTTAAATCATTCCTCTCTTTTTCGTAACGCTTTTTAAACGGAAGAAGGCAATGAGAGTTTATTTTTTAGAGCTTTGGATTTTAGTTATTGAATGCAGTTGAAAAATGGCCTCCAATGATAACTGATGCCAATAAATATTTAATAAATTGGATAGTTATTTACTACTTCCCAGAAAAAAAAAATAATAATTATTTACCTGTTAGTTTGTGCACAAAAATATAGTAGTAATGTATAGTTTTTTAACTTTTATGATCTTTTAGGCAAAAGAGAGAGGCTTTTGAAGCATTCGTGGTAAGCTTGAACAGGAGGTAGAGCAGCAGGTTGAGCAAATACAGTAGCAGATAGTGTTGCAGCAGCAACTACCTTTCCAAGAGCATATGCGCTCATGGCAGCTCCAATGGTGCCTTGCTGCATCATCAAAACACCGAATCCTAGTCCCTGTTTTACCCTCAAGATTACTTATTTTCCACAAGTATGAATAAATCTTGCATATTACTTGTTACTTCTATAAATGTATTATTTGGATTTGAAAGAAATTTATTGCCCGTGCCGAAGCGACGTTGATAGGAAAGGGGGCAATTACTCCCCTTAATTTTTTGAAATTTTTTTATTATATATTTATATTAGATAAATAATTTTATCCCCTTTAAAATTTTATTTTTATCCACTTTTGCTTAAATTATTTCTTAAATTTTTTATCAATAAAAAATTTAATTTTTTTATTCTAAACATCACTTATATTTTTATTTCTGTTAATTATAAATTCTAATTTTGTCACTATTAATTGCATATTCATATTATTTCGTTTACGAAACAGTAATATATATATAAATAAACCTTTTTATGGTTATTCTGATATTTTTTACATAAAAATTTGGGTTTCCACTACATGTCACATCCACATCATATTCTAAAATCACATTTCGTAATTCTATTTGTAATAATCCGCACTACTCTTTAATCCAGATGTATTCAATGAGGAAAGCTTAATATAGTGGTCAGGGTTAGCGGGCTCCTTCGCCAAACATTTAATAAACATTCAATCCCAAATATAGAATTCTCCATCGTCCCTCGTTTTAACTTACTTTTGTTACTGTTCCCTCCAGAAAAGGAAAGGAAACTTCTTTTTCTACTGTGTCCTCTTTTAGTAGTCTATCTTCTCTTTTATATATCATTTTAAAATAAAATTTAAATTTTATTTATTTCTTATTTTCATATTTTTAATATAATATAATTTATTTTATTTTTTTAATTTAATTTAATTTTTTTAATAAAATTAAAATTAATTAAATTTAATAATTTAATTTTAATCACGTAATTTAATATTATATTTAAATTTATTTATTATTTTTTAATTTTAATAAAAATAACAAATAAAAAAAATGTGATACATGCCCAAGACCCCTACTTTAGTTAAAGCAAAGATAACTAAGCAAAGACAAAGCAATAGGATTCTCTTACTTTAGGTATCTTATGCTCAACTTTAAATGGAAGCCCTTGCCTATGGTTTCTCTTTGCCTTTTGTCTACGGTTTTAATTTTGCTTTTCAATTTTGTTCCATTCAATTCAACCTTGACAGCCATTTTTAGTATACAAATTTCTTCGTGCGTGCTTAAAGAAAATCCTTTTTCAGAGATTTAATTATTTCAATGGAATGCAATTAAACATGTACTTAATATCCTTAATTGTTCTAAAGCTGAGCTTATTTGAAACTTTCTTCCCATCTAGCCAAGGTATGCCTGTCTCTATATTAGGTCCATACTAATATTAATTGAAGTATGAGCATGCAGGTTAAGATTAACTGATCAGAAGTACGCTTTCTACTATTGCATAAAGGAAAAAAATAGACACTGCACGAAGTTCGTGTCTCGCAATGGTGGCAAGAGTTCTAGAACCACACTTGCAAAGCCACCAGACAAAAAAAATAATCATCCACCCAAATCATAACATAAAATTCAACAAAAAAAGAAAAACCACATATATCTTTCCTGAGTGTACCATATCTGCAGCTTAATCAACTTCTTCAATTTTAGGACCTGCACCACTGCCACCAGCCGAGGGTATGTCCTCATCCATGCTACCACCCATGTCTGGCCCAGCACCACCCTGGTACATCTTCGCAATAATCGGGTTGCAGATGCTTTCAAGCTCCTTCATCTTGTCCTCAAACTCATCTGCTTCTGCAAGTTGATTGGCATCTAACCATTGTATAGCTTGATCAATGGCATCCTCAATCTTCTTTTTGTCATCTGAGGCTAGCTTGGAACTGATCTTTTCATCTTTCACAGTGTTCCTCATATTATAGGCATAGTTCTCTAATGCGTTCTTGGCATCAACCTTCTTTTTATGCTCTTCATCTTCAGCTTTGTACTTCTCAGCCTCCTGTACCATCTTCTCGATCTCTTCCTTGGACAACCTGCCCTTATCATTGGTGATTGTTATCTTGTTCTTCTGGCCGGTGGTCTTATCCTCAGCAGACACATTTAGGATTCCATTGGCATCAATATCGAAGCACACTGTGATTTGAGGAACACCTCTTGGAGCCGGTGGAATGCCAGAAAGCTCAAATTTTCCCAGTAAGTTGTTGTCTCTAGTTCTGGCTCTCTCACCCTCGTAAACCTGGATCAAGACACCAGGCTGATTGTCCGAGTATGTGGAAAAGACCTGTTCCTTCTTTGTGGGAATGGTTGTGTTCCTCGGTATCAGGACGGTCATCACACCTCCAGCTGTTTCCAACCCAAGAGAAAGAGGTGTAACATCCAAGAGCAAAAGGTCTTGCACCTTCTCATTGCCTTCACCACTTAAGATTGCAGCCTGAACAGCAGCTCCATAGGCAACAGCCTCATCAGGGTTAATGCTCTTGCAAAGCTCCTTGCCATTGAAGAAGTCCTGCAACAACTGCTGGACCTTAGGAATCCTAGTAGATCCACCGACAAGTACAACATCATGTACGCTGCTCTTGTCCATCTTAGCATCCCTCAAACACTTCTCAACGGGCTCCATACACTTTCTGAAAAGATCCATGTTTAATTCCTCGAACCTAGCACGTGTAATGGTTGTGTAAAAATCAACACCCTCGTACAACGAGTCAATCTCAATAGTTGTTTGAGCAGTGGATGAAAGAGTCCTCTTTGCTCTCTCACATGCAGTTCTTAATCTCCTAAGAGCTCTGGGACTTCCAGAGATATCTTTCTTGTTCTTCCTCTTGAATTCCTGGACAAAGTGGTTCACCATCCTGTTGTCAAAGTCCTCACCACCAAGATGGGTATCTCCAGCAGTGGCCTTCACTTCAAAGATACCTTCCTCAATTGTGAGTAATGACACGTCAAAAGTACCACCACCCAAATCAAATATCAACACATTCTTCTCCCCAACGCTGGTTGCCTTCTTATCAAGACCATAAGCAATGGCAGCAGCAGTGGGCTCATTGATGATACGCATCACGTTAAGACCCGCAATGACACCAGCATCCTTAGTGGCTTGCCTCTGAGAGTCATTGAAGTAAGCAGGGACGGTGACCACAGCATTCTTCACGGTTGTGCCAAGGTAAGCCTCAGCAATCTCACGCATTTTAATGAGGACCATGGAAGAGATTTCCTCAGCAGCAAACTGCTTCTCTTCACCCTTGTAGTTGACAACAATCATGGGCTTATCACCAGGCCCAGCAATGACCTTGAATGGCCAAAGCTTGATGTCACTCTGTACAGAGGAATCCGAATATCTCCTACCAATTAATCGCTTTGCATCTGTAAAACATATAGAAGTAAACATTTAGTGCCCCGACAGTGCATAAACATTCTATAGATCGGACCTTTATTTATCAGAAATATTCTAATGACAATGTGAGATCTAATATACCCTAATTCGAAAATGGAGATACAGAACCCTGTCATATAGAAATTATAATCCTCGATTTGAGAACAATAATATTGGCAACTAGCTTGATTATAGATTTTAGCTTCGAATGCTTCGAAGGACAATCCATCAGTAACCTGTCACCGTTCAATTCCCAGTGAATATAATTCATTAAAAACCCCACATCTTACAAGGACAATAAAGATCATCAGCTCGTTTTGGGCTACTAATTAAACATATCTTAGCTTTAATATTCTATAAGGATCTGGATAGCATGTAAGTTTGATATAGCAAAACTATTTGAAGTGCTCACTACTATTTTTTTCATGTAAGATTAAATATATTAACCAACACAACGCAGAGATTCAACGAAAAATTGGGAAGCAAACACAAAAACTCAGTAAAAGCACAACAAATCAGCATCTAATATCATAATAACTAGAAGAGAGTTACTAATACCAAATAAATGAAAACAAAGAAGAAAAAATAAAATTTTGCTAACAAGTACCTACCGAAAACAGTGTTGATCGGGTTCATGGCGACCTGATTCTTAGCCGCATCACCGATCAAACGCTCTGTATCAGTAAATGCCACATAAGACGGCGTCGTTCTATTGCCCTGATCATTAGCTATGATCTCTACTCTGTCATGTTGCCAAACACCAACGCACGAGTAAGTCGTGCCGAGATCTATCCCGATCGCTGGTCCTTCTCCTTTTCCGGCCATGGCAGCAGATTTCAACGGCCTAGACTATGAAATCCCCACCACAAAAAATCAGATTTTTTTCGTCAAATTTTTTAGTGAAAGAAAATATAAAAGGTTAGGTCGGAGAAGGGGGTTTATATAGGGTTTGGTTTAAGATTCGAGAAGGTTCTATTGAAATATCTGCCGTTGGATTAAATGTGTACGGACGGTAGATGTGGTATGGCTGAGCTAGATGTGAACTGGTATTTGCAAATTCCATTGGGTTCTAAATATTATTATTGGCTGGACGGTCGAACAAAAATATGAAAATATCACCTAATATTATGTTACTGACGCGGCTACGAATCTTCGGCTGTCGGCGCTTTGTATTTTCACATATGCTTTATTTCTTTTTAATTTTTTTATTTTGAAAAGCAATGTAAATAAAAACAAAGAAATAATTATTCAAATTCATGATAGTCAAACGTTCAGAATCACAATATAAATAATTTTAAATTATAAATTTAAAATATATTCTTCTAGAGTTGAGAAAAAAAAAAAGCAATAAACTCTAATTTATGCCAGTTCTATTTTATGCATAGCCAAATATTTAAAAAATCATTTTTAAAACCAATATTTGAAGTATTATTTTTTTAGATGGTTCAACATTTATTTTTTTAATTAATATTTGAAATTCAAATATAGTAAATATTGATATTAGTTTAAATGAGAATCACTAAATAGTAAATATTTGTATTCCTTTGTTTTTTAGTGGAAATTGAATTCTTAAATGGAAAGGTTTATCATTTTATTTTTATCGTTTAGTAAATTGAAAGGTACATTTTTTAAGATTAAGAAAAGATATATGTTATATTTTATATTGTTAACTTGAAAAAAACCCTGTCTCTTTTTCTTTTTAACCTCCAAAAAAAAAATCTAACTTCCTTTTCTACCCAAATTCAAAAATTTTTATATTTTTATCTAATTTTGGGGTTGCTGTCTGTTCATTTATGGATGGCAGCCCCTATCATCTTTCATCTTACTTTTTTATTAAATTTATAATTGTATTTTTTAATTTTTTATGTGTTTTTTTATTTTTTTCAAATCTCTCTATAATAATTTTTATATGAATATAAATTTGAAATTTTAATTTTATTCGATTTTTTTTTGTTTTAATAAACTTAGATATCAAATTTTTTATTTTATATTTAATTTTCGTATCTATTCAAATCTTATTTGTATTTTTATAAATTAGAGTCATTTAGATAATATTGAATGCAATTTAAATTTTGTATCATGCAAGTTTATCCTCCATATTTGAAGATTATTGTCTTGATTTATAAAAGTTTTCGTTCTTTTAGAATAAATTTTTTTGTGAACAACAAATGAACTAAGTTTTTCGCTGAAAGTCAGATTACCCGTGGCATATTACCATTATCCACAGTTTTCGTCAAAAAAAATTAGAAATATATTATAACAACTTCATTAGTTTCGTACATTTTATATATTTTTAAATTTTATAAATTTATTTTTACTTTTTAGTTGTACTTTTTATATTATTAATGAAGGTTTATTTTGCCTTCAAAAAAACTTTAAGTAAATCATAATTTAATAAAATCTCAATGCACATTTCCTACTGCTCTATGTAGAATCCAAGTCTTAATTTTGATAATAATTTGATTTTTTATATATAGTTTTGATAATAATTTGATATTTTATCAATTCTTTTTTATGAAGAGTGTGAGTTTGAATATAAAATCATATTGTACATTGGGATCAATTTTAAGATTAAAATGTCTGTAACATTTCTGATTTTTTCATGCATTCTGGACGAATACTTAATATTAATTATTTTTGGCAAAAAGCACTTGTAAGCCTCTGAATTTTAATTAATTCAAATTGGCTTTGTCCATAACTCATCCTTGAATCAGGTATAACCTATATAGCATGAGCTATGTAAAACCATTATGAAGCAATTAAAGAAAATAGGAGGCATTTTATTCTTAAAATAAAGAGTAAATATAAATGTATAAGACTTTTAATCAAACTTTTAAAATTTAGTCAAAAGATGTCAAATAATTTTAGATTTATAAAACATAAGAATCGTGTTTATAATAAGTTATAAATTATATAGTTTAAATGACAATAATAATAAAAGATTGATTTTAATAATTTATTTTCTCTATTTTTATCACGTTTATTTCTTAAAGTCAATTGAATATTTAATATCAATATCATTGTTTAAAGAAAACGGTATTATACCTTTAAACTGTAAATAATTTTTGATTCATGGTTTATGGACGATTTTTCATGAAATTTAAAAATTTAATCAATTGGATAATCATTTGCTACTTAAAAAAAAAGGATAATTATTTACCTGTTAGCCAAATTTGATTTCATATGTCACTCACCCATTTTATGACTCAAATCTATTTGATTTATAAAATAATTTGACCCGTTGTATTGTATGCTCCATTTGACCTGACATATTTATATTACATGTAATTTTATAATATTTTTATATATAACTATAAAAAATAATTATTTTTATAAATTATACATATGCACATATTTTATTTTTAATGAAAATATTTTAAAAATAAAAAAATGATCTCGAATGATTTTATTTATTTATAACTCAATTCGTTTACCATTTCATTTATTTACAACCATGATGACCAATTTTGATCTTAATCCAACACAATTGGACTCGACATGTTTATAACGGTAATCCGTAATGGAAATTTAGTGTGCCTGTTAATTAATTTATTTTTTTATTGTTTAAAATGTTAGAATTTATTCAAAATTAATGTATCAATTAACTTAGCGGATTAAAGTAGTGGTCTTGTTTTCTTTACATGTTTATTGAATGATGAATAAAAATAGAGGATGTTTTATTATTATTAAATAGTTAATGGAGTTGGTGGGATTGTTATTGCTTAATTTATGTCTTAATTGTAACTCTATAAATAGGCAATTTTAATAAGTATTTTTGTGCAATGAAATTTACTTGGTTTATCTCAAAAATCTCAACATTTAGGAACAAGTGATCCAACGTTAATTTGCACTAACAGAATTAAAAAAAAAAAAAGCATTCAGTATCAATATTTGGAATTATTAATCCAATAGCTCTAAAGTGCAAATTTGTCTCTAATATTTGAAAAAAATGATGACTTTACCCCTAATATTTTAGTTGTATCCTTCAGATTTTAAAATTGAGAAAAATGTATCTTTCTTGCGCCACGGTGATAAAAATTAAAATAAATATATATGGGATATGTACCACTCTACACTCGAACGCTGATCCAAATGTCGGCAATGTTATTAAAACCGGACCGGACCGGCCGGTTTAACCGCGAATCGGCAGGCCAATCGGTTGGTTGGACTACTGAAAACCGGATTGGTAAAAACCGGATTAAACCAAAAAAAATCGGGTAGAACCGGAAAATCGGCGAACCGAACAAAACCTGATTTTTTGCTAAAAATGTAAAAAATCAATTTTTTTTTGAATTTTTTCACCCACCCACACACACACACACACACATATATATATATATATATATATATATATATATATATATATATATATATATATATATATATATATATATATATATATATATATATATATATATATATATATATATATATATATATATATATATATATATATATATATATATATATATATATTTATTTATTTAAAAAACTTAGTATTTTAAATTTTAAGTATATCACTTAATAATTTAATATATTTATTATATTTTTGATTCATTATAATCATATATATATATATATATATATATATATATATCACTTAATAATTTAATATATTTATTATATTTTTTATTCATTGTAATCAAATATATATATATATATATATTAAATTTTTATTATTTATTTATTTGAAAAAATTAATATTTTAAATTCTAAATATGTCACTTAATAATTTAATATACTTATTATCTATTTGGATTATTGTAATAGTATATTAAATTATTAAATAATATCTTTAGAATTTAAAATACTAATTTTTTTCAAATAAATAAATAATGGAAATTTAATATATATATATATATATATTAAAATTTTATTATTTAATTATTGAAAAATTAGTATTTTAAATTCTAAAAATGTCACTTAATAATTTAATATACTTATTATCTATTTGAATTTATTGTAATTAAATATAATTATACTCATATATGTAAAGTTAATATTTTTTGTGTTCACTTTATTAGTACTCCATCTAAACATGAAATTATTTTCATGATATGATTGTATTTTATGTTTCTAGCATATGATATTCAATAATCCATAATTAATCACTTGTAATAATAAAATTAAAATTATTTTCATAACTTATTATTAAAATATTTGTGATATATATTTAAAATTTGATGAATATTTTTTAATTTTTATACAATAGTATTCAAAAAATTATAATAATTATAATATTTTAAAAATAGAAAAAAAATCCGATTGAACCGATCGAACCACGAACCCCTAGCCTTACCGGTTTTCTATCCGGTCCGATTTTAATAACATTGAATGTCGGGGTGTCATATTTGTCGGTGGCATCCTTAACTTGTCTAATTATTTATTAATTTATCACATGTCACAAATATTAATCAACTTATATACATAGTTCTTCTCTATTAATTTACATATACAAGTCTTGATTAAATTCTTTTACATATTTACATGCCCAAAATATATTACAAATGAGATTTAAGCTTAATTTTTCTCCGGTTCATATACATGCCCTGCATAATCTTCCTTCAACAGCTTCTCCTTAGTCATCTGTCACCTGCACACAGTCAAATAAAATTACACGCTAAGTAACCTAATTGTTTAGTGGTAGATAGACTATCACAAAATTTCATCTTGTATTATATATAGTCAAAATTTTCAATTTAACTAGTCAATATTACATATTTTTTTCTTTATCACTAATAGTCACATTATTATTATTTTGTTATTCTATATTTACCACATAATTCATTATTTACTATTATTATTTATTATTACATATTTCTTACTTATTCCTTTATTTATAATTAAAATTCTTTCATAATTCCTAAATTTCTATTTAATCTTTATTACTACTTGACTCCACATTTTACTCATTAAATCCACTTTTTATGTCAAAATTCCATTTTAATCCCTAAATTTTTAATTTACTACTTTTTATCATTTTTACACCAAATTTACACTTTTGCCCTTTTATTACAATTTAGTCCTTATAAATACTCAATATAATAGCAAATTACCATTTAGTTTCTAATTACTTCTCCTTTTTACATTTTCATCATTTTTTTTTCCATTTTGCCCTTGTTAATTTGATTTCATCACTTGTTTACAGTTTTGCCATTTCTTTTCTACTTATTTACATTTTTGCTATCACTTATTTACATTTTTGACATCATTCACCTATTATTTACATATTTTTCATTATTTTTCACTTATTTACATATTTATCTTCTTTTCATCATCAAATGACATATTTACTCCTAATGGCAATCCGTGAAAATTTTTGAACCGAATATACGAGACGAGAATTCCAATGGCCCAAATGAGTTGAGATGACCACATGGAGTGATAAACACCTCAACTAACATCATAATGATACATATCATGCTATACACATAAGTAGACCAATGGTGGTCTACAATCATGACTCCCATCAATTTACTATAGCGGTACATGTTCTTATGACTAAACATTTATATCTTACATTTTTTATTTGAATACTATTTACTATGGGTTTTCCTTACAAATGTTATGTTTTCTCACATTTTTACTACATTTCTACATTATGTATCATTACTAATTTGCATGTTCCGCATCAATTGCCTCAAATATGCACATATTCATCACCTAGTCATAATTATCATCATTAAAGCATGCCATTATTTCCAAGTGAACCATTCGGCCATTTGGTGATCTCACCCATTCATGATATTTTATCATGATTTAACTTAACATTCATGCTTATTTAGCCATTTTTGTGCTTTAATTGGTCATTATACATCAAAATTCAACTAGTAACTGTACAAACATCATTTGGCCAAGACTTATTCATACACTATTGATTATTTCATTATTCAAGCTAGGTTCATCTCTTATTCTAATGATCAATTTATGCCATTTCATCAAGAAATGGTTGAAATTCCCACACAATTTTCTTAATGTTTGGTTTGGCCACACCTTGTTCATAGGTGTTATGTTCTAATTTCAATCTAAATGGCATATTTATCATCTATTATCATCAAATTACTAACAAATCTCAAGTTATTTTCACAATTCATGCTATGTTGAAGTGTTAAATAATTGAAATTTAATTGATTCAATGAATCAAGAGGTAATTTGTATCCACTAACCTTATTTGTGCTTGAATCACCCTAAATCGCCTTATCTTTGCCTTTTTTCTCTTGTTTCTTGCCTATTTCTTCCTTTTTGCCCTTTTGGCCAAAATAAATAAGGACACAAAATCATGAATTTTTCTTCAATTTTTAACATAAAATCATTCAAAATAACCTATTCTATCAATTTTCTACAATTTTCAATCAAAGTAACTAAGTTTTACTTACTTGAAGATTTTTCCCCAACTTAAAATCTCCCAAATTCTAACCTTTAATCTCCCTCTAAGCTCAATCTAAGGTGAAATTAATAATGAGGATGAAGAAATTAGTGAAATTGGGATGAGAAATGAAGGAGAAATAAAGCTTGAAAGCTTGAAAATGGTGGGTTTATGGAAGAACAAGGCTACAGTTTGGAGGAAGATGGCAAAGGTCGGTTGCTGCTCTATTTGCTGCCCCAAATCTATATTTTACAGCCCCCAAAATGGATAGCTAGGATGCCTTGGTTATTATTCAATTCAAGTGTCCACATTAAGCCACTTGTCAAATTATAAATTGTTAACCATTTTTGCTGTCAAATTATTATAAAAAGTAGTCCAAAATATATAAAAATATTAATTAGGATCTATTTAAAATTTTGAGTTAAAACGCGATCGTTTCGATATGATTCTCCGTCTTGAGGTAAAATTACCAACCTAAAATTCAAATTTTTAAAATTATCCAAAAATTTATTTTTTACTTTTAAACATTTATTAGGATTATTTCTAATAGTGCCTTGCAATCAGAATAATTTTTTTAGACTCGAAACAATTTTTTAAGCTAGTCAAACCTTAATCAACCCTGATCACTATTCACGCATATTTATTTTTTTATTTTTAACTTTTAAAGGCCTATATAATTTCAATTTTACCTCAAATTCAGCGAACTCCTCATAAATTGTACTTTTCAGTAGTGCAAAATTTTTTTTTGTGGGCTTTGGTTGATATTATGGACCCTAGTATCACATGTGTCACTATTCATTATCCAAGAAATAATATTCACATAATCGAAATTTTGAGAGCATTACAGGATAAAAATTAAATGGTATACTTGAAATTAGAAAAAAGTAATTTGTAAATTGCCGATCCTTTTTTATAAAATAATTTTTTTATAATTTTTATATTAAAATGAAAATGACACTTAAAGTGGGACAAAATTAATAATTTTTAGTTCATATTTATTTTTTTTTTTGATAGAGTTGTCTATATTTGAAAAAGTCCACATTGCAGTCATCGTTTCTTTAAAAGAAAAAGGTACCAAAATGCCATCTATATTATGTCAAAAGAGCTAAAATGCCCTTAAAGTTTTTTTGAGTAAAAATGTTCCTAATATTCTAAAATCGATACTAAAATAGCCCTCCGTCAACCTACCATCAACTTTGAATTAACGACGTTAAAGTGTTATTGACATGTGGCAAAATATGCCCCGTCAATGCAACGTGTGCATCATGTATATTTTTAATTAAAATATAATTAGGGATATTTTAGTATCGCGAGAAAAATTTTAGAAATATTTTAGTATTTTGAGCAAAGCATTAAAGATATTATAGTACTCTAACAAAAAAATTAAAAATTAATATTTATTACATTAGATATTAATCAATATTTGTTACATTAATTAATAAATACTCTTTACATAAATGTACAAATAAAAAATAATTATAAATAAATTATATAATTCAAAAATATTTATCACCTATACTTAATCTCTTTGAAACTATTTTACTATAAAATTGATTCGACATATCGAAGTTTCAAATTATAATCATTGTTTTTCTATTTTTTATTAAAAAATCAATTTAGATTTATTTCACTTTACAACCAATTTATACATCTCGTAAATTTTAAATTATTGAATAAAATTGGAATCAAAGTTTGTAAATTTAAGAAATAATAGAGAAATTTGTAGTAAAATTAAGAAATAATTGAGAAACAGTGAAATTGAGCATGGATATTTCAGGAAAAAAAACTTTAGTATAAGTAAAACATTAGTTTAATATAATATAAAAAAGAAGGGTAATTTTCTCAAGTGTTGCTTCTGTCCTTTAGAAAAATTCTTACAAGAACCAATAATTTAATATCAATGAAAAATTTAATATCTGCTACTAATTTTTGTATTTGAAAAATAATCAATGATAAATACAACAATATAAAAAATCATATTTGGTCAAAATGATTGAATTATTTAAATATTTTTAGTTCACCATAATTTGAATATAAAATTTATTAAGAAAAATTAATTAATAAATATTTTTGAGTTATATAATTTATTTATAATTATTTTCTTATTTGTACATTTGTATAAAGAGTGTTTATTAATTAATGTAACAAACATTGATTAATATCTAATGTAATAATTATTGATTTTTAATTTTTTTTATTAAGGTAGTATAATGCCCTTAATATCTTGCTTAACGTACTAAAATGTTCCTAAAAATTTTTTCGCGGTGCTAAAATATCCCTGATTATATATTGAATAAAAATACACGTGATGCTGACATGATATATTTTGTCACATGTCAATGCCACGTCAGTGCTGTTAATTCAAAATTGACGGTAGGTTGAAGGAAGAACATTTTAGTATTGATTTTAGAATATTAGAGGCGTTTTGCTAAAAAAAAACTTTAGGGGTGTTTTAACTCTTTTGAGAAAATATGAAGGTTTTTTGGTATATTTTTCCTTTCTTTAAATATCATTAACTTTCTATGTGTGTTATAAACTGCACAATTAATTATATTTCTTTATGCATCATGTATATTCTTATTTCAGTATCATATATCAAGGTATTGTTAAAAGATAGATAAAATTTTCAAATTTTAAAAAGCAAAAAGTAATATTGCATCAGTTGAGACATTAAAAATAAAATTGAAATTTTAATCTAACAATAAAAGCAAATTTGCACTTCTTACCAATTAAATATTCAAACAATGCTAGAACCACAATCTTTGAAAATATAGGAATTCTTGATGATCCCATATAGGGGTGTGCAGAACCGAATCGAAATCAAAAATCGAATCGAATTGAATTGGATTTGATCTGTTTGGTTCAGTTTTTTCGATTTTTGATTCGTTCAGTTCTGAATCGAAATAAAAATTTGGTTTTATCGGTTCGATTTAATTTTTGAAATTGAAAAATCGAAGGAACCGACCCGATCGAAGTTTATATATATATTATAGTATTAAGATTTTAGAGAATATAATTTGGATAGGTGGTGTGGAACACGCGAAAATACCTGCAGGTCTTATGTTCAAATCCCAGCAAAGGCAAATTTGCTGTTTTTTACATTAATTTTTTTTATCATTTTGTTTAACTTTAAAAGTTTTATTTTAATACTTTTTTAATCTACAAAAATCTAATTCACTAATTTTTTTTTACTTTTATCTTTTTTGTTTTTTATTTTTTTAATTTTTTTACTTTAAAAGTTTTGTTTTAATATTTTTTTACTCTACAAAAATTTAATTCACTAATTTTTTTAGTTTTAATTTTTTTTACTTTAATCTTTTCAATTTTTTTACTTTAAAAGTTTTGTTTTAATATTTTTTTACTCTACAAAAATTTAATTCACTAATTTTTTTTTACTTTAATCTTTTCAATTTTTTTACTTTAAAAGTTTTGTTTTAATATTTTTTTTACTCTACAAAAATTTAATTCACTAATTTTTTTTACTTTTAATTTTTTTACTTTAATCTTTTTTTTTTGTTTTTTTAATTTTTTTTTACTTTAAAAGTTTTGTTTTAATATTTTTTTTACTCTACAAAAATATAATTCACAATTTTTTTTTGTAAAAAAAATTAAATTCATGGTATATTAATCGAATTATTATATTCATTTCCTATATAAAAAAAATCTTATCTTTTTCCACCCTAGTTCCTGCATAAGGATTAATTTTCCCATCATTTTTAAGATCTGTTTGATGTTTTCTTTTTTTTTTTTAAGAAAGAAATAGTTGAAGGACTCTAGAATTCGATAAAAAATGTGAAAAATTTCAAATTTAACTTTTTAATAACATTTATAATTATAATTAAATATAATATGCTAAAAAAATCAACATATTATAATATTATGAATAATATATTAGTATTATTATATCAAAGTGGACATTTTGGTTTAGTAGTGTTGTGAGACATACTCAAGACCTAGTCTTGAGTTCAAATCCTAACATGGGCATATTTATCATATTTTTTATTTTTCAATTTTTTTAATTTATTTTTTTCAAGTGAATTAAAATATAAATTTAAATCCTTAATTTATTAAATATGTGAAAATTCAATTTATGTCAAAAATGGAAAATTAAAAAAAAAATAAAATAAAAGGCTAATACTCATAGTTGATGGAGGAAGGGAAGCCTGCCCAAATCTCCTGGAAGGATGCCTTGAAGACTTTGGGACTTTAGAAATCTGCACATTATATTCGATAATAAAAAGTAGAAATTAACTTATGAATTTAATTTTTGTCCTTCTTTGTTTATGCTTATCTTTTTTAATCGTTCAATTTTATATTTTTTCTTATGTGAATACGAAAATAGAATTTAGGCAAACTTAACTCTAAAAATTAACTGAAATTGTTAATAAAATTATTACACAACTTTTATATGAAGAAACTGTTGCAGAAAGGCTTTTGGTTTTATTTTAGAGAAATTATTGCAATATGTGTTTCATTTGAGATGAGAATTAATAGCTATTATTTTCCTAATATAAGTGTCTCACTGAAAATTTAAATTCGTTCACCAAATCAATACCATAGAAATTTGGAAAAAAAAACCATAGAAACTTCTTAGTAAAATAATTGGGTTGTTTAAATCTTATAAAAGGAGGAGAAAATAGAAATGAAAAAAAAATATGAATACAAGTTGGTGTATTAAAAAGAATTGCTTATGGAGAATTACTTTTAATTTAAAAAGTTGACGGTTTGGCTAATTTTTCAATTGATCAGAGTTTGAATTTCATTTTTTTCATCCCATATATATGGTCAATTGTTTCAATTCGAGTATAATAAAAATAATTAGTACTTGAATTTAAAATGTAATTTGAGGAAATAAATTGGGAATATCTGGTTGATAATTATAATTGATATAAAAAATTTATGAATTAAGCATATTTTAATACCACCACATAAGCAAACGTATTCATCGTTTGAGATTATTGTTTGGATGTGCAATTAATTAAACATACATACAAATTAGTCCAAGTCATAATTACATTTGTTTTTTTGCATTTATTGATTAAATAGCTAATTAGGTTTTTTTTTCATAATTATGTTGTATGTATTTTTAATTGCTTTTATTTTGTTGGATATATGAGCCTATTTAGGTTAAAAATTCAATTAAAATAAAATCAAATATGACCTAGAACCGGTTGAACCGAACCGATCAAAATTATTTCGATTCTACAAAGTTCGATTTCGGTTCGATTTTTATATTTCTTGAAATTCGATTTTTGATTTAATCAGTTCGGTCCAAAATCGAACCGAACCGACTGAATGCTCACCCCTAATCCCATATGACTCTTTCTTTTCAAGTGAGGCACATCGTATCTACTTAAAATTATAAATGTTATAAAAAATAAAATTAAAATTTTTCATATTTTTAACCTAGTAATGACCACAATTAAAACTCTAATTGTAACACCCTTCCTGTAACAGTCTTATCGATTTAAGCAATTGGTCGAAATTTTTTTTTATTTTATATATCCAATAACAGTGTTATCATGCTAACTTAACCACCACCTTATATATATAATTTCTATTAGTCGCTGACCTATAACTGTCCAGAATTTACTATGCATTTTACAAAAATTTGACAATATAACGGCTATATTCTTAACTAACCCCCTGAAAAGCAAACAATAACACAGCCTCTCTAAGGCACAACAATTTATATTCATCCACATAATACATTTATATACTCCATCATATAACACATGCATACTATCCATTTCCTGCAAATCCTTATCCACAACTTCTATATACAATACAATACTATTATCATTACAACTTTGTTCTCATAATACAAAATAAAATAGATATATATACATGCCACAAAATAATCATCATATTCCTTCAACATCCGTTGTCCTCTGTGTACTCATGCTCCAAAATATTAGTACCTACACACAGTAAATCCTACGTGCTAAGCATTAAATATGTCAAGTGGTGACTAACAATCATAATATTTTTCTAAAAGCATATTTTTCTAATTATGTTCAATTAAGTTATTTGTTATCAATTTTTCTTATTTAAAAGCATAATATATATTATTAACAACTAATTTTTCGTTTTAACTTAAAACTTTACTTAATTTTCAATTTAGTCTTTAAACTTTTCGTTTATTTCAAAACTACCCTTTTTATGCCTTTAATTACCAAATTGCCCTCTAATTTCTTATTTTCTCATTTTACTCTATTAATTGGCTTATAAATTACCAATTAATCCTTATTTTGATTTTTTCATGTAAAATTATATTTTAGTCTTTTAATTTTACAAAGTTGACTTTTTACACAGTTAGTTGACTAATTTACCATTTTACCCTTATTAATTCTTTCCTTCTCACTTTTACCTATTAAATTCATCTTTTAGAAAAATTATCGTTTTATCCCTAAACTTTTTAACTCCTTTTATTTTAGTCCTTTTTCATCTTAAACTTTAATTTTAACTTTCTTTTTACACTTTTATCTTTTTCTTGTCATTATACCTCTAGTACAGATTCGGCAGAAATTCTCAGATCGGATATGCAGGACGTGGATCCCACAGGACCACAATAGAATGAGAAAAGACCTCCAAAGATCAATCCTCATAAAACATATGAACATATGACAGTACGTATGATATATACTATGAAGGTCAACGATCCAACCATAGTAAAGCAAGTCGCCATGACTTGCACCGCGTATAGATATTCCTATGGCCAGTCAATTATATCCCGAGCTAAGTTTTACAGGCTAACTCTTTTTAAGGTCACATATTCACTTCATTTTCATTTGATTATTCAATTAATCATTCTTTACAATACTTTTCAATACTTTTTTATTTCTGTATCAGTACATTACATTTACAGTCTGTCTTCTTTACACAGTCTGTGACTTATTTCGCAATAATTTACCATTTAATCAATAAATTATGCAATAATTCATCAAAATTTTACATTTTTTCATTAATACCTAACTAAAATTTATTCCAAAAATATTCATTTAATTTTCATAAATCCTATAAAAATTTATGGACATCAATACTCATTTGTACTATCATTATAAGAATTAAATTCACTAAGATAACTCAAAATTACATAGTTTTTCCCTTAATCATCATTCGGCCTCCACTATAATTAGGGATGAGCAAAAAAACCGAAAATATGGTTAACCGTAAAATTGATCCAAAATCGAATCGATTTTTATGGTTAACCGATCCGATGGACTTGGTTACAGTTTTTAATTTTTATATTTTTTTAATGGTTACGGTTTAGGTTTTTAGGTATCGGTTAATCGTTAATCAACGGTTAACCGGTTCGTGTATATATATATATATATATATATATATATATCTTCAATTTTTTATATTTCTTTCTAAAATTTGCATAAAATAATATTTTAAAATATATTTAAATTATATTTTTGTTTTTATACCTTAATTTATATTATGTCATTTTCTTTAATTATATAGTTATATTTATATATAGTATACGATTAACTTTTATATATATTATTTTTTATATTAAACTAAATTTATATCATGTTATTCTCTTTAGTTATATAGTAATATTTATATATAGTATCCGATTAACTTTTGTATATATTATTTTTTATCATATATTGGTGTTCATATTTTACTTAATAGCATGTAATTATATTTTCTTATATTTTAGAGTTTATATTATAACATTTAATATTATTCAAATTTTTATTTAACTTAAAATCAAACATATTCTAATTTTCAATAAATATCAAATATATTTTATAATATCAGCTATTAATCTATATAACATGAATTTTGATTAGTAAATTATGTTTGTTTCTTAATTTTTATATTAAATTACTTTACACATTTGAAATTGAATTGAATTTTGTCTATTTTTCATTAATAATTTTATGTTATAAATTTTAATGGTTAACCGAAAATTATTGGTTAACCAAATCAAAAAATCGAAATCGATGGACTGATTAATTTTTTTTGCTAATGGACCGATTAATCAGTCCATGTTCATCCCTAACTATAACTATATCATATTAATTATTTTAAATTCATTAAAAATTTCTAATAAGCATAATTTAGTCCCAAATACATGAATATAACATTATTTTCAATTATACTTCATTATATTAAAATTTTCTTAATAAACCTAAAGGAAATTCACATAAATAATAGGAAAATAAAATGATTATTTAGTCACAAACATTTTTCTTATGATTACCCTTGCCTAGGCTTCCTTTTCTTTGCCTTTGGCTTTTGAGATAGGCTCCTCCTCTTGAATTCCTTCAATGGCCGAATTTTTCATCAAAATAAACTCTAATATGTTGGCCTCAAATGCTAAAATTAACAGTAAAAATAAACTCTAGGCATCCAAAATTAGTAGTAGATACCTAAAAATTAAATTAAAATCAATTATTTCACTTACCTAAAATTGACACCTAAACTTTAACCCTTGATTTCTTTTGATTCTCTTCCTTGGATCAAAGATCAGAGGTGGCTAGGGTACTCTAGAGAGACTTGAATCACTTTCTTAAGCTTTGATTTGGTGGAATTTGGGAGAAAATTGAAAGAAAAAGAGAAGACAATGGAGAGGGAGTAGGTTCGAACACCAAGGAAGCTGAAAGAGGGAGATGATTTTGCTGGAAAAATCTGAAGATAGAGCTCTTATATATGGCCTTTTTATTGGGCCACGGGCTGGCTTCAAGTGGGCTTGGACAATTAATTTGTTTAAGCCCGATAATTATCCGATAAATGGCTCAATTAATTTCTCCTACTTTTCAAATTCAAATCACTTTAAAAATTGATTCCATTATTCATATCATATTAAAAATAGGCTATGCTTAAAATTTTAGCCCAATCGGAATTCATTTTGGATCCGATTCAAAATTATCGGTGTTACTAAAAAATTTAATTTTTGTTACCAAAATAATCTACATATTATTTTAGCACATATGATATTTTTGATAATTTTTAGGCTTCATTTGCTATTTTTAATAGTCAAAACGATCAAAAATCAATTAAAAATCCTAAACCCTAATTATCTCGGTTTTCGTTCTTTTAGCTTTTGGAGACCTACTTAACCTCAAATTCACTTCAAATTTTAACCCCAAACTACCCGTGACTAATACTTTCTAATAGTAAAATAAAATATTTTTACTTTTGGGGGTAATTTTCAGTCCGAAAATACTATTCACTATCGGAAAAGTACTATTCACAATTAGCCCGACGTTGAGGCCATTACACTAATGGTCATTGATATTTTCTTTATATATATATGATGACAGGTGGAATTCCAATAACAAGGGCGACCTGCAAGAAAACTGAAAAAACCAAGGGGGTTTCCGACGAGAGAGCCTTTGATGATTAAATTAGAGAATATTTCGGTTAAAGGAGGAACTATTTTTCTGATCTCAAGAAAAGGTGTCCTAAATCATACCTGGTTTCTTCTCTTATATCTCTTTAGGTTTTCCTTCGTGGGTAGTAGGGTGAAATCCCACTACTTCCAATTATTCTCCCCACTTTTGCTACTTTTGGGGAGACATAGGGGAGATGGGGTAGTTACTGCCAGAAATGGTGGAATTCGTTGAAAGTTCAATACCTTGAGTGTTTTTGAGCTCTTCAAGCATTTGAGGTAAACGAGCTCTTGGTGACGCATAATCGATCTGTTTTGTTAGTCGAATTATTCGAACTCTGAGCTCGGTGAAACCTAGATAGTTCACACCAGACTCCCAGGTTTGTTTATGGGTTGAGCCAGACTATGGGTTAGGCTATGTTATCATAAGTCCCCCCAAGGTACGGACATTTATGTCTGCCTGTGATTACTTGTTTTGCAATGCTGATCGGGGGTGTCGCTTCAGTTCTAACCGAGGCATTGAAGGTAGGTCATAATGATCTCCTATTTTATCGTATATGGCTGCCATTTATTGTAGCAGCACTTTATTTCTTACACCCTATCATAATGACATGACCGTTACTGTAGATCGTCCACCACATGTACAGTCAGAGATGGGCTCTGCTTCTGTATTTAAATACTCTTTCTTCTTCATTATTGCATTTGTGTCTTCCATCTCAGGGCAAAATTTGTGGAGAATTTTAGTGTGTGGGAGCCTAGTCTGTTGCAATTCACCCCCATTCCCCTCTGTGATAATTTGAATCAGGTTTGTTATCCCTATTTTCCTTTTTCATTTTCTTCTTTTCATCTGACCATGAGTGCTTCTGAGGGATTTAGCGAGAGAGACGGGGTAGGCTAAGGGATTTTTGTTGGCAGTGCTCCTAGCTATAGTGGTGGCTCTGATTCTGGCGAAGCCCCCTCGTTTGAGTTTGGGCAATCGGTAGCCTTGTCAAGGCTAAAAAAGACCTCTTGTCGTTTGCCCAAAGTTGGTAGTATTTGCTTGACTGTGAGGGAGGATGAGCTCTCTATTTTGCTCGGTAAAGTGGCATTGTTGGAGCAATATTTTATTAGTATACCTAGCTTTTCTTAGAAGGCAAACACATCATTCACCAAGAAGAGAAAGTTGTCAATTTATGAGGCACAATTAGAGGCTGAAGTGCATCTCCTCCTAACCCTTTTTGAGGTGGAGGTGCTCAATTATTTTGATCTATCCATTGGGCAACTTCATCCAAATGCTTGGCCCATTCTCTTAGCCTTGCAAATTTAGACAGTGGAGCATGGTATAAATATGATATTAAAGCTTTTTTGAGCTACACATGTGGTTAGTTTACGAGCCAGGTCGGAGGATTATAACTACATACAGGCTCGAGCAGGTTATAGTGCTTTTTGTGGTGATCTAGATAGCCTCAAAAAGTGAAAAAATCGTTACTTCCTTATGGAGAATCTGCATGAGGACTTCCCTATCTGAACTACATGGAGCCAATTCATAAATCGCAATGACAATGGCTTGTGGTTGGACGATGAGGAAGAGCTGATTTTCGCTTGATGGAGAGAGCTAACTCGAGATAAATAAAATCTCTGAAATTTGCTCGACCCTTATGACTTCGGATTCATTTCGAGAAAAAAGAAAAAATTGCCTTTTATTTGCTTTGCTAAGCGTCGCTGGTCGTATTGTTAATTTTTTTTTTCATTTTTGCAGCTATAAAGAGAGGAGGTAAAATTACGGCAACCGAGCTTATACGGGCCAAGAGGTAAAAGGCTGCTACTAAGGCTATCGGTAGACCCTTTCCTACTGTGCTTAAACTTGTCTCTGGTCCGACAGCTGAGGGTACTCGTGACCAGACTGTCTTGAAGATCATTGACGAGCAACCATCAGAGGGAGCTCCTGTTAATCAGCCTATGAAGCTTGATGTGAGAACTCCACCCTCTAGAGAGCATGATGTTGTGTCCGAGGCAGGTGGTTCTAGTAGAAGGGGGTTCGGTGACAAAAAGTCCTTCTAGAAAGATATTCGGACTCTAGTGTTTGAGATTACGAATTTTTGGAAGAAGCAGAGGAGCTCCTATTCTTCCAAGAGTGATGATTTTAATACCTTCGCGTATATGGTATCTTGTGTGCCAAGGGAGGTGATTTCCCTTTGTAGTTTGAATGCCGAGCAGCTATCCTCTGTTATAAAAAGACACTAAGTAGAGGTGAGTTGCAGTACCTTTTGAGCTCACTTACTTATCGTGTGATTGTCTAATCTTTCTTCTATTCTTTTGACATTCTTTGTAGGGGTTGATGATTGTGGGTGCAGTTATCACCAAGCTGAACACATTTATCAACAAGTGGAGGCGAGCTGACTCAACCTCTATCGACCTTCACTTTAAACTGAATGAGTCTATCCTCAGGACTTCAGCGATCGAGAAAAAAGATGAAGAGGCTACAAAGAAGTCTGCCGAGCTGGAGGTGTTCGCCATCCAGGAGAAAGAGAATGCTCGAGTCCTTGCTGTCGAGCTTGAAAAGATGAAGAAAGAGAAAATAGAGCTAGAGAAGAAGTGTTCAGAGCTCGAGGGTCAGTTGTCGGAGCAGGAAGGAAAAGAGGTGCAACGGCTAGCTGATAAGTGTTTGGCCTATGGCACTAAGCTCTCGAATGCTATAAAAGAAAAACATCCCAAGCTAGACTTATCCTGGATGGATGATGTATATTCGGATGAGTATTAGGTCATTTTATGTAAATCAATTGTTTGAATGAAAATCTAGTTGCTTTATTTTGAGCTTTTATATTGTTAAGTGTTAGGACCAACACCCTTTTTATGCAGAACTTGTTTGCTGGGCTAGTGTGATATGTTATCTCCGTGATTGACGAACATAATAAGTAACTTAGTTGGCAATTTTGCCTAAAATAAATTAGTTCTCATGGTGATTTCACCAAACTTTATTAAAGTGCAAATGCAAGACTTAAAGACAAGATATCGTGAACTTAGTGAATTGAGTTTCTTTCATTAAATGTGCTCGGAGCGCGATGTTCGCCGATGAGCTTATAAGTACAAACTGTTAGGATCAAAACTGAAATGGGGGTAATGCCAAACTAATATAATCACGTATCGAATGAGAAGTGAGCTGGTATTTTTGAGTTACTGGTAGTAGAGCTTGAGGCTCAAAACGTTTCATAAATGTGGTAGAATTTTGCTGGAGAAATCTTCTAATCTATATGTGCCGGCCTTTGTAACTTCGCGGATGATGTATTGTCCTTCCTAATTTAGGTTGAGCTTGCTTACACCTGCTGTCGTCTGGGTGGCTATCACTTTTTTCAAGACCAATTGCCCCACATGAAAAGACTTCGGTTTCACCTTTCGATCGTGAAATGATGTCATGTGTTGCTTGTAGGTGGCAGACCATATTTGGGTGATCTCTCTCTGTTCTTCAAGCCATCTAATTGGTAAAGTAGATTGGCTTCATTTGCATCATCCTATTGTGAACTTTGTGAGCTCGAAACACCAATCTCGCATGAAATGACAGCTTCTATTTCGTAGGTTAGGGAGAAGGGTGTTGTTCTAGTTGCTATTTGAGGTGAAGTCCAGTAAGCCTAGAGCACATTGTTAAGCTCGTTTGCTCAGAGTCCTTTGGCTTCCTAACAATCAAACTGCCTACCATTGTCCGAGATAATGGAGTACAGTATCCCAAATCTTGTGATTACATTCTTTTGCAAGAATTTTATGATATTTGCTGGGGTAGTGGTGAAGGGTTTAGCTTCTACTTATTTGATAAAATGGTCGACAACTACAACCAGGAATCTCTTTTGCCCTGTTACTGGAGGGAAGGGTCCCAGTATGTCAATCCCCTATTGGGTAAAGGGCCATAGGCTGTGGATCGGCTTCTGCTATGCCGAGCTGACATGTGTGATGTTGGCAAATCTTTGGCATTTGTCGCATCTCCAGACTAGAGCTTTGACATCTGCTTCAATCGTGGGCAAGTGATATCCCTATAAAAGTGCCTTCTGAGCTAAGGTATGTGCTTCTTCATGAGCTCCACAAATCCCTTCATGGATTTCCCTTATAATGTATTATTATTCTTTCAAACTCACACACGGTGTCCAGATATTTGAGAAAGATCACCTATATAGCTTTTCATTCAGCACGGCATATAAGCTCGACCTTTTTACTATCTTTTGGGCTTGTGTATGGTCTTCCGGCAGAGTCCTTGCTGCCAAATATTGATAAATGGGGAGGCACCATTCATCCATTAGTTTTTGTACTTGGACCTGGTAAGTTTTATAAGTTGGTTGTGAAATCGTTAGATAAATAGTGTCAATGTTCTGTACCGTGCTATTGAGGGAAGCTCTTTTTATCAGGGCATCTACCTCCTGATTCTCTATTTGGGGTATCTGTGTGATTAACCAAGTGCTCACTACTCCTTCAAGTTCGGCTAGGAGGGCGATCATCAGTTCTTTGTATCGGATTATAGAGCTCTCATTTGCCTCGAACATTCCTTTTAGCTGGCTTACAACTAGTTGTGAGTTAGAGAAAATCTCTAGTGTATCAGGTTTTACCTCTATTGCCAATTGTAGCCCAAAACACAAAGCTTCATACTCTGTTACGTTGTTAGTAGCTGGGAAGGCTATTTGTGCCATTGCTCTGATACATATTGTGCCTGGGCTTATCAGTAGGACCCCGGCCCCTTCCGACCATACGGCCCCGTTAACATGTAACTTCTATGAATTCTTTACCTATTCAGGAATTGGTGTGTGTAATTTCGCTATAAAGTTTGGCAGGACCTGCGCCTTCATTGCTGGGCATGGTTCGTATCTCACATCAAACTCTCCAAGGTGGACTGCCTACTCCGTTAACCTTCCTAAAGCCTTCAGTCTTTGTAACACCTTTCTCAAGTTGGAATTAGTGTGCACCACGATGATATAGACCTGGAAATATGGGCGTAACTTTGCCATGAAGGTGATTAGTGCGAAGGCCAGTTGTTCTAGGATGGGGTACTTCAGTTTCGCGCCTCGAAGGACTTTGCTTGTGTAGTAAATTGGAAACTACTGATTTTTTTCTTTTTGTACTAGAATCGCGCCTACTACTCCCTTAGAGACCACTAGGTAGATGTACAGGGTTTCACTGACCTTTGGTCTATTGAGTAAGGGTGGAGTTGCAATGAACTGCTTCAGAGCCTCAAAAGCTTGTTGACAATCTTCTGTCCACCTGAAATTCTTTAAATTTTTAATCACTTGGTAAAATGGCAAGCATCTCCTGGCCGAACAGGAGAAGAATCTACCTAGAGCTGTGATTCTCCCAGTAAGCTTTTGTACATCTCGAATTATCTTTGGAGACTCCATATCCATGATCGCCCTGATCTTCTCAGGATTGGCTTCCTCGCTTCAATATCATGAAACCGAGAAATTTTCTGCATTGTACACCAAAGGCATACATCTTTGAATTTAGCTTGAGGCCTACCTTCCTAATATTGAGGAAGGTCTCTCTAAGTTCAGTTGGAAGATCCATAGAGGCTTTACTTTTGACGATCATATCATCCACATATATCTCCATGTTCTTTACTAGCTGGTTGGCGAAGAGTTATTTCATTAATCTTTGGTATGTAGCACCTGCATTTTTTAGTCCAAAAGGCATAACCTGATAACAATAAGTACCTCGGTGAGTGATGAAAGCAGTTTTTTCCTCATCTGTTGGGTTCATTGGAATTTGATGGTAGCCTGCTGATGCATCAAGGAAAGCATACTCCTCAAACCCGGCTATGGAGTCCACTAGGAGATCTATATTTGGCAGTGGATAGCTATCTTTTGGACATGCCCTATTGAGATCGGTGAAGTCTACACACATGCGCCACTTTCCACTGGCCTTTTTGACAAGCACTACATTAGTCAGCCAATCTGGATAGAAGACCTCTCTGATGAATCCATTCTCCAGTAAGGTGTTCGTCTCCTTTTCCACGGCCAACTGTCATTTTAAAGCATAGTTTATCTTTTTTTGCTTTACTAGTTTGCATTCTGGGCGGGTGTTCAGGGAGTGAGTTATCAGATCCTTTGATACACCCTTAATATTTGAAGGTTGCCATATGAATACATCAATGAATTCCTTGAGTACGGAGATGAGTGCTTCTTTGTCCGAACCCTTTTTGTTGGCTGATATTTGAATGCTTTTCCTTGGTGCTAGTTCGACTACTTGTAACACTTCCCCTGGTTCAGCCTTCCAATCTCCCTTATCAGATGTGTCCATCGTGTCAAGGGGTAAGGCCTGATTAGCCTCATTTAACATGGTCATATATGTCTCCCGAGCTGCTTTCTGATTTCCCTTTAATATCGTTGTCCCCTTCTCCATTGAAATCTTGGCACCAAATTATGTATGGACATATAAGTATCGACTATGGCTAACAAAGGCCGGCCAAAGATTACATTGTAGGATAAAGGGATTTTAACTACCATGAAATTGGTGCTGCATGTTCGGACTATTGCATTATCTCCTAACTGGACCGACAAGTTTGCTAGGCCTTTTACTTTGATCGATTGTCCGAAAAGGCCAATGAGGGGATGTTGACTTCCTCAAGGTGATTCTCCGACACTCCTAGGGCCTTGTATGCCTGAAGGGTGATCAAGTTGACCACACTTCTTATGTCAATCAGTATCCTCTGGACTAGAAAATTCTGGATGATTGCTTCAACTACCAGGGTATCATTGTGCAGATGTTTAACATGGGACCCATTAGTTGCTGTGATTGGACTACTTGGACCGAGGTGTGAGTGCTCCTTTTGATGGCGAGCACCTCCTTGGCCTTTTTTTTTCCTGGATTCATTATGCTGTCCTCCCCTTGCTATCATATAGATAACCCCAGCTAGCATTTTCTTGCTCGAACCAGCTCGGTTCCTGTTTCATTGAGGTATGGGAGACTTGTGCCTCTTAGCTTTATCATCCTATTTCATGAACTGTGCCAAGGTCCCTCTCCTCACCAAGTGTTCTATCTCTCATTTCAGCTGTCTACATTCTTCAATCATATGACTCCTATCCCTGTGGAGGGCACAATAGAGGTTTTAATCTCTGCTAAAGTCCTCCCTCATTGGTTTGGGCCAAGTAACCTTTTTGTTTTGCTTCATCTAGGCAAGAGTGTCTTCCTTGGTCGTATTGAAGGGTATGAACCTTTTTTCCTTCCTATCTCTAGATTGAGGGTGGGCAACTGTGTATGTTCAGTTGGAAAAAACAACTTTCTTTGTACATCCTGGATTCGTGTTGACTGGTCCTTCCCCTTTCCCCAGTTAACCTTTCAGGATCCTCTCATTCTCTTCCCATCTCTGAGCCATCGTGTAAACTGAGGCGTATGTGCCGGGCTTTATCCATCCGGATATATTTATGAGCTTGGGACATGAGCTCGATGAAGTTATTAGGGCGTTTCTTGCTCAGAGAATTGCTAAAATCCTAACACCTCATATTTCTAATAAGTGTCGTGATGGCTACTTCTAGATTGAGGTTCTGTATGTCCATTGCTTCTACATTGAATCTTTTCACATAAGCTCGTAGGGATTCTCCCTTCTCCTATATTACTTGATTAAGATCGGCGAACACTTTGTTTGGCTTAATCGCTGTTACAAACTTTGTGATGAATATATTGCTAAACTGTTCAAAGCTTTCAATGGAGTGTTTGGAAAAGGTTGCAAAACCAGATGTGAGCCAAATTCGTCAAGGTTTGCAAAAAGATTTTACAAAGTGTTGTATCATCCGCAGTTAGGACTAACATTGTGTGTTGGAATTGGTCAATGTGTGCTCGGAGGTCGGCATTGCCATATAAATCTTGGCAAATTCGAAAGGCGAATTTTGGAGAATGGAGCGGCCAGGATTTCTCTGGAAAGTGGAGAGTGAAAACTATCATGGTATTGCAGAGTGTTCCTGTTATGGTATTTGGTCATCCGGACTTCAAGGAGCCTTTCGAACTACTCGTTTGTTAGGGTGACTGTTGATCCGGGAGCTGGTGGGACCACCAATGAGAAGGGATCTCTTTTCGACAATTGTGGGGGCTGAGCAGGTGGCTAAGGCTGAGCTGGTTTCGAGGAAGGATTGGCTTAGGAAACTATGGCTGATAGTTGGGCTAGCAGGTCCTGCGCTGCTTACGGGGTAAGATTGGATGTGTTAGGGATGGCTGCAGCGGGGGATGCCGAGGTCAGAGCATTATTTAATGGAGATGAGTTGTTGTATTTCAAGGTAAGCGGTTAAGTTTGCCTGAGTTTCTAATGGCGCAGGGCTTAGGTTGAGGTCTAAAAAGAGGTCTATGTTCCACGCTCACCGTACCAAATGATGACATGTGGAATTTCGATAATAAGGGCGACCTGCAAGACAACTGAAAAGATCAAGGGGGTTTCCGACGAGGGAGCTTCCGATGGTTAAGTTAGAGAATATTCCAGTTAAAAGGGAACTGTTTTTTTGATTTCAAGAAAAGGTGTCCTGAATCATACCTGGTTTCTTCTCTTATATCTTCCTAGGTTTTCCTTCGTGGGTAGTTGGGTGAAATCCCACTACTTCCAGTTATTCTCTCCACTTCTCCTACTTTTGGGGAGAGATGGGGGAGAGGGAACAGTTACTACCAAAAATGGTAGGATTGGTTGAAAATTCAGTACCTTAAGTGTTTCCGAGCTTTTCGAGCATTTGAGGTAAATGAGCTCTTAGGGATGCATAATCGATCTGTTTTGTTAGTCGGATTGTCCGAACTCCGAACTCGATAAGACCCAAACAGTTCGCACCAGACTCCCAAGCTTGTTTGCGGATTGAGCTAAACTATGGGTTTGGCCATGTTATATATATATACAGGAAAAAAAATAATGATATATGTTCCTCCATTTTTTTGGACGTATTTAATTACCTAAAATCAGTCAAGCTAATTAGTAATAATGTTTATAGGAAAAATACAAAAGGGATAACTTTGGGTATATGTAAGCTTATTAAAAAACATAATTAGTATATAAGAATTTTTATAAATGTCTGATCTACTTGTATTAAATCAGTCCCGTTAACAAGAGCGGAGTTAAAATCTAATATTTAGGAGGGCAACATATTAATTTAAGAAAGCATATTTAATTTTTATGTAATTTTTTAATTGAAATTAAAAAAAAAAGTTAAAAGGCACATTTGCCCCATTAACGCATGAATCCATCCTTGTTATTTTTATTTATTTATTTTTTGTTACAGAAGGTGAGCCAAAGCTCACAGAAAGACCAAACTAACGGAAATAAGAAATCCCAACTGAATCATGAAAAAGCCAATTTCCCAACCCATGAGGAGGAGAGTAATAGGAGTGGTAACCCGGAGAAACTCCATGGCCAATATGAGCAAGAAAGTCTGCCACAAAATTAGCCTCCCAATGAATGTTGTGGAACAAAATCTCATGGAACTTCAAAGCAAGGTTCCCGATGTTGTTAACAAGAGAGATGCAGGTTGCATTGACAGCAGAGTTACCCCAAATCCATCCTTGTTATTAATGCTAAATAGCAAATTATTAATGGCCCACCATTAGTAGAGCAACACCAGTAAAGCCTATAAATTACAACAATTAACTTTTAAATGCTGGTAAAATTTAAATTTATAAAATCTCGTGAGACAGTTTGATTATCAATTGATTTCTCTCAGATATTTTTTTAATGTGAGGGATCGGTTTCAAAGCAAAAAAAAAAAGTTTAGTAAAGAAAGCTACGGTTAGAAGAAATCATTCATATAACAATAATTGATTTCTTTTAGAAATCTAGATTAGTATGACCAGTATTTGTTGTAAATCATTCCTTTTTTTTGCGTAACACTTTTTAAATGGAAGAAGGCCAATGAGTTAATTTTTTAAGAGCCTTGGATTTTAATTATTGAATGCAATTAACAGATTGACTACAACAATAACTTATGCCAATAAACATATAATAAATTGGATACTTATTTACTACCTTCCAGAAAAAAATTAATAACCATATACTTGTTAGTTTGTGCACGAATATACAATATATAGTTTTTAGCCATCTGTGATATTTTAGGGTAAAATTATAGGCTTTTAAAGTCAGAAAAAAAAACCCATATTTTGTTTACTGTACTTTAACGATATTATATATTAAGTCTCCATATTTTCAAAATTATATATTAATTATTTGAATTTTTTAAAAAAATACATTAAATTCAAAATAGACGACAAAAACGACAGTGTAATACAAGCACAATTAAAGTCGCGTGTATTTTAAAAAATGCTGTTATTTTTACCGTTTGTTTGGATTTAATATGTTCTAATAGTTAAATTTAGAGATTCAATATTTAGTTTTGAAAGTATAGAGATGCAATATATAAATACGTAAAAGTTAAAATATCTAATGTGTAATTTTAAAATTATAGGAATCCAATGTGTAAAATGTCAAAGATCAGAAATTAAATCATGAGTTTTGCCTTTAAAGTATTTGTGCTAAGCTTAATCAAGAGGCAGTGCACCGGGTTGACTAAATTCACAAGCATCTAGTGCTGCAGCAGCAACAAATTTTTCAAGAGCATATGCGCACACGAGGGCTCCAATGGTGCCTCACTGCATTATCAAAACACCAAAGAAAATATAGTAAATGATATATGCTCAACATCCCATTTCCTAGAGTGTTTTCTCTACAAAACAAGAGGGAAGATGAGAAAGCAAAGACAAAGCTATAGGATTCTCCTACTTTAGTTATCTTTTGCTCAAGTTTGTGGCTGAACGCCTTAGTCTATGATTTTGGTCTACGGTTTTAATTTTGCTTTTAAATTTTATTCTATTCAATCAACCTTTTAACGACCATGTTTATTATTTAAATGTTTTTATGCTTGTTTATAGAAAATCCTTTTTCGGACATTTGATTATTTAAATGGAATGCAATAAAAATATGTATTTAATATCCGTAATTGTTCCAAAGCTGAGTTAATTTAGAACTCAACTTTCTTCCCATTTAGTCAAGTTATATTTGTCTCGATATTAGGTCTTGATAATACATGACTTGTCGGTTCTGTAATGGACCTGATAGCTGAGGCCCAAAACTAATCAAGGTCGTCAACTATCTCAGAGGCCCTTTGAGTGGCCAATCTACATCGAACAATATAAATCATAGATGATCCTAATCAGTTCAATAGGATTATCCTTCTGCTCCAAAGCCACATTGAATGTCAAGTCAGTGGTCATTTCAATTGAAAACCTTATCCTTCAACCAGTAAATCTAATCCTGCAGCAAGTAAATCTAACCGTGAAATTATTATGATAGTCAGGATTAACACTTAATTACAACTCTAACACAAAATTGAGGACACTATAAATACTCCTTTAACCTTATAGGTAAAGAACTTTTAGGCAATCTTCAAGCCTTTCTCTCTCTTCGATTCTCTCTATAACTTAAATTTCAAAGTATTAATCTTCTGCGAGCGGGGTAAGTCTTTTCCTTATGTTTACAGGCATCCATAGCTCGATTGATCCCCTTTTCTTTCTCTCATTCTTACAACTTTCAGAGTTATTATTTGGTATTTTCATTTAGAAGCAAAAACGAGGGATTCACCAAGGCAGTTTCAATTCTCTAAATGCTCAAAAGGTGGGCAACGGATTAGATCCACAGTCCATATAAAAAAAACTTGAGAACCTTTGATCAATGTTTGATGAAGAATGTCTCTTTGATAAAGTCAACCAGCTTGATGAGAAAACTCCATTAAAGGTTAAATTTTGAAAGCAATGATGTAAGCAATGTTATTAAAATCAAACCAAATAAAAAATCGATAAGGTTGGGGGTTCGTGGTTCGACCGATTCAACCGAATTTTTTTCTATTTTTAAAAATACTATTAATTAGTATAATTTTTATAAGTACTACTGTATAAAGACTGAAAAAAAATATCCATCAAAACATTTAACATATGTCACAAATATCCTAATAATAAGTTACAAAATATATTAAATATTCATCAAACATAAGTTTTAAACATTCAAACAAATTTATTCAAACAAAGTCATCTTCATCACTTGTCATCATCGTCATTATCATCATCATTGTCGTCGTCTCCATCACTACTACCAATACCACTCCCTTGAGATTCTTTTGCACTATACTCATGCTGCTCAAAATTAAAAAAAAAAAAGAGAACATACAATTTGATTAAATTTCACACATTCATTCAACATGTTAAATTAAAAGCATATAATAAAATATAACTAATATTAACAAATTATATAAAGAAACAAACCGGCCATAGTTGATTCTTCAACATTCTTTGAAAATTCTACTAGCATATTCTCAATCTCATCATAATCAAGTTCTCCTTCTTTTTCCATGATCCAAAATTCAGTTTTATCAATTGAGTTGTAATCAATCAGATCAAAAGATTTCTTGGATGATAACCTAATAATTATGAACAATAACAAATTTACTTTGATGCAAAGAATATTTAAATATAATTAAATATAATAATTATAAATAACATACCTATTTTTCAATCGCAAATTATAATGAATATAAACCAGGTAATTTAATCGCTCATGCTCCAATCTATTTCTCTTCTTTGTATGGATGCGTTCAAATACATTCCAATTATGTTCACATCCAGAAGAAGAAGCGGTTTCACCAAGAATTCTGATTGCCAACTTTTGTAAATTTGAAACATCATAACCAAATAATCTCCACCAATCATCTTTCATTGAATATGAAAAGCAAAATAATATAATTTAAATCAGATACAAAATAATTTAAAGTAAAAATAATAATAGCAGTAATAAGAGAATGATTCTTACCTAGTTAAGTGATTTTACTGCAAGCACTCGCTTTAAGGCGAGAAAAGCCCATTTGACGCTCTCGAAAGATTTTTAACTCATCTAAAATTGATATACCAATCGACTCATCCTCAATCTTATCCACCAAGTTCAACATGCCACGCATAATTTCAAACTCCGAACAAAATGTAGATTGATCATATTGAAATGCAAGGTTCAAGTAATATGTTGCTGCATGAAGATCTTGTCGCAACATGTGATCCCATCTACTGTCTATGATATCAATGTAGGACTTGTCAATTTCTTCTTATTCTTAAAAATATTCATAATTTCCAAACGTTCCCTATGCATGCCCTCATAAATATAACCCAAAGATGGCTTTTCATCAGTGTCACAAACTCGCAACAAGCGTATTATCGGAGTCATAACCCTCGCAATCATCAAACAATTATTCCAAAAATTCTCATCCAACACAATTTGTTTCACTTCTTTACCTTTTTGCTTCTTCAAGAATTTTTTATATTCAACACCAATAACTAATGCTTGTAAATCATCTTTATGTTCATACAAGCTCTACAAAGCAATAAAGGTAGTAGCAAAACGAGTTGCACTAGGACGAATAATTTCTCGCCAAACAGGTCTATTTCTTAGCCAATTCAAAGTCACCTTATGATTATACACAAAAACAGTAACTTGAAAAGGAAAAATAATAAGACTCTGAACTGTGGGCATATCTCCAACATCTTTTAATATCAAATTAATACAATGAGCTGCACATGATGACCAATAAATAAAAGGGTATTTCTCCATAAGTTTAAAACCTGCAGCTTTATAATTAATCCCATTATTTGTTACCATATGAACAACATTGCGAGGACCAACCCATTCCACTATTTCACCAAAGAGATTACACATGTAATGCCCCTCAGTATACCCTAGTAGTAATATCACTAATTAATTGTGAGTGTTTATATTTAATTAAGTATAAATGTATAAAGAAGGACTTAATTGCATAGCTAAAGGGTAAGTTTTGGGGTAATAGTGAAAATAAGAGAAACTAAGGGACCTAATGGTAAGATTTTCTTTCCAGTGACATTTGGACCAATTAGAGAGGAAGGAGAGGGAGATATTTGGTGGAGGTTGGCCGGCCAAACAAGGGTCTTCATCCTCCATCTTCATCTTCTCTATAACTCTAAACTCTCTCTCATCATCTCTCTCTCTAAATTTCTTTGAATTGGGGAAAAGAAAAGAAAGATTTTTCTGGGTTTAATCTTAAGGTAATCTTGATTCTTCTTTAATATGTATTGTTCTTTGTTTAGCTTGTGTAATATTTATGAAAGTTTTTTATATTATAGAAGGAGAATCAAGCAAAAGAAAAGGGAAAGAGGCTCTCCAAGATTGAAGAAGACTTGGAGCTTAGTAAGGTATGGGAACTTAGGTTTTTGTGTGTATGTTTGATGTTTTGGCCATAAGAGAGGGAGACCTTGAATGTCTCTCTCATATACTTTATGGATGATTTTAAGCTTAGAAGGGTTTAGAGTTAAAAATATGCAAGTTTGGTTGAAAAACATGAAAAATCAGTTTTAAGTTCCACTGGACCAGTCTGCACATTTTTGCTCATATCTTGAGCTATAGTTGTCCAAATGACAAAATTCCAGTTGGTATAGAAACTAGACTTGTAAAAATTGATTTTGTTAGAAGAAACCAAAATCTGATTTTTACTGCTTGATGGTAAAAATCGGTCTTGAAATCTGATTGTGATGGGTATTTTGTCTGCATGAACAGTCTGTGGTTTTTCTTGTATATCTAAATATTTACAGGTCCTATTGAAGAAATTTTTAGTATTTTAGAAACTAGAAATATTAGCCTAAAATTTTGTAGAAGATAGTATTTTCATAAAAAGTCGTTTGGCAGGTTGAAATTGAGATGCAATTTGAGTTTTGAAATTGATTTACAGGATTTTTGTGCATCAAGCGCTGAAGTTTTTAAGCCGTCGCCTTGTGTCGTGAGCGCGACTTATGTCGCGAGCGCGATATCAAGCCATCGCTTTGTGTCGCGAGCGCGACTTCTGACACGATACTCTTTTAGGCAATTGTTGACTGTCGCGAGCGTGATTAATACCGCGAGCGCGACAATAAGCATTTGTCTTCTATTTTTTATACTTGTCTTTTATGACCCCAAGGGAGGTATAAGCTTGCCTAAGCCTTCCTAAGCTTATAAATCATCCTAACTTGTAATTTAACAGCAATGTATCCCCTTAATTGCAAGATTTGCTTAATAATTGAAAGGTGAGATTTTACTACCTCAAAATAGAATATGTATGAATTACTTCTCTGCCATGACAGTATATGATTATTTTATACTATAAGATTATCAATGCATAATATTAAAGTATTTTGCATTCATTAGTACTATAGTGGATTATGTGAATACTATTTCACAAGATATGAAATATGATTGATTTATGCCTGCATATACAGACTTGATTGTGGATAGATAGGCATGCCTATAGGGTTATAGTTGCAGCTGCTATAGTCTGACTCTTATGAGTCCATAATTGTCTCTACATGAGACCATAGTTTTGGCCCAATGGTCCACAGATTTGATGCCTTCGGGTATCCATAGTACTAATACCTTCGGGTATTTACAAATTTGATACCTTATGGTATCCATAGCACCCGTTATCCACACCCACAGAAAAATGAAGCAAGCACAATTTATAAGATAAATGATATGCATATACAGTTTATAATCTTTCATTCTATGTTTTAATGAAACAGTTATTCCTTCCAATAGTGCATTTGGTTATTCTGTATTTATGAAATATATATATAAACGTGTTATATACTTTTACTTTATGCTTGGTGATAACCACTGTGAGTGGTTGTCAACATATTAGTTTGTTCCCCACTAAACTTTATAGCTTAACACGGGTGTTTATCCGTGTAGGTTCGCAGGGTAGAACTCTTGTTCAGGGACAAAGCCAACAATCTTCCAAGTCAACATCGAAATAAGAGTAGCATTTTGATGTATGAAAATTAACTTTTGCATCTCTTTTGGTTACATGCCATATACTTGTATTTAAAGGCATGTAATTATTAAGTTATGTAAAGAATAGCAAACAACAGGAGAAGTATCACCCTCCACCAAACATGACTAGTATAATATGAAAGTATGTAGGTTTATTTATGCATCGGTAATAAATAACTCATATGATTAACAGGATTAAATAAATATAATTAGTAACAGTAATCAAGATTATCTAGTATAGTCATTACAACACAAATTTTCTGCATTTGTGCAAATATCAGAAGCATCAACAGATTTAACAAACGAAATTCCCTTTGGACTATAAACTAAAAAATTGATTAAAGACCTCTGCCTATTATCAGTCCACCCATCTCCCATTATAGTGCAACCAGTGTCAGCCTAAGTATTGCTAATTTGATCAAAAAGCAAGCTTACATGCTTCTTAGCATCATTCAATAAAGTCATTCGCAAAGCATGAAATAAAGGATGCTTATATCTATAACCCATGCTAATCATTTTATCAATAGCAAGTTGCAAATATGGCGAATCAACAACATTAAAGGGAATGCAAGCATTATAAAACCATAAGGCAAGTGTCAAGTCAGTATCTTTCCATTTTTTTGTACTTTACATACATACCTTAATAGAAGGTTGAGAATGATCACTTACACATTTTTTAAAATATGATTCAATTCCGACAAAAACTTTTCTCTTTCCCTTCGTGACATCATTAAGAGATTGACCACTCTCGTCTTCAACCACTGTCAAATCCTCAATTAATCCCCTTTTGTCCTTAGCTTTCTGTAAATTGGCATCTAATATGTTTTTTACTTCATACTTAACATCTGCAGGAACCTTTTTACATGGATCAACGTTGCCTTTAATCCCACCAAGGTGTTGCTTCATCCTATTTATCCCTCCATCACAAACAACCTTTTGACAAAACGAACAAATATATATCTTTCTACCTTGTGCATTTGTTCCCTCAGTGACATATTTCCATGCAACATCCCTTTTTTGTCTAATTAAACGTTCTTAAGGAGTTGTAGAAGTTTGTGTTCCAGTTCCAGTAGAAGGTGTATTCAAATCAGCCATTGTTTCCTATAATAACATTATAAATAAAAAAATTATAAAAAACATGTCGACATAAAAAAATATATCCCAATTTCAAGTAAAAAAAATAATAAAACAGAAGATTAAATACATCTTTACATCAAATAATCAGATAAATAAGCATAAATAAATAAAAATAATTGAAGCTTGGTTAAAATTTTAGATCAAGGAAAAATAGCAATATTTATATATGTGATATATGGTGTACTCAAAGCTTGTTCTTCTGAAAATGAAAACTCTAGACATCACCATTTACAATGTGACAAATTCTGTAGGGTCATAGAAAGTATAAATTAATTTAGTGCTAGAAATTATTGTTATGTTACTTATGTGTGATTATTATAACCATACTATTAATTAATTACATTGTATAATCTAAGCTTTGATCAAAAGTCTTATTCGTAGCTTGAAAGGTAGGTTAAACTTCTTAGGATATATAAATACACTGTATTATATGATGTTATATTAGTGTATCATATTGTACAGTAAAATGTTCTATTTTTTTTAAATTCCCTTAACTATATAAATATTAATTTATTAACAGTTACTTATAATAATAACTTAAAAGACACATTAAAATCTTAATTTCTCAGTGATTGTTCATTAAAATCTTGAGATTTTTTTTCTTTTTTATGGATTTCACAACCTTCATTTGATTTCCATTCACAATTGGATGGAAATTTAATGTGCCAAGTTTTTCTAGTTAATTACGGATGACATTTGGCCTAGGTGGCAAAGTTGGCCATAGGAACATAATTTCAAGAAAAATAAGAATCATAAATGGAAAATTTGCAACATAGATGCATTCCCCCAATTGATCAAAATGATTTTTTTTTTGCGATTTTAATTTGGTTGTTATAAAGTTGTATTTGAGTATTTTATCGTTATAAAAAAATAATACTTTTTATTTACTTAACAATAACTTGTGATAATACTAGTACAGTATTAAGTACATATACCCAACAACCCAAGTGAGAAGAAAAAGAAAGAAAACTCCATGGCTAGATTTGGTACGGAAGTAAAAGGTAAAGCACTTAAGATAATCCTCAACTACAAATTAATGACTTTAATTAACTAAACCTGCAGTAAAGACAAATAAACAAGAGACCAACCTAGGAGATCATTTCCAAAAATGGGAAAACAATCAAACATCATCAGATCTGCTATTTTTAGTTTTTTTTACCAAGAATGCAAGATAAAGATATAATAAGTCCAGCTTATGGGTACCCTACCAACATTATAGGCAAAGAAATAAACAAATAAACAAGTTACTGACCTGAATAGGAAAGTAGCGGTGGAATATGGTGGTCGAAGATGCAAGTGGCGGCACAATGGTGAATGAGGAAGAGAATGAAGCGGCAGCATAGAGAATGAAAAAAAGGGCAGATGAGAGTTTATATTATAAAATGAAAACCTAATTTATATATATATATATATATATATATATATATATATATATATATATATATATATATATATATATATATATATATATATATATATATATATATATATATATATATATATATATATATATATATATATACACTAAACAGCGCCGTTTTGATAAAATAGGAAATAATTCAGTTCTTTCCGGTTTGTCGGTTTGACGATTTTTTTTCGATCCAATTCGGTTTTTGGCCAATTCGATTTTTGCTAGTTGAACCAACCGGTCAGGCTGTCGATTTGCGGTTAAATCAGTTCGATCGGTCGGTCCGGTCCAATTTCAATAACATTGGATGTAAGGCTTCACCCACAAGTTACAAGACAAGATTATGCATTCGATTAAGAAAGATAAAAGATCTCAAGATCCTAATAGAGGAGAAAGAAAGAGGTAAAGGCCATGGATCAAATGAATTGAAATAAATGAAGATGGGAATCATTCTGGTAGCTATTTGGATATAAATTGTTACTCCTACAAAAGGAAGGGTAAAGAGACGGCTCATCCCTCTTACACCCGACACGAAGAGTGTTATTCTATGGATAGGACATATATGCCCACATGCTCCCCCTCTATATCTATCACAGATGATCTTTCATTCACATGCATTCCGAAGGCAAAGATGTCTACAGTGAGGAAGCAAGCCCTCGGACCCGTAAGCAACAGAGATGAAAAGTAGTTTCTACAAACTGTTGAGAAGTTTGGATTGAGCTATTCCAAAAAGCAGGTATTTGATGGTAATACCACTTTCCATTTCTCTTTAGAAATCAGGAAAGCTAAGCTTCCCAAAAGATTCAAAGAAGTAAGGATGACTTTGTAGTTTTGTAATGGCCTCAATACCGGATCAGCCGTGAACAGTACTTTCCGATGGTGAATAGTATTTTTCGGGCCCGAAAGTCAAAAATATTTTATTGAACCATCGGAAAGTATTGGTCATGGTGAGTCCGGAGTTGAAATTTGAAGTGAAATTGAGGTCAAATGGGCCTCCAAAGATCAAAAATGCTAAAAAGTTAGCGAGTCAATTTCTCTAGTAGGAAAGGTGACTTAATTTTGCGTAAATGATTAAAAATAGTAAACGAATTCCGAATATTGCCATATTTTGCATGCATACATGAATTTTTGTGTAGAATATTTTAGTGATGAGAATGGAATTTTTCGGTGACACCGGCAGTTGTCGAATCGGACCGATAAGTTTGAATCGGACCGATAACGAACTCCGATTGAGCCAAAAATTTGCGTGATAGCTATTTTTGATGTGATAAGAGTGATGAAATTATTTTTGGAGTGATTTTATGGCTGAAAGAGAGAGAATTTTAATTGGGCCTTTAGGGGCCTAAATTGGGCCTTTTAAGTTAAATGGGCAAAGCCCATCACTTTGGCCCAAATTTAGGCCCATTAGGGAGGTTTATAAGAGCCAGAATTCTGGGGAAAATTCCAGAAACTAGCTCATCTTCCTCCTCCCTCTCATTTGGTCGAAACTCCCTCTCTCTTCTTCTCCCTTTCTTTTACTTCATGTCTACTCAAAATCTCTCCTAAATTTTAACTTAGGAGTTGTAGTTCCACCACTCTAAGTCACTAATAATCTTCACTTGATTGATTTGGGCAAGGAAAGTGAAGAAATCAAGGGAAGAAAGAAAAAGGGGTAAGTTGGAACTTGTGAATTTTAGTGTTTTAGTTTGTTTCCTTGGTGATTTTCCATAGAGTTTTGGGTGTAGATTATGATTATGAGGTTGGTTTTTGAATTTGAGAACAATAAATTGAATAAAACTAAGCTTAAATGGGCTGCCCTATGTAGGTGAGCAAGTAAAGGAGAGTTTTTCCAAGAACAAAGGCAAGGGAAAGGAACCTTAGACTCCCTAATTCAAGATAAATTTGTAAGTGACTAATTAATCTTTACATTTTCTAAGTTTATGAATTTTTCTTAATTATGTAATTAGGGAAAAAATGTTTAAAGTTGTTAATTGATGTAAATATGTTAGGGTAATTGTACTTAAGTGAGAGAAATGATGAATGGAAGATGAAAATGAAAGAAATACAATTTTTAGGAAGGTGAATTTGGGTTGGCCGAATTTAATCATTAGGGTATATAATGAGAAATTGCACAAAAATAATAATTGTTAGCTTAAATTAATAGTAGACATGAAAATTAATGTCCATGAATTTTTTTGAGAATATTTAGAATTAATTTGGGAATTTTCAAGATTATTTATAGTGTATGTATATAGTAAAAGTTGTGATTTATAGTGAATTAATTGATTATTTTAATGAAAAATGATAATAAATAATAAATAATGCATAAATAAATTTTATTGGTATTTATTGAAATTATTGTGATTTTTTTAGAATTTAATGTTAATATGTATATTGAAAATAATTAAATTATTGATTAATAATTGTATAAAAATGGTGAAATTGGTTAATTTATATGAAATTAAATTAATGTCAACGAAAAGAAATAAAAAGTCAATTATTGAATTTTTCGGACTTAAAAAGAATTAATAAAGTAATTATTGCTGTGCCCTTAGAATTAGTCTGACAGTAAAAACTAGTTCTGGATATAGTTGGCTAGCCATAAGAACACCCTTTACCGCGGTGCAGGTCATGGCAACTTGCTTTGCTATGGGTAGGATCATTGATCTCCATAGCTTAAGTGTTAATATGAAAGTGAAAAGTGCAATGTTCTGAAAATGATTCATTGAGAATCATTTCTCTTTTTAGTGGGGCCCGTGGGGTCCATGTTCCATGTATCCGATCTGAGATTTATTTTTCCGGATCTGTACTAGGAGCATAATGGTAATAAATTGAGAAAGAAATGAAAAGACAATGAAAAGTAGGAAAAGAAAGCGAAGAGGGACCATAATGAAAGAAAAATAAAGTTTAGGGGCAAAATGGTAATTTTCCCAAAAAGTGTAAAAAGTTAGTAAATTAAGTGAGAATTGATTAATTAAGGATAAAACAGGCAGATAATAGTTAAATTGCTTAAAAAGTGAATTTTATGGACAACAAGGACTAAAATATAATTTTGCTTATAATTGACAAATTAAGTGTAAAGAAATGTAAATTGCTTCAGTTATCAGTTTAAAGATTATAATTGAGCCTATAATGGCAAAATTATAATTATGTGACTAAATTGAATAATCTTATAGAAAATGTTAAGTTATTGTTTTAAAGGTGATAATAACTGATTTTATAATTATGTTTATATTTATATGCTAATACTTAAAAATAATAATGAAAATGTTAGGAAATGTATCGATTATTAGTCACCATTGAGCATATTGAGTGCTCAGCATGTAGTTTTACTGCGCGCAGGTAAATAGGAGCTGGAGCAAGAATTCAGATTGCAGGATTTCTTTTAGATTGCTCTAGTTGTATAATTTTGGCATGTATATATGAGTACAAGTGTTACTTATGGTTATGTAATGTAAACAGAAGTTATTTTAGTAAGGAGTGTTGAATTGTGAACAAATGAAATGGATGGAATGAATGTATACTATTGTTATTTTTGATTGTCGTGTTTCTGAGAGGCTGTGTGGTTTGTTTGCTTTTCAGGGGGCTAGTACTATGTACAGCCGTTATATTGCAAAATTTTTATTAATTGCATAGTAAATTGGACAGTTATAAGTCAGCGGCGAAATATAGTTTTTGATTAAGTAAATGTCGATAAGGTTTTTAGGTATAAAAAAAAAATTTCGGTCTTCGGTACGCCGGTACAGTTTAAGGAGGAATAAAGGTGTTACAAGTTTCCCCTACAACACTGGTTGGAGACACTTTAGACTAGTTCCACAGTCTCCCTCTAGGATCGATATCTTCTTTGAGAGAAATCAAAGATCTATTCATTACAAGATATATAGTACAAGTGAAGACACCCAAAACTGCAAATGACCTTTGCAATTTGAAGGAAAAACTTGGTAACAGTCTTCGAGACTACGTTGATGAGTTTCAGAGCGCCAACATCCAAAATAAAAAAAATTGCACTATAAGGTCACCACGACTACTCTAGTTAGAGGTGTCAAGAACTCTCCACTATTCCAGTCGCTCACCGCAAAACCCTACTAATTTTATCGACCTAATGGATATAGCAAATCAATATATTCAATTTGACGAGAAGCTGAGAGCAAAAATAGAACAGTTTGGCCCACTCATCAAATATAAGGAGGTTGGATGGAGAATCCAAGCCCTCAGAAGCTCGAAAAGAGCCAGTGGATCTTAAAGTGTTGAAAAATGGAAGAAATTATTTTCTCCCTTTCTCTATCTTTAGAGAATTTTTAGATTGTGGGTACTTGCTTTTACCCTGCTTTCGTTGCTAGTGGATAATAGCCTAACCAGTGAACGAAATGAGATTTTTTTATTCCGCTACTTCATTTTCTGCACTACGAGAGATAAATATGTTTTCCTCTTTTTTGATATAATATGTTATATCTGTTTCGTGTACTTGTTACATGTGGTTTTTCCACCAAAAAGTTTTCTGCTATACATCATTGCTCAAACCAATAATGAAGGGTAGCTAATCGTAGCTAATTCATCATGTTATTAACTTTACTCTTTAAATATTAATATGACGAATGTTAAAAAGGGAAAAAATATCTAATTATTATTTACTTCATATAAGATAAGAATGATCATAAATCATCAACTACTACTGATACTACCACAAAACAAATCTGTGGCAACATAATTGGAATGTTTTCGTTTATATATTGTAACAATTTAATAACATATTTAAAATATCGCAAGCTAACAAATGTTGCACTAAGATGCTAAAACCATTATATTAACATAAGACAACAATGACAAATGCAAAACTTTCAAATTTATTACAATATATATTAAAATTGTTGCAATAACTTAAGGTAACAAGGGGGAATGCATTTTATTACAACAGTTTTTACCTTACAACATTTAAAATATGTTGTTGATTAAATTATTGCATTATAGACTAATCCATTCTTGAACCCGTTTATTACTTAATGTATCCGAAACCCACCCACACCTGTTTAAAATTAATACCACATTGCCCGCACCTGTGCCAAATCGAATCACTAATATCCATATACTACTCGATATCCATTTATCAATATTCTCTAAAAACAATTAAAAAAATCAATACAAATCAATAATAAAATAATACAAATAAAAAAAATTATAATCAAAGCACATCAAAATAAATCAAATTAAACCTAAATATCAGTGTAAATCAAATGAAATCCAAATAGTTTGACACAAACAAATATTCATTAAAATTAGGCACTAATGCTAAAAATTTATTATTAGGATTTGGTTTTTTTTAGGAAAACAATTAGGATTTGTTGCTTAAACTCTATAACAAAAAGTAAGTGGCTTTTATGACTATTTTGACACATTTACTGGACAGTGATTACGAATGCTTTTAGGCCAATTGTTTATTATGCATTAATTATTCATATTAAGAAAATTAATGACTTCTCTTTTAAAAGAATTCATTTTCTTTAGCATGATTTTCCTTTCTCTTTCACTAGAAAAATATTTTTCATATCAATTTCCGAAAAATTATTATGATAATATTTCAGTGCAAATCATTCTATTTGAAATTCACTAGCCGAATTAATTTAGATTCATACATAATAGATCCAAAAATGGAGCAAAGACTCTCTTTTAAATGTTTAAAAATATTCTATATGCGAAATTCTAACATAAGGCATTTATTAAGAAAAGAGATTCTTGACAATCCATCTTGCATGGCCAAAATAACCTCATTTTCCTTCATTTATAGCAAGATAATTAATACTAAATTAAGAAACAACAGTTCCTATATTGAGTGGACTTATCTCCTTGTTGGATTTGAAACAAAATTGGTGCAAATGACAGAATTTGGTTAATGGAGATAAGTTCTGAAAGACATATACCATATATAATAGCCAACTAATTAATGAACCAATACATTCCACTAGAAGAGTATCCACTCTCAATCTCACACATGGAGAGAAGGTGGGTGCAGATTGCCAATGGGATTGGGGCCTGATGGAGTTTTATGTATAGTCCCTTTGATCTCTTTACCAAATTTCTTCAACGTCAAAAACAAAATAAAAATAAACAAAATCAGTAAAATGCCTCCCATATAATAACATCCAGTAGTAAACAATTCCATGTCATACCATTAGCCTAAGTTGGTCAATAATTGAATATCTATTTAGCAGTGTTTAGACCATAAAGTTATGCACTCAATTATATAAAAAATGGAGTAGTTTTTGACATAAAACCGATGAATAGGCCATCGGTTTCATACATGTTCAGATAAGTCTTTTGTTATAGTACTAAAATTGACAATCTCCACAATCTTCTGTCAAAATAGAATGAGAGAAAATGAAAGGAAAAAAAAAACTTATCTGAAACCTATAATCTGATTATCTGTATCATCATGTAATAACTCAAATTTTCAAATTATTTTCAGAACCGTCCCATAATCCAAAAATTTTGTTGGCAAAATCAGGCATTCAAGTAGCTAGTAATCATTTTTATCATAAAATTTAGACATTCAAATCCTTGCTATTTCAAATTTTCAAAGTATGAAAAAATAAAATGGACTCACCCTAAAATTTGACATATATGGAATGGGAAGAGTGGGCTGAAAGTGTGAATTGCCTGATTTTGTAGGTTGAACCATTGTGTGAGGCTGAGGAGAGCAGTGGCATTGACAATAAACTATGAAGAGTGCAAAAAAGAGACAAGCAAGTCTTTGGTTTGGGTTCATTTTAGGCATGAAATGGTGTGTGATTCTACAGAGAAGTTAACAAGTAATTAAGGGGTTATTTATATTTGATTAATGTGATAATTAATCATTACTTAGTTTGAACAATGAATCCTAATGCCAAAAGCTGTGGGGGAATCCAATGATGCCTCATAGATTCAAATTAACTCATAATTTGTCATTATAGGTTGACTTTCTATTCGGTTATTTGTCACAATAATAATAGTAATAACCACGCCAATATTTTTATTGCTCTGCGAGTGCCCAACCAAAAGTTTGCCTCCACAAACTTGCTGGACTCACATGTTGGGATCAATCCACTAATTATTTGTCCATTTTTCCGACATAATCAACCAATTAATTCATTATTTTTTTTTATTAACTTCATCTTAATATTCGACGGACATCTTAATTTTGAATCGTCGTTTCAATTTAAAATCAATCTGAATAAATTAAAAATTAAAAATTAAAATTTTTAAAATCGAATCAAATTGAAATTTACTGTAAAATTATATTGAACCAACTGAATTACTTCCATTTACTTCAATTGATTTGGATTATTGGACCTTTTATTTGTTAGATTTATGTATTTTAACTCAATGATCACAAATTTATATATATATAACACGAAAGTTTTGTTTTAAAAATTTTAGGCGGTTCAATCTTTCAAATTTTAACTTTCGATAATCGATTAAAATTAATTAAAAATAAAATTTATTCTAAAAATCAAACAATTTGGACCAAAAGTCAAATAAATCAAACCGAAAAAATTGAATTCCTCTACGATTTGGGTTCCATTTTTCACATCCTTCCCCATATATATAACGATAGCTTTTGATTAAACACAAAAGTAATTAAAATCATAAAGGCGTAGATCTCATTGTAGACTTTAAATACATGTGATTAATTTTCCCTTTAATTTCAAAAGGCTTAAGCAGATATTGAAGAAACCAAGGTGCTAATAATAAGAATAAAAGGAAGAAATAAGAGCGGGACACCACTTTTATAAGAGAAAAGACGTTAACTATCAAGGTAACTAATGATGCTTTGTTCCCCTAATCAGACAACCTATAATGATAATTAAATTTATTGATCAAGATTTTGTTGTCCCCATTTCATAAATTTATTCTTGTTGTCGGTTAAAAGCAGTTTTGGTGGCTTAGGATTCTTATAAATTAAACTGCATCGAACTTACTGATCACAAATTTAAGTCCTGAGGTCATTTCTTTTTATATATAATATCTTTGCAGCACTTCCGTATGTCTTGGGCATTTGGTCTAGTGGTATGATTCTCGCTTAGGGTGCGAGAGGTCCCGAGTTCAATTCTCGGAATGCCCCAATTTTTCCTGTTTTCTTTCTAACAGGTCTCGCGCTCTCTTTTTTCTGCTTACAGGCCTTCTGCTCACTTTTTTCTGTTTTTGTCTAACAGGCCTTGTTGGGCTGGTGCTCTTATTTTAACGAGAGGCTTTGTTATCAAAATATTTTAAGAATTTGATTTTTGATAATTTCATTCATTTTACAATTTTAGATTTAATTTGATTGCGCAAATCTGTACTTTAAAGCTAAAATAATAAAAAAAATACTACAATCAATAAAGAGTGTATTTTTCAAAAAAAAAAAAAGGTTTAAGCATGACGAATTGCTTCAATTGAATTATAAATTATGATAATTTTTTTAGAGTTTATTTAACAAATTTACACTTTGTAGGTACATGACATCGTTTTGTTAGCGAAGTTAGGATCCGCCCCCGTTTAGAGTACTTTGATTTTGGAACAAAATTAAGAATCTAAATATTGAGAAATTTTTGTTTTCTCCCTAATATTTTACTTGAAAAAGCTGATTTGCATGAAATGCCATTTTATGTTCTCTGCATTAGGAGTGAATTTTATTTTCGATTTTTAATTTTTTTTAAATAAAATAAAATATATTTGGTAGATTTTTTTTTGTTTTAATTTTTACAAATATTAAAAAAAAAACGATTTTCACACAAAAAATAGAACTTAAAAATTTTTATAATGTGATTTTTACTATTTTGCTTCTATCAACAATTTAATTACTTTATTCTTGTTATCATTATCATTATTACCACTATTACCACACTGATACTGCTGCCGCCACCGTCAATACCGCGGTTATCACCATCGCTATTGTCGTTACCACCATCACCGCTACCGTCGTTGCCACTACTATCACCATTGTTACCACCACTAGATTGTCGTCGCAATCAGACTACCACCGCCATTGCCACGACACCCGTATCAATTATGAATTTAAAAGTATCTAATTTTGAATTAATTCATTTCGTGAATTTTAAAAAATAAAGGAAAATAAAAATGAGAAAATTCAATCACTGTCATAACTTTAACTTTGCACATTGTGCGGTAGATATTCATATTCTTGGCTTTACGTAAAACCGTCAACACAGGCCAAACAAGTGGTTGATATGACCTCAGTGAAATAAGATTGTTATTGAATATCAAGTTGCGATTTTGCTCCCTTTCATTTCCGGAATCAAAGTGATTTTTTTTGGGGACGAAGAGAGAGCTAACACCTAAACTGGACAAATTTTACGAATCCGTTCTTGCTCAAGAAAGAGGAAGAAAAGTTATTTATTATAATATACTCTCTAAAAAAACCAGTTGTGACATAAAAAAAATTAAAATTAAAATAATAAAAAATAAAGCATACATATATAACTAATGAAAATCAAAATCGTTATTTTCACCTCATATTATATTATATTATATGCAACAACACGTAAAATTATTTAAATAACAATGTATTATATGAGTTGAATTATAAAATGTGTCAACACTTAATTTAAATCATATTTTTTCTGAATAAATATAATCATATACTATATGCGAAATTTAATGATCTAAATCTATAATTGTTGCTCAGATTACGATGGATTTTCTTTTATGAACTGAGATTATGGTAGATTTTTTTTTTTCTTTTTGACATTGGATTATGTCAGACTTATGATGAGCAAAGTTAATTGTCTAAATTATTTGGTAGTTAATAATAATAATAATAATAATAATAATAATAATAATAATAATAATAATAATAATAATAATTCAAGAGCCTCTACCATGTTAAGTTGAAGTGATCATTTCATTAATTTTTTTTATGGAAATTTTATTAAATATTTTTAGTCTTTCTCTGTTAATATAAAGTTTTGTTTGATTTTTGTTTTTCAACTGAGGCATTGTTTTTTATTTTTATTATTATTATTATTATTATTATTGATTTATTTTGGTCAAGTCCCGTCGAATTACTCTTTCTTACTGTCTTAATAATTTTAAAAAAATATATTAAAAAGTGAATTTAGAATAAGAGAATTCTTAAATAGGCCAATAAATCTCTATAAATACCAAAACCCAAATTCCCAAATTCTGATGTTTTATTGTATTTGATTTGTCTTCCCTCTCTTCTCCTCTCCGCCCCTCTTAGAATTCAGTAGCTAAGCAATGGCTGCTTCTCAAGCTAGTCTTCTCCTCCAAAAGCAGCTCAAGGGTCAGCCGCCGACCCCCTAACTAACCAATTCGCTTTTTAACATTTCTATTTCAATAGGGCTTTTGCTTTTTCATTAAAGTTTTGATTTTGAACCTTTTATAGATCGTTTTCCTGATTAATTTTGCAGATCTTTGCAAGAACCCAGTTGATGGATTTTCTGCTGGTTTGGTCGATGAAAGCAATGTGTTTGAATGGAGTGTATCAATTATGGGACCCCCTGATACCTTATAGTAAGCACTCCAATTCTTGTTTTTGTTATTTTTGGATTCTAAGTGCGGATTTTTAGATTTGTTATTCTTTCTTTTAATTTTCTTTCCTTTTTTCCCCGAAATAATGTATTATTTTTGTTGGCTTGTTGGATACTGTGTATTTGTATTTGAATTCGTTTTTCTTTTTCTTTCCTTTTCTTTTTAATCAGACTTTCAATTCATTTAATTATGCTCAGATATCTGAACTGATGCTGTGTTTCGGCCTCTTTTGTGGGCTTGTATTTGGATATTTGGTTGATGATGGAATTTGAATGTGCCTGATCGGCTTTGCTTTCTGGGTTTATGGGTTTTGTTTCTTGGGGGATAAGAATTATTATAAGCTTGTTTTAGAGTAATAACTGTTAAAAGAGTTTCAAGTCGAAGTTTTCAATTTTATGTAGTGATTACATGATCTTGACAAGCAAAACTAAAGGCGGCAGAATGTTGCTGTAGTCTTTAGCTGATACTGGTGGGTTAGGGATTATTTATTGGTATAATTTAATTATTTAATAAAAGTTGCCTATGATCTATTTTATTTGGGTTGTTTTGCTTTATTGTCTTTAGTGATAATCTAGTGACAGGGCAAGGGACCTACACTTATCTCTTTGTAAGAATAATAAGCATATATAAGCCCTGAGAATATAATAAACATTGATGACTTGCTAAATTTGTTCGTGTTATTTGTGGTTTAGGAAGGGTGTTAAGTTGTTTACTGGCAATACATTCTCTTTTTGCAGTGAAGGAGGGTTCTTCAATGCTATCATGAGCTTTCCGCAGAAATATCCCAACAGTCCTCCTACTGTGAGGTTTACCTCTGAGATGTGGCATCCAAATGGTAGCTACTTTGGTTCTTAATTTACCTATGTGAATTTTTACACTACATTTATGTAACTGCCTGCATATTTCTGAATGCTTGTGAGAAAGTATTTGTGGCACGGACTGCTAAAATGCTGTCACATGTGAACAGTTTATCCAGATGGAAAGGTTTGCATATCTATTCTCCATCCACCTGGTGATGACCCAAATGGCTATGAGCTAGCAACTGAGCGTTGGAGTCCAGTCCATACAGTATGTGATTCTATAATGCTCTCTGGATGTTGTGGAATTTTGCTTAGAATTGTTGGTTCTGTTTGCTTGTATTCTTTGCTATTATGGCCTGTATTTGTGAAATTTGCAATCTATAAAGGCATCTTTATGTTCCCCTGTGTAACATCTAACTAGTGGAAGGTGATATTGGAAAGCCACCTAGTTCTCAAATTATTTACCAATTGACTTGTGGAAGAAGATGAGTGGCAGAGGAGATATGCATATGGTAACTCTTTGAATTCAAGCATGTATTTCATCAACTTTCTGGCATGAACATCTGCTGGCTGTTCTGATTGGCAGTGCATCTTGATGGGCAACTGTAAGGAAATGACTGCAAAGACTGAATTGCACATCAGCTCTGTGGGGCCTAATTTTAGCCCCGATCGAGGTTTTTTTTCCCAAACTCTAGCATTGCTGTAGTTTGCAAGAGATCATTTCAGTTGGCTATGCTGAATGTGTGATACCCCCAATCTGGTGCATGGGAAACTAAAGCAATGAATTTGCAAAGAAAATTAAGATTGTAATGCTTTTGATTTGGTGAATGGGTGCAAATATTGTGAAGTGCACTCAACACTGCACCAGAAAGATGATTAGAGAAAAAATTGCTAGCAGTAATCTTATGAAAGAACAGTGAAAATTATCTATTAGTGGCAGAAGAAATATGACCGTATCATGTTGTGTGCATGAGTGGAAATTACAGAATGAAGGATTTGGAATTTTTGTAACCACTCATTAGATTCATACGAGTGCTGCACTTTGTTAATGCATGACTTCCCTTCATCCTGACAAGTAATTAAGCTGTTTAGGATCTCTTCATCCTGATAAAGCTTTGTTTTTTTTCCTTGGATCAACAATGTATCTCTAAATCTTTTGCATATTGCTAGCTTTACCTTTTCTTTCACTTATCTACCCTTTTTGACTTGTTGGTATTCATTGACCCATCACTTATTTCCTTTTACTTTGTATCATTGTGATTTGCAGGTTGAAAGCATTGTTTTGAGCATCATATCAATGCTATCGACTCCTAATGATGAGTCTCCTGCCAATGTTGATGCAGCGGTAGGTCTACGATACCAATTTATCTAGGTTAAACATATCTTTTGCGCATTACTTAGTAGTCTATTAAACTATTAATATCTGAAGAAAATCATTGTGCTGTATTCTCTTGTCACAATTTTAACATCTTCTGAATTGTGTATCTGTAGAAACAATGGAGAGAAAATAGAGAGGAGTTCAGGAAGAAAGTGGGTCGATGCGTTAGAAAATCACAAGAAATGTTGTGATCCCTTATTCTCATCTGCAATGCTCGCCGCTGAACATCTTAAATCAAGAAAGGAGAGAGTGGTGACCATGAAATCATACAGTCAAACATGTAACATTCTGTTTTTTTTTTTTTTCCCCTGAATGATAGTTACTAAAGTTGAATGAACCTGAATTGGTTAATTCAAATCTTCGAGGTTTTATTTTGTTCAGATGAATTGCAGTAATATTATTCTTCCTTATCAGCAGTTGTTATTATTAAGTATCAGCAACCATTGCTAGTTATACACTGATGTATTCATAGTGGAAATGCATTGATTGGTTGTTTCACCGTGGAGTTTTATTAAAAGAATGTGGGCAGTTTTCATGGAAATGCTCCATGTGAGGCCTAATTGAAGGATGATTGGCCATTCTTGGCATACAGGTCATGCTTATGCAATTCATTGCAGAGATAATATTCCTTAAATCATTTTACTAATTTGTCATGGGAATGATGTATTCCTAATAGTTTTTCATCATTGATGTAAAAATTATGTAAAGAGATAGAGTTCGGTGAGAAAAAACCTTACTGAAATGATCTATTTATAGGTTTGGATTGTTCAGATCAACGTGGAATTAACCATGGTCAATAATAATAAAAATATTACACTGGTTAGATGAATCTTATCTTAGAAAGGATAGGAAATTATCATTTAAGTAAAAATTATGACTTTGGGCTTTGCTCGAGGGAGGCCTTAATCACATGTTAATTACGTCTATAGTTATCAAATTTTAAATTTATAATCAAATGATTAAAATAAAATAATTTATAAAATAAAAATCATTAAAATTTTATTTTGTTTCGATTGAAGTAATAATGATCTAAAAATTAATTTTTATATTATTGGAGTAATAGTAAAGCACTCTACTTATTATTACCATGTCATTTTATAATCAACAATCTTTATAAATTGAACCATCAGATGAAAAAAATTTTACGTCATCATGTAAATATGAAAAAATGATGTGTACAAAAAATAAAAAAAATTCAAGTAACTAATAATAATCCATTTGTAAAGTTAATTGGTGTTAAAATGACATAACAATCATATATGGTTTGCTTAAATTTCATTTTGGTGACATAAAAATATTGATTTTTAGATTATTTTTACTTTAATTAAAACAAAATAAAATTTTGATGAAATTTGTGTTACAAATTATTTTATTATCATCTTTGTATGAATTGGATGTAAAAATGAGTTATATCAATAAGCATTAATATATGGAATTTTGAGAGTAAATATTTAAGTTTTTTTTTATTTAATAACGAATTATGTCCTGTTTAAATGTTTTAAAGTTTGACTATTATTTTAACCGGAGTTCGAATTCTATCATCTCTCGTCTCCAAAGATGTATTATAAATTCTTTCCATAAATTGAATTTATAAATAATTTTATGAATTAATATAAGAATATATTATTATTGTTTGTAAGTCATGACAACTCATATATTACAATTCATAATCAAATTGGCCACATTTGATATATTATAAAAACATACATAAAAATAATAATAAATAAGTAATATGAGTTTTTAACAAGTTCAAAAAATATTTCATTAATTTTTTTATCGAATTAAAGTACTTTTTACACGTTTAATAAATTTATAATTTATTTGACATTCGATAAATCCGGAGTAATTTTTTAAATGATAAAATTAGCTTAATGATATCAGAATTATATCAAAAGTAAGAACCTTGTTAGATTTGGCGATAGTAATAAACTTCAAAGGCATTTTGTATTCTAATCCTACACTTAGGGGTGTTCATCAGGCGAGGTCGGATCAACCCAACCCGAACAACACCATATATTCCTGTCCTATAAATAATTTGGATTTCTATCCGAATAATCCTCAAAATTTCGGACTCTACTTGAATAACCCGAAAAATTCAAATTTATTTTTAAAATTATTTTTCCTTTTATTTTAATTTTTAAAAATAAGATTCGGATCGGGTCAACTCAACTTGAACTTGATCCATTTTTATGAAACGATGCATTTTGGAAGGAAATATTTATTTTTTGAATTATTCAAATTAATGAAAATTTAATCCGATCAGAATAATTCTCAAATCTTTAATCATATTCGACCCTAACAACCTTAATAATTCTATTCGAATTCTTTATTCGAGTATAATCGGGTTTTGAACACCCCAACCTACACTTGCCAATGCTAAATAGTAAATACTGAAAGTAAAACAGTTGATTAAGAAAAGTAAAGAAAACCAGAAAAAGTAGCTAAAAATTTTGATTTGAATCATTACAGAAAAAGCCAAGGAAAAAAAAAAAAAAAAAAGCAAGCTTAAGAGCGAAAAGCCCACCATTCCTGCTTGCTGTCTGGCTGTTGCTTAGTGCTCAGTGCTTTGCTAGCTTCACACACGTTCTGTTATTTTTATCTTTTTTTAATCACTTTCTTTTTCTTTTTCCTTCCTTTTCCCACCTTCCAAACACACTCTCAATCCATAACCTCCTCTGATAAAAACGATCTTTTTCTCCTCTATCCATTAAAGAAAGCTCAAACCTTTTTTTCTTCTTTTCTCGCTTATCCCATGAAACTCTGCATATGTCCCGTGACTCCATTTCTTCTATTCCTCTCATGACTCCTCTTTCTTATTTTCATTTTCGCCTCAAATTTGCCTCCATCGCCACCGTCAGTTGCACCGATGTGGTCTCCTCAGCCGCTACGCGACGGCGAGACTCCGTCGCGGATCCCACCTGCTCACTTCCATTCCACGGTGTCCTTACAGAAATTGAAACGATTTAACTGGCTGATTCTGGTTTTCCGTATCTCCACGTTTTGCTTTTCTATTGTTTCTGCCATTTTCATGCTCACTAACTCTCGAGGATCGGATTCCCCTCGTTGGTACGATTTTGATGCCTTCAGGTACATTTTCTTTTCTTTGTGTGCAATTCCCTTTCTGTCCTTGTTTGGTTGCTGAGAAAGTTGCAAGAAAGGAGCTTCAGTTTTTCAAATTTTGAAAAAAATTCAAATTTTCTATTCCCGCTGTGGTCATAATGAGTTAAAAGCGTGTCAGACACTGATAATTCATAATATCTTATTCACAAATTTAATTTTCTTTTCTTTTCTTTTCTGTTCATTTTCTCAGACCAAACAATGCTTTCCCATTGTAAACTAAATTCCCAATCAAAATTGACTATGTAGATACGTTTTCGCTGCAAATGCAATCGTGGCTCTCTACTCTCTGTTCGAAATGGCTTCCTCCGCCTGGGAAATTTCCAGAGGCGCCACTCTCTTCCCCGAAATTCTCCAAGTGTGGTTCGATTTCGGCCATGATCAGGTAAAAAATCACTTCAAAATCACAATCTAGTTGGAATTCCATAAGGAGCTTGGAGCTTCAATTGCTTGTTATTGCGTGCGCAGGTGTTTGCGTACCTGTTATTGTCGGCGGACTCCGCCGGGACGGCGCTGGCCAGGACGCTGAAAGGTGGCGACACGTGTAAGGTCAGCAGCGCATTTTGCGTGCAAACATACGTAGCTATAGCGCTGGGATTTGCCGGGTTTCTGTTCTTAGGGTTATCGTCCTTACTTTCGGGTTTTCGGGTCGTGTGTTTTATAATCAACGGCTCTCGTTTTCATCTTTAGGTTGATCAGACAGGAGAATGGGAAAATATTTGGAGTAAGAGAGTGATTATAACTTTTTACTGTGTGAGAAGCAATACGGGATGAGTGTGTCGTGTAGGGGTTTTTTTTTTGGCTTGTCTTGTGGCATTTGAGACTTTGTACATGGGGTTTCTTTTCTGTATTCTTTTGCTAACTCAATTAATTGGCTTCTAGTTTTTTGGAAAAGATTCAATTCAGGTTTTACATATTTTCTTTTCAATTTAAGGATCGTGAGTCTCTAATTGTGATTAATTTAATCAAGAAAGAAGTTACCATTTGCATTTTCAGCAAGTTAGCTTTTACTTCTATCATCCACTTCAGGCTAGTACAGCTGCAAATAGAACTGGGACGGAACAATGACCAATTTGATTTCTTCAATCCTGGTCCAATAAGTTCGATTCTAGAACCAAACCGAACCGACTATTTGCTCCGCCTTAGCTGTAGGGCTGCAATGCTTCCACAATATTTTTTATAAATCAAAATAATGATGGAAATGGAATATCATGTTCAAAAGAATAATTTCAGAATTCTTAGTATGATTTTTATCATTCACGTGTAACGTGAAAAAAACAAATCTGGTTCTTAATTCTCTAGCTTTTGATGGAGTTCCTAAGAGAAGCTTCCCAATGCTTCAATAGAAAAAGATAAAGCATCTCTAAGTGAAAAGCAATCCATTTCAGCCATGCAATTTGTCCTGTAGGTGCACAGGATGTGGATGTGTTTAGTGCACAGGATGTGGATGTGTTTAGAGTAGTTAAAGAATATGATTACGATAACAATTCAGTGTGCAATGGATAAACTAGTAGCCAATTAAAATGAATGCCAAAAGCATTCCAATCTTCATATTAAAAACAGTTCACGATAAAAACTGCCTTGAGGTATCATGACATAGAATACTAAGAAATTCTACATATTGTTTAGCCTTTTCTGATAGACAGCGTCTCAGTGCCTTCATATTTGGGGTCAGCCATCACATAATGGTAAGCTATCACCAGAACAAAAATAAAAATGCCAAGGAAGTTGGCAAAAAATCCCAGGTCTTGATCATCAAACATCTGCAAAAGTAGTATCTAAATTAATTAGTACCAATACCTGTATGTTATAAAATCTATAGCCTATAAATTCTTCCATCAGCATCAAAATAAGTAGTTTAGGGTTTAGGGCACTAATACATGGATTCACATATAGAGTTTCAGTTCTTACTCAGCTTTAATATTTTACACCAGAGAAGAACAGTAACAGGCACTTCATCATTGCAATTACAAGTTTTTGGTTGGTTCAATTTCTTTATGGCTGTATTGCAATTTCTTTAGGATAACTATAGTTTCATGCAAAGATTTCAGATCAGTGATGAACACAATGTTTACAGTCCACTTTCACTTAATTACTCGAAACCTAAATTTGCTTTCTAATCCAATACCATGAGAAACACTATTGCCCAATCCAATTTGGTTAACATCACAAATATCTTATAAACAGAGACAAGATTTTCAATTTCCTTTGGCTCCATGAGATTTCTAGTCCTCTACCTAAATAGATTCCAACTAAATATAAGATTCCCTGGTTTTGACATTCCTTGTTCACGAAGAGGAACCCTAAGAAACTATAATTGCACGGAGATATTCAACCAAATAGATGATAACATTCAGAGATGACACAGAATATAAGAAATAGACAAAAGAAATTGATAGAACCGAACATGGTGGTGTACAAAGCCATGAGTAGATCATACCCAGGCAAAGTAACTTTAACTTAAATTTCATAAAACCACAATAAAAGCGGAAATTCTTGCAAAAGTAGACATAAGATTAAGAAAGTTGAATGACAGCTTCTTTCACAGCAAGCTTCACTTGAAGCATGCGTTTTCAGTTTTTAAATGCCCAAGTGTTAAACAAAATTTTCTCACTATAATATTATTTTACATCAAAGCAAGCAACAACTACTTTGCTAGTCCAATGGAAACTGAATTCGCAGCAATATCCTCTACTCATAGTTTGACACAATTAAATGGTGAAAATTTTTAAAGAGTATATACATACCTACAATCAATTCAATTAATTAGATTGAAGCTCACTAAATATGAACACTTTAGGATTCTAAACCTAAATGAATTTAAAAGAACATCACTGAGCTCAACTAAACATAAATACTTCACTATCAAAATTCAAAATGCAGACAAAAGTGGCAAATCAAACGCGGAAGCGATCGCAGTGGGATTCGAACCCAAGACCTTTAGATCCGGAGTCTAACGCGACATCCACTCCGCTATGCTATCGAATTTGCTCGCTAAATTGCTATTAAACACTTTATACACATAAACCACGAAGCCGTGCCCAGGAAAAAAAAACGCCATTGATTCTTGAGCCTAATGCAATTCAATTCCAAGCAACGAAAAAGAAAACAGATCCTTAATCGCTATCATCTGCTCCAATTTTAGTGTTTTAAGAGTGTATAAAGAGAGAGAGAGAGATCATGAAAAATACCTTACTGATTGATTTGATAGGAAAAGGCGAATTCAGATGATAGATCCGAATAAGAGCTCCGTCTGGCGACGTCCTTGACGAGGATTTTGTACTGGATCTGAACTGGAAGAAGAAGACAGTTTACCTATTGGAAAATTTAACATCGTAGAAGTATATAGAAGGAGAAATAGACTAGCACCGTCCGATAATGGATCGCAGCCGTTATATGGGCCTAGCCCATCTACATCAAGAGGCAACAGCCCATGATATTTATAATTATTTTCAGTTAAATTATAATTACAAAATTACTAAAGTTGTGATATATTTCTCTTTTATAAAGTTGCTAAAGTATTTTAAATTAATAAAATTGTTCGTTGTTTAATTAAGATGGCTTTATTAAATGCCAGTCTCAATCTTCCGAGTTGATCTTCTTGTTAGATGTCATTTTCTGGTGATGTTAAAGTAGTGAATCGGTGATATTTGATGGATCATAGTTTAGATTTTAATAATTTATATGATTTTCCATTTAATATGTCCCATAGGTCTAGCACATTGAACTTGTCAAATTAATAGCATTTCTTTCTTTATAAAAATTGCTTATTATATGAAACGCGTTGAAAATGTGTATATTTATAAAGGATAATGATGTCTTCTATAATGTAAAACAAATAATAATTTGTAAAAAACTCTAAAATAAAGCTTATAAAACAATAGTTCAATGGAGCTGAATGCATGGGTTATTAGGTGTTGTTAAAAAATAGTGACCAAATAGCTTTGCATCAATTATTTAGTCTCAAAAAGCCACCACCTAGTTACAAAAGCTAAAATAAACATCCCTTTAAATTGGCTGTATAAAGTTAGCCTATTGGTTACGATGTAGTTTTATAATATGTGTAAAGGTTTAATGAAATCTTTTGAGTTTCAAATAGAAAGTAAAGAGCAAAAGTGTATCAAAAAAGGATAGATTCAATTTGGGTGACGAATAATAATAATAATGTAAAACATTAATTATGCCTTATTTGAGTTCTAAAAAAAAAGTAAACAAAATAAAATAAAGAGGGTCTGTGGCTGCTGGGATTCGAGCCCAGGTCTCCACGGCCACAACGTGGAATTCTTACCACTAAACTACAGCCACAACCAGCTTAAATGTGCCAATATAGCTAATTTAGAGGAGCAAGATGCATACAAGTTGAGGAGCAAAATCGATTTCATGATTCCTAGCAGTCTAAATCCAAGGTTGGTAGGCAGGATTTCTTTCTATAAACCTTCCCCAGGTATCCCATCTTATGTTGTTATGAAATGGATGGTCATCTGCATAGGAGAGGTCTCTAACAAACAATAAGGTATGACCTTTTGTTGCACCACAAACTAGGACTAGAGTCACTTAAAGTTAATCGTGAAAATATGTTCTGGTACAGTACCATTATATGAACTATGTAGAAAAGAAAGTTCAAAAATAAAATAATATAAAACACAAGGGTCAACATAAGCCATAAACAGAAACTTAAAAATATGTGTGCTTTTGTTATGATGATTGCATTCCCAATTTATGTACTTGCTCGATCCAATAGTAGCTTTAAAGATGGACATCAATCTCATATTACTTCTAAAACCAATAACTGGATATGCTTGCATATCCATGGATCTAGGCTTAAATCAACCAAGAAAAAACTTTATTTCAGTTTCTTTTATAATTATACATTTTAAAATTTAATTGGTATTCCCTAATAGTCAGCCCATATTTCCTAACAAAGCAAATATAACATAAATTGAAATCTCAAAGTTCTGAATTAGACATTGCTAATCATAATGCCTACTTAATACTGCTGTTTCGAGTATGATCTGGAGGGTATCCTATCAATATGAATACAAATAGTTAACTCTCAAAGTTCTGAATTAGATATCGTATAACAATTTTCCAAAATTAAACTAATCTATCCTTTTTAAATGCTTGATTAGGTAGAAGATTTAACCTTTTAAGAACACAACCAATTTAGTTTGAATTGTCTCCTTCAATTTCTTAATTCAAATTTCGAAAACTTCTATTCATAATTAATTAATTAAACAACTAACTACCACCGATTACTTAACGTCATAACTATAAAACTTACAACAAATGACAAGATAACAAATTAATGTGTTTAATTACTCAATTTCATTTTATAAAAATAGATCATTAAGGTCCTCTGATGTATCTTAAACATCCACATATATATATATATATATATATATATATATATATGTTAATCAACAAAATTGATAGTAAATTACAGCCATCATTTATTGCTATTTAAGTATCAATTCAACCATCTTTATGCATCAACGAATATACTGCTATTTAAGAATCAATTCAACCATCTTTATGCATCAACGAATATAAGATACACTTTAACATGCACAGAACCTAATCATTTAATTTTAAAAAAAATGAAATAAAATAAATAAATAACTTCTAACAAAAATTAAGAATTTATTTAAATAAGTTAATCCGAAGTGAATTTGGTAGTCACGTACCGAATAAGATGGTATTTTCTACGTTTTTCATCATTTTTGTTCATTGGTGTGCTCGCCGTATCGGTGATCGGAGCTTCGACGGAGGGTCACCGGAGATGCACCACAGCTGCCGTTGCGGAGGTCAGCACCCTAGAAACATGCTTCCGGTGACCACACGCCCAAACATTGCGCTGTTGGGTCGAAAATCAAGCTAAATCGCCCACTCCTCTCTTTTTCAATCTACGAGCTGCTGGCAAATGAAGAGAGGCGAAATACATGGGGAGAATTGCCTTACAGCTGGGAGTTCACCGGTGCTACTGATGTCGCCAACTGCCGTCGTCAATCGCCGGAAGGAGAACAAAGAAGCTTTGACTGAGGAGAAAAGAAGATCGGAAGCACCCCACGGAAACAACAAAATGGAATTACTGTGGTGGGGTTGCCACACCGACGACGGAAAAGAGACGAGGCGGATTGGATGGTCGCCGTCGACGGAGCGACCGGTGGTGCTGGGCAGAACGTCCTTCCCTGTTCCCCTTCTTCCCCGATTTCCTTCTCCTCCCTTTTTTTGTTTCTTTTTTTTTTCTTTTTCCCCTTTTTTTGTGGTCTTGATCTCCCTTCTAGAAGCAGCGTGCCCACCCTTAAAAAGTCTCTCTATCATTTTTACAAATACATATATAATAATAATGTTACATTAATTAGTTAAACCCAATCTAATTTGGCTAATTTGTTGATTAATATATATATATATATATAAGACATTTTTACTCTATTTTTTAATCAACCCAAACTCATGCCTTCTAATAAAACTAAATTTTGATAAATTATTAAGCTATTACGGTACTATTCACAAATTTTAGGATTGTTGGGGCGTTACATTAATATATAAATTTCTCCTACTATTTAACAGATTTTTAATTTAAACTAATTATTTATTAGATTATCAATCTAAATTTGTTAAAAATATTATATGAACTCACTATAAAAATATTTGTTATTATTTAAAAAAAACCAAAAAATATACACGACAAACGGCATTATAATGATAATTTGATATTTTTTTAACAAATTTAAAAAGATAATTTAATATTTTCAACCGTATAAAAGATAGTACTTATATTTTAAATAATTAATCTGTTATTTTTTATAAAATTAAGTGGCCAATTTATAATTTAGAAAAAAATTATATATTATTTAATAATTATATGATAGTGGTTTTTCAGAATAATTATAAAAAAGATTTGATGTAATATTAATTTTTGTGACCACATCGGTCACTTTTCTTCATTTATCATTGACCAAACTTACCTAGTTGTCTCGTCTTTTTCCCTTGTTAAGAAGAAAAGAGTAGTATTTATACCTAGGACAAAGTAAAAAATAGCAATGGAATTCATTTTTCGTTGCTATTTTAGCAACGGAATTAATTTCGGTTGCTATTTTCTCAATTGAAAATTTTAAAGGTTACTTAAATAGCAACGGAAAATATATTTCGTTTCTATTTTAGCAACGAAAAATATATTTCGTTGCTATTTTAGCAACCTCAATGCGATTCAAGCTTGCTAAAATAGCAACGAAATTAAATTCCATTGCTAAAATAGCAACGAAAAAAAAATTCAGTTGCTAATTTTCATCCCAATTTTTTTCGCTATCAAATGTCACCATATTTAGCAATGAAAAATATTTTTCGTTGCTATATTTTAGTGCTAAAATTTCCTCCCTTTTTAGCAACAGAATACAACCATTTTGTATTTCGTTGCTAAATACTAAAACTTCAACCAATTTTAGCAACGGAATTAATTTTCGGTTGCTAAATAGCAACAGAATTGGTATTCCGATACTAAATTAGCAACGAAACGAATTCCGTTGCTATTTTGCTATTTTCTTATAGTGAAATAGAAAGTAAAGAGCAAAAGTTTATCAAAAGAGGATAGATTCAATTTGCGTGACGAAAATTTGGAATAATAATAATAATGTAAAACATTAATTTTGTTGTGATAATTATGAGATATTTGGATGACTATCAAACTTATCATTCTCCCTATTCTAGTAGAAGTCTACCTCTTCTATTTTGTGCCTATAAATACCCTATTGTGGTTATTCAGTATACACAATCAATAATAGAAAATTCTCTATTCTACTATTTCTATCTTTCTTTTAATTAGTTTATAACAAATTTTGCCTTATTTGAGTTTAAAAAAAAAAGTAAACAAAAAAGCAACCCTAAAAAATAGAGGGACTGTGGCTGCTGGGATTCGAGCCCAGGTCTCCACGGCCACAACGTGGAATTCTTACCACTAAACTACAGCCACAACATACTTAAATGTGCCAATAAGCTGATTTAGAAGATTATGTGTACAAACATTAAGTCTATGGCGACAGCTCTTTACTTTTTTTTTTTTAATATTTTTGATTTTAGATAATCAATTTCAGTTTAAAAAGTTGAGAATTTAGCTATTTTTTTTAATTAATTGGAATTTAAATTCTCCAAATTTATATTATAAAAAAAAAACTCAAAAGATTTCATCAAACAAATGAGAAAATAAAGAGCATGCTAAAATAACTCTATAGGAACCTGCCAACTGACGGTTTGCGTTTCTTGTTGAATTAAATTCATATATATCTTTACGTGTCTAACAAATACCAACAATATCAACCATGCCTAATATATATAGATAATTAATTCCTAACATTTTTTTTTTGTCAAATGTCCTTTGAACATGCTATTTTTTTCATATAGGTCCTAAAAATAATAAAATTTTATTGCATTCAGTCCCTTTTGCACTAATGCAAAGCCTATAAAAATATATATGTGTATATTGAAGAAAAGACCGTGAGACAAAGGCAAGGCAGAAATAATAGGAACTTTTTTAAAAATAGATTGTTTTGAAAATTTATTTGGATAAATGGTGTGTGTGAAAATATTTAGAAAAATGGGATGGACAGACCTATTCCCACAGTCTGTCATTGCGAAAATAGGATGGAACACGGTGGACGAAAATTATATGGAACGAGACAACATGAAATTTCGTTATGTGAAGTCTACTTTCTACTTTCGCAGCCTGTCATTACGGAAATAGATACTGGACCCCACTCTCTCTCTCTCTCTCTCTCTCTCTCTCTCTCTCTCTCTCTCTCTCTCTCTCTCTCTCGTACAACCACTCTCACACACATACACACTCTCACTCACTCTCCATCTCTTAATATTGTTCAAAATATCATACTTAATTCTATAATTAATTATCTATACAATCATACAAATAAATAAAAAATATTTTTAAAAATAATGTGAGGTAAAAATAAAAAATTTCAAGTGAAAATTATTTCAAAAATAAAATTTAAACTAAATGTAACACCCTTCTCGGAATAGTCTTTTTCGATGAGAAAAACTTAGCGGTAAATGGTAAATTTTTTTTTTATATCGAACAATTTGAGACACTTTAAATACCTTTACATTAAATTCTGAATCATTCGACAGTCTTGTAAACAATTAAAACATATTCAAAGTAACTTCATGCTAAAAACTTACACGTAACACTCATCCATCAATAATCATAAATACAATCAAAATACAGTTTAATCTTTTACCTTCATGATTTAAGTATATACATACCAAAATACAACTCGATATAGTACTAATTCTTCTTTTCCGAACTAGCTCCACCGTGTACTATGCTCCCTCAACATCTTATAACCTACACGTAGTAAACACTACGTGCTGAGTACTAGATATGCCCAGTGGTAACTACTAATACAAGAATTTTCCAAAGTAAAGTATAATTACATAGATTATGCTACTCTTACATTTTTTTCATTAAATGTTTTCTTTTACTTCAGTCAATACTAGCATTATTATTAATTCATACTTTGAGGTTTTGTTTTCAATCTTTCAACTTTACTTTTCATTAACCTCTTAGGCAACATGCTATCAGATTTACTTTTACCTTTATATTATTCTTTACTATAACTTTCACTTTTATCTTTACTTTCGTTTTCTCTTTTTAGCCACAGTGGTATAATTATCATTTCATTTAACAATGTATATTGATACTCATGTTTTAATAGTATCAATCTAAGCTATTTAATTTCTTAATTTATTGTTCAATTATCCAATATGTATTCTAATTACGCTTCTTAATATATATATATATATATATATATATATATATATATATTCTTTTAATTTTTCTTTAACTTTTAACTGATAAATACATTACTATTAAAAGGCTTTTAAGCTTTAATTGCAAAGTGATACCGCTATTTTGGGGACACTTTGCAATCAAATTTCTATTTCCTTCTTTATACATGTACTTATGTTTAAATATTTGTTTAGAACTTATGTTTTTACTTTTTCCTCATTGAACAATATATCATTTTACTTTTCATTTGACTTTTTTCTCTTAGAAATGCACTATTTAAATTGTGAATTAAGTAGAGTAACCGTCTTTGTAAATAGTAATGTATACGTGAATAGTAACCAAGAAAAACGTAATAGATAATTTTATGTAAGCTTGACTTAATCTTCATTTATTATTTTATTCTTATAAAACCTCTCCTTTTCTTTTTCCTTATTAATCACACTTTTTGAAAAAATTTTATATATTTATATCAATTTTGTATTTTCTTCCAAACGAAATATTTTTCGTTATAACCTTTTTATATTCAATGCATTTAAACAATATTGATTTAGTCATTACAATGCGTTCCTAGTGCAATATAACATGATTCTCAAAAAGGATATTCGAAACTGGATCCAAAGGTGTCACTGAGAGAGAAGTGATCCCCAAGGGACCATTTCTCGAAAAATATTTCACTTTTATTTTCACTAAAAACACTGAAGCCATAGAGATCAAAGATCCTACCCATAGCAAAGCAAGTCGCCATGACTTGCAACTCGGTACTGAGATGTCCCTATGACTAGCCAATTATATCCTAAATAAAAATATCATCACCTATTTATCGCTAAAGGCAAAATAATTAATTATATTTGCAATAATTTTATCATTTAAAAATCTTTTCTTTCTTTCTTTTATTTCTTGATACACTATATTTCTGATCAAACACACTCTTTTAGTGCTTTTAACTATTCAAAACTTTTTATTTTTTCTTTCACTTTATCTTTTCAAATTACTTTTGTGAATTATTCTTCAATAATTCACACAGGTACTTGGGGCTTTGCAGTCTTTTATACAAATTATAAATTATGAATTTTGGCATTATAATTTACAATTCTTTTTTATTCTTTTTTTGTATATTTTTTTTGCGAATTATTCTCTAATAATTCAATGATCGACTTTTTACTATTTTTCCCTTTTCTTTTTGTCTAAACTTTTCAATCATTCACTATGCCAATTTAAATTTTGTCGGCGAAGTATGTTATAATAATTCACTTTTTTATACTTTGTATTGACTAATTTATTTTGATAAATTATTCACGCATTTATTTTACAACTTTTTATGCAATTATGGATTTTATTGGTATAATTCATTATTTGATGTCTCGAAAATGCATAATTTGACTTTTTCATTTCTTTTTATACTAAAGTAATTTACTTCGCATTCATTATAATTACATACGTATTTATTGAATTATTTCTTAATAATTCAAATTTATTTCAAAAATTTTGTAATAAAGCATATAAATTCCATAAAAATTCGTGTACACATTATTTTATAATTTCATCATTTTCATTCATTTTATAAATTATTTATTAATAATTCATTATTTTTATTATTTTTATGACTTAATTATTGTTTTGAAAAATTCATCAGTTAACTTTTTTATTTCATTTTCATTTTCATTTTCATTGAATATAATTTAATTTCATATAAAATTCACATTTTTCAACATTTTTGCACAATTATTCATTAATAATTCAATTAATTTCAATACACATATTAACATTAGAATTCCAATAAAATTCCAATAATTTCAATAAATCCCGATAAAATTTATTTATACATTATTTATTATTTAGCATCATTTTTCACTAAAATAATCAATTATTTTTCACTATTTTACTATTTTCACTATAAACATAATCAATACATAGGCTTTAAAATTTCAAAATAAATTCCAATAATTCACTAAAATTTTATGGGCACCATATATCATCTCTACACTTAATTTAGGCTAACATATATTATTTTCATAATCAATTAACAACTTTACCCATTTTTAACCTAATTACATAAATGAAATTAATTCAAAATAAAAGGAAAATCAAAGAATTTTGTAGTTACTTACAATTTGTTCATGTTTATGAGTGCCTAAGCTTCATTTTCCTTGCTTTTAGCTATGACAACTCTTTCCTCTTCACTTTTCACCCTTGATTTTTCTTTCTTCCTTTGCTTCAATCAAAGATTAGAGGCTATATATTTGAACTATAGAGATAAAATTTCACTTCTTATGTTCGGATTACATAAGATTTTAATTGAAAAATTGAAGAAATAAGAGATAATCTTTTGGGATGGTGGTTCGGCCACCAAATGAAAGGGAAGAGATAGCTAGAAAAATCTGGAGAAATCTCATATTTTCTACCCTCTTATACTCTCCTTAATGGGCCTAAATTTGAGCCTAAAGAATGTGCCTTGTCCAAATTAATTAAAAGGCCCATTTAGGTATTTTTAAAGTCCAATCCAATTTCTCTCTCTTCCTTATTTCAAATCACTTCAAAAATAATTTCATCATCTTTATCACCTCAAAAATAGGTAATATATAAATTTTTGGCTCAATCGGAGTCTGTTATCGGTCAAATTCAAATTTATCGATCCGATTCGACAACTGACGGTATCACCGAAAAATTTCATTCTCATCACCAAAATATTCTACATATAATTTTAGGCTTAACTGAAAATTTTTGCAATTTTTGAGAATCATTTACTATTTTTAAAGCTTTGGTCAAATTGTAATTGACCGATTACTATTTAAATCGAAATTATTATTTTTCTCTTACTTATAGAGGTCAAATATCCTTAAAAATACTTCTAAAATTATAAAAATATATTCAATAGACTTCATGAATATTTTTGAGTCATTCGAAGACTATTTTTCGATCTAATATATTTTTATCAGTCCGATATTTCAATTTCCAAAGTTACCATAACATTTATTTTTTATTACCATATGATTCTACATCACATTTAATATAGATCTGAAAAATATGATAATTTTTAAAAATTATTTGTTATTTTTAAAGTTCCATATAAACTCTCAGTTAACACAAACATCATTTTAACTGGAACCATGACTTTTTCCTTATTTTTGACTTTTAATGATCCATTTGATCTCATTGTCAGTCCAAATTATATCTTTGGACTCCAGCTAACTTACTCTTTTTAATGGTCAAATAAAATATTTTTCGACTCAGGGAGATATTATTTACCTCGGTATCACTATTCATTTTCGGAAAGTACTATTCACGGTTGACCCGGTATTGAGGCCATTACAATAACTCATAGTGAAAAAATGACGGTAAAAAATATTTATTAATGACAGTATTAATTTCACATATGGTATATAAAAAAGATTCACTAAATAAAATAATTTTTATCATATTTTAACTTATTGTTAGATTTAAATTTTTGATAAAAAAACACATACTACTATACTCTTTTTTTACTATATTATCATTTTTTAACTATGAATTTGTTTTAAATTTTATTTTGAAGCAATTTTCATTTGGAGTATTTTTATTTTTACCTTACATTATTTTAAAAAATATTTTTTATTTATTTGTAGGATTATATAGATAATTAATTATAAAATTAAATATGATAATAATTTTAGAAAATATGAAAAGAGAGAAAAACATCCAATTTTTTCAAATAATTTTTCAATCTAATAAGAAGTTAAAATGTCATAAAAATGACTTTATTTAATAATTTTTTATATATTATATGCAAAACTAATACTGTCATTAATAAATATTTTTTACCGTCATTTTTTCACTATGAGTTGTTTTAAATTTTATTTTTAAATAATTTTCACTTGAAATTTTTTATTTTTCCCTCACATTATTTTTAAAAATATTTTTTATTTATTTGTAGGATTGTATAAATAATTAATTATAGAATTAAGTATGATATTTTAAAAAATATTAAGAGAGAGAAGGTGAGAGGGATCGTGAGAGAGTGGGTGAGAGTGTGTTTATATGAGAGTGATTGTATGAGAGAGAGAGAGTGGGGCCTAGTATCTATTTCTACATTGACAGGCTGCGAAAATAAAAAGTGAATCTCATAAAATGAAATTTTATGCTGTCTCATTCTCTGTAATTTTCGTCTACCATATCCCGTTTTATTTTCATAATTTCTGACTGCGACAATAGATCTGATCATTCTATTTTTTTTAAATATTTTCACATACACTGTTTGCCTAAATAAAATTTCAAAACAACTTATTTTTAAAAAAATCCCGAAATAATAGAAAGAACGGCGGAGTAACGTTGGATGGATGGAGTCAATTAGGATGGGCTGGATCTGACGCGGTGGATAAGGCTTGCACGTAAACCACCATGGAATGCCACTTCATCATTCATTCTCTAATTTAGAAATATTAGCTGTAGCTGACGTGGGACATACTGTCAGATAATTATGCTTTGGATTAGATGTTGTGAAGGTTAATAATCATGTGGTCCGTATACCACAATTACCCGTTGTATCTACCCAATTTCTTAAAAAAAAAAAAAGAAATAGAAAGAAATATATATGACATATTAAGAAATTTAAATTAGATAAAATTTATAATATGAATAGATGTTAGACCAAAAAAAACCATGAAATTTTGATTATGATAGATGAAAACAATTAATTTCTCATTCATCTAATGGTTGATCTAATCAAGGTAATAAGTATTAACTCCACAAAATTATGTGGATTCTTTCCATTATTTTATATATTTTTTAATTTAAGTATTTAATTTTTTTAAATTAATGCATTCCACTATTTTTTAAGTAAATTTAAGTAGCAAGTAGCATTTAAACAGTAAAAAATATTTAAAAAATTAGATCTATTCTCATATTACGTTTTGTTTCCTGATTAGCACATTATATAATACAAACTAATACAAATTCAATATTTAATATATATTTTTTAAAAAAGTTAATATGAGATTAACATGATACCTCATGAAATCTACTATACCACATGTAAGGCATATAATAATATAAAAATAAGCAAATGATTCCTCTATATCACATTCGAAACTGACGTGGCTCCGAGACATAGGTCAGATGATAACATCTTCCCCGTGCGGCTTACCGCATCAAATAGCTCCCCAGGTAGGCAAAACTGCGAAACAGATTGCATAAATAATAGCACTCTGGAGATAGAAACAGAAAACGGAACCACGTTTGTTATTTTATTTGTGAGAACTGCAAAAACGACATAGCCATTCTCACCGTGCTTGCTTACTTGTATATATAAACCGTGTCAAGCTTCAATTTTTATATCCGCATTACGCTGTCTTTTGGAAATAATATCAAATCATTCTCGGTTAAGCGGTTGGGTATTGATCTTTTTGGTGGAAAAGTGATCATTGTTTTGATTATCAGGTGAGATTTAGATCTCGACTGGTGGGGTATGGGTTGTCTTCAACTTTTCGTGTTTTCGAAGTTTTGGTGATTTCTTTTTGTAATTTCACTAGTTGGTGCTGTTTGTTAGTGTTGTTGTTTTATTGTCCTTTTTGTTAAACTATGGATTTTTATAAATCAGTATGGTGGAATTCAATTCCTTGTATAAAGCTACAAGCTTTCAGCTTCGTGCCCCATTGCAAAAATTGAGAATTTCTTTTGAGATTTTTTTTTTAATTAAAAAGAGCATTAATTAATTATCAGGTATTTGATTTTTTTTCCCCTGAATTTTAAGTTTTTCTGGCTTGCATATTGGGGTTTGATGTGCTTATAATTTGTGGGCTATGCGTAATTTTGATGGTGAAATAAGATTTTTATTCCTTAAAACTTGTAGGTGACCAGGAATTAGTAGAATGGCAAAGGAAGCGTCTAATGGAGATCATAAGACTGCAATTAGGCCACCACCGAGCCCATCTCCTTTGAGATTCTCCAAGTTTTTTCAGGTACAAAACATTCAATTTTTTCATCGTTGATAAAATTGATGCTTGTTTTGATAAAATTGATGCTTGTTTTGATCAGTTTGGGCTATTGTTGATATTTAGCATTTATGTCTGGATTAGATACTGTTCGTTTTTCATACAGTGCTTGCCACCAGAAGCTTGGTATTTAGCTAAACACTAGACCTTGGTGCAATGCAGTTGTCTACTTGGATAGTGTGATCTGCAATTAGTTTTTGATTGAAGTGATGGTAGGTTTGAAAGGTGGAAATCATAGAGAGTATTACTGTGGAAACAGGAATGCAACAAAATCAATTCTGCTAGAGATCTAAATTTGGCTTTCTTTACTTTTCATGGTGACTGGGACAGTAAAAGATGTTTTAAATCTCAATTCTTCTTGAAAATTGATGTAATATTGTTGAAAGATTTCCATTTTACAAATGATGCTGAATCTTCTCTTTACCCTGTTTTGTGCTTTGTATTCTTAAAGCTGATAGTTTCTACTGTTATGAAAAAACAGTTCTTTTCTTATGCATAATGGCTTTTCTAGTCCTGTATTATCTGAGGGAATATTTTGCTTTTCGTGGCAGTCCAACATGAGAATTTTAGTCACTGGAGGAGCTGGATTTATTGGCTCTCACCTGGTGGACAGATTGATGGAAAATGAAAAGAATGAGGTAAGCATTTTTCAATTCAAAATCTCTTGCTTATTTCTTTTGGTTCAACACAAATTATACTCTCTGAATGAAAAGTGAGAACTTGAAAAACAAGGAGGATGTCTAACATTTAAAAGTTATAACTAAAGTGTTATATCTCTCTTTATCATCTGTTTCTACATTACTCACTCAGGTTATAGTTGTGGATAACTACTTCACTGGTTCGAAGGAAAACCTAAGGAAATGGATTGGTCACCCAAGATTCGAGCTCATTCGTCATGGTACTGCTGTTTCAATCATAAATATTTAATATTTCACATTCAATCCATGTTGTTAAGGATGAAAATCAAAAGAGGGAATGTGATTCTAATGTACATCGTTGCATATTCATTTTTCTGCAGATGTTACTGAACCCTTGCTCATTGAGGTTGACCAAATATACCACCTTGCCTGCCCAGCTTCTCCAATTTTCTACAAATACAATCCTGTAAAGGTATGCATATCTAACATCATGCACCTCTGCCTTCTCTCTAACCAAAACTTTTATGAGTACTTTTTAATTGTGAGCTTTGCTAATATTGTCTCTTGAATGGTGACCTGATCTATGACCGTACTATCTTTGGCAGACCATAAAAACGAATGTTATTGGTACATTGAATATGTTGGGACTTGCTAAGCGTGTTGGAGCACGGTTTGAACTATTCTTTCTCTCTTTAGTAATAGCCAGTTATAACATTCTTATGTTCCTAATGGTATAATTATTGGTAGCAGGATTTTGCTTACTTCAACTTCAGAGGTATATGGAGATCCGCTTGTACATCCTCAGGATGAGAGCTATTGGGGAAATGTCAATCCAATTGGTAGGTTTGCTTTTTTGGGCTTAAGTAACTATTGGATTCACGGCACATGTTGGTCAAAAGAAGAAGATTTCTATTATTTTGTATCTATGCATTATTTGGGTTTTTATGGAATCATGATGGAAATTTAAAACTAGAAAATAGGTGATTGAGAAGGGTTTTGTAGGGTTCATTGTAAATTAGTAATTATGATAAGTTTTGCAAAAAAAATGAGAAATTCCTGGCCATCTCTAATAATGTTATTGGAGATCTATGACTCTGAATTTTAGCTTTCTGATTCTTGTAAGATAACTTCAGATCTTTGGACACCTTGAGCTACTATATGTGCTGCGAGTATAGAAAGATACTCTGATTTGCATACTCTGAATTCTTGTGTTTGCAAACTTAACAGGAGTCAGGAGTTGCTATGATGAAGGAAAGCGAGTAGCTGAGACTTTGATGTTTGACTATCATAGACAGCATGGGATTGGTAAATGACACCTTTCTCTCTTGGTTGAATTTGTGAATTAGTGTAAAAAATGTTCTTACTTCCACCAACATTTGATGCTCTACCAGAGATAAGAATTGCCAGAATTTTCAACACCTATGGACCACGCATGAACATCGATGATGGGCGTGTTGTCAGCAATTTCATAGCCCAAGCAATCCGGTAAGTTAATTTAAGTTCAGGTGTTCATTGTTAATCCCAGTAAAGTCTATTTAAGAATGGTATTCTTCTTGGCGCTTTTAACTTGTTACTTGCTTTTTCAATAAATACAGTAATGAGCCATTGACTGTTCAAGCACCTGGAACACAAACCAGAAGTTTCTGTTATGTATCTGACATGGTATCTAAGAATTCAAACACCGTATTGAGCAATATTGCTGAAATTAAGTGATTATTGGATGTTAAGTCATTAGATTCCCTCACATTTTTCTAATGTTCATTGTTAAAGGTTGATGGCCTTATTCGATTAATGGAAGGAGAGAACACTGGGCCAATCAACATTGGAAACCCAGGTAATTATTGAAACTCTGAAGCAAATCATGTGGCAGTTGTTAAGATATAATATATTCCTGTTATTAATCCTGATCTATTATTCATGTTTCAGGTGAATTTACAATGATTGAACTTGCAGAGACTGTTAAGGAGGTTAGTCTCAGTTTTGCTCTCTGCATGCTCTCTATCTGTAATTGCCTAGTTTTTGATGTCGCCTTTAACTAACTTTGGCTTCAAACCCTAATCTATGTCTAAACATATTATCATCACTAGACAAACGCTGAAACTGAGTATGATAGAACAAACTAAGAAACCTTTATGTTCATCAAATGTAGAATAATGGTACTCAAATACTAATGTGAATTGCAGCTCATCAATCTTGATGTGGAGATAGCAATGGTGGAAAACACACCAGATGATCCTAGACAAAGGAAGCCAGACATCACAAAAGCAAAGGAGTTACTTGGATGGGAACCTAAGGTCAAGCTACGTGATGGTCTTCCCCTAATGGAGGAGGATTTCAGACTGAGGCTTGGGGTGCCCAGAAAGAAGTGAAATCATATACTACCAGTAAATTTTTCTTGACCAATACGAGGACATTTTACACTATTAGATTCGCTTCTATATATATGATGTCTAGAATAAATGGTTTGTGCTCTTTTTCAATCAAAGTAGGCGTTCATGTACATCTGTGGAACTTGACATACAATGAGGCATTTGGACGGATTGTATGTGGATTGATGATCAACTTTCTAATATCATCAAATTCAAGAATTTCTCCTTTCTCGGCTTTCTTTTTTCTTCTTGATTTTGTTTTGGCTTCAGACTTTGCTAACGATAGCTTTCTAATAATTCCAATTTAGAATCATTGCCAAATGATTGAGCTAGGATTTAGAAGAATTATTTTAGACAAGCCAGCCATCCTTCAATCAAAAACATAATAAGAAATTTGAGATTATGCCACTTGGGTATGCAAACAGAGAGGAAACAAGTAAATTGTGTATTTCTTTAAAAGAATTTGGGTGAACACATAATTCCTTGATTAGAAAATTGTATATTTTCTTATCACCATATTTCAGCCATTCGATAAGTTTCTCCAAGAATTGCCTCGGTCTCCTTGTGGCTGCAACTTTTACCTGCTAAGCTTTTTATGTCAGTTGATTAATATGAAAGCACGAATATCAAAAGTGATCTTGCTCTCTTTCTTCCTTCCTATACCGTGTTTCTCTGTTTATGGCAACAATAAGCTTTATGCTTTTTTATTTTTTTTTTGTTTCTTAGATTGATAAGAGATGCAAGGAAGATAAACATGCTTATTTCATTCAACTTTTTTTATCAATGTAACTAATATATAAATATCAGTATTTTAAAAAGACATCTATGAAAGAATAAAGGAACTGGGTATTTTAGGCTTCTGCAATAACTTGAGCTTTAGGTCTCTTCTCCTTGCTTTTAGGTGACTTCTTAGTTGCTGCTGCTTCGCCATCTTCTGTCTCAGTTATGTTCTTAATCCTTGCAAAGACTGGTTTTGGCTGTGGCATGACCTGACCACCTTTCAAGCCACCCCACTTGTCTCACTCCGCAATGCCAAATCCTAGCACAGTTAATAAAACAAAAATATCAGAAGTCTTCCCGGTATGCAATCATGCATACAGGTGATGAGCGGAAATGTATGTGCATGCAGAAAGAGACAGAAACAAACTCAGGTCACCGCATTAAAATGGTCCTCTGAGTAGCTAAGCTGTTCATATATTCTTGAGCATAAACTGGGGGCAATAGGGGATAAAGCGACTGCTATAAGCCTTACAGCTTCCAATATAATCACAAGATCCTACTTAGTATCAACCCAAATGAAAACAGCAGTTAATTAACACCTAATGTTTAATATAAAGCTCAACAAAGTCCAATTCTCATTTGCAAAATATGTTGAAATATCATGTTATATCACTGTATGGAACAAATGGTTTTTATTAATCGTATCAGTTTACAAGTAATTCAAATGCTATAGATTCAACACTAAAACATTCCTTCGTGTAAAATTAAGTCAACAATTTTTTATGAAGACAGTATTGAAGAAACAGGAGTAGGGAGGTGAAACCTTTGCAGCAGCCTCAGAAGCAGCACCCCCTTGCTTGAGAAGAGGCCATGGAGCCGTTCGTCCATATAAACATTCCCAGCATTAACAATCTAAAGCACAGCCTCACAAGCCAATGATAGCGACAGATCTTCGTAATGAGTCCAAGCTTTTTCAACCCTTAAGAAAAGTGACAATCTGGTGATGATATTGCATTGATGGTGATTTGAACACAATTAAATAAGAGCTCTATTTTATATTAGGTAATAAAAATATTAATCTCACTGTTGGTAAATTGAGATATTTGCACAGAGAAAATGGACAAAATTTTTTACTAACCTATACATGATGTGAGCCATAAGAATTGAGTCAATTTTATCTGATGACTTATATACTATTCATTAGAAACCATACATAAAGAGTTACTCATGAAAAATGATATCAAAGAAGTTTGAGTCTCACCAACTTCTCGACTGTATCCTTGAGTGCATTTCCCTCAGCTGCAATGGCTGAATCAACGGCTAAAGTTGATTGGAAGTTCTTTTTAAGAAGTCCAAGAGTACGGTCAATAAGGTTTCCTGAATAGGTCGAGTGGAGACCAAGTTATCTTTTTTCGGAAGTCCCCATCATTGCGACACTCCACCTCTCTAAGGAAGAAGTTCCTGACTGCATCACAGCCAAATCTCTGAACCAACTCCTTTGGTTCAAGTATACTCCCTAATGATTTTCCCATCTTCATGCCATCCTACAATTTTCAAAATAAAAAGCATTGTTGCATGAAATAAAATAAGAGTTAAAAAAAAATGGAAGAAAAAATCCTGCTCACTCTACAATACTGTCTTTTAGGCTTATCTCAAGTCTCAAGTTGCACAAGAATGCATTTATGACGTTGAAGGTAATTTCAAATTAGTCCAGTAACTAATACAAAGTAGTCTATTAACTCTTCTGTAACATTTTTATAGTGGGCAAGATCCAATCTAGGTCCAAGCCAACCCCTTTACTGCTGGAGCAAGGTACACTTACTAGCTCTCTTACCCATTGGCACTTAATAAGATTAACAATTATACTCAATAACTTTACAGCGTCCTATTGGAATTTAAAATGCTGTTACTTCTCTTTTCTTCTCAATTTATATTTGGATTTACATATCTAGGTTGTATAACTTCTCCACGATCTAACTCCTATAACTTTGACATTTTTATTCTCTGCCACTCCTCCCAGGAAAACAAGCATTCTTTTCATGATGTCTTTCTAATAAAACCTAGGGGTTTCCACTATTAAATAGTCATCATGACCCAGGCTTAAATCCATATAAAACACATTCAAGAAGAAAAAAAAGGGAATATTGCAAAGGTTTAGGTCTTTCTTGTTTCAAACCTCTGCGTTCTAGTTATAGAGGTTCGTCAAAAAGACCATACTGTATGCCAATGGCACCAAGATTTTAAATTCTTTATTTTTAAAACAAGGGAGCAGACAAATGGTTTGTTCTCGGCAAACCCATCTTGGAGGTTGGGTATCCAACTCTTACTGTGAAAGAGGGTCAAGGATTTTTGAGGGATATAGACAGGTACGTCTTATATGAAGAAGTCCAATGATCCAAAAAAAAAAAAGAAAAAAAAAAGAGAAGATGAAAAGCATCTAGAAATAGTCCTACCCTGGCATTTTTGAATGTAGGACTTCTTTTTAGCCTTGAACCAGCAATTCTTAGTTGCCAGTACAGAACTCTTAAAATTTAGTTGGACAATGTGTCCCTTTGAACACTAAAAGACCTAGTTTATAGGTTAATTTCATCCGTAATTACTAAAATTTGATAGTTATAATATTATTATCACTATATTATAATTTATAACGAAAAAAATAAACTTTAATTTTATAACAGTAAGTCATAAACGTAGGAAAATTAAAAATCCGACCAATGAAAAAAATAATAAACACAGAAAAATAAAAAATCCGGCTACTGAAAAAAATAATTTGGCTTTTAGTTTGATTTATTATTCAATTTATTTATTTATTTTTAATGATACAGTTTGTATAACATTAACTCAACTGTTTTTCGATTTGTGTAACATTAACCCAATCAAAACAAAAGCTGAGTTATTTTTTTCGGTGATCAAATTCTCGATTTTTCGATTTTTATGACTTTTTTATTACAAAATAAAATTTGAATTATTTTTTGTTAAAAATTATAGTATAATAATTATAATATTATAATTGTCAAATTTTAATGATTACGAATGAAATTAACTATCAAGTATACTAACAAGAAATTTATTTATGTCCTATACTAGGGTTACAATATGATCCATGTCCAAATGCATTAATATGCTATTTATGAATGACTACGAATTATTTATATTAAAATATAGAGACATAATAAAGGCCAAATGTGCATTTTTATTCCTGATGTTTTTCAAAAAGTGTAACTTTGTCCTTAATGTTTCATTTCGAAGATTTTTGCCATTCATGTTTGAAAAATGGGAGATTTATACCACTACCGTCAACCACTGTCAATTTTGACCAAACTTCCATTAGTTAACCGATGAGGTATCAAAATTGGACATGTAGCAGAAGATGATTGGACACTTCACTATCCAATTGGCAATACGTGCATGTCACGTGTTAGGTAAAAAAAAAATTACTTTTTCATTTTTCATCTTCAACCTTCAGATTCTCTCTCCCATCTCTGGATATGAGGCTTTCTCTCTCTCCTCTTCATACTATCCATCGATGCTGACTTTATCTCCTTACTATTTCCCAAATCTGTATATGAGATCAAATAATCATTCCTCTCTTTGTAACGGCCTCAACACCGGGTTAGCCGTAAACAGTATTTTTCGACAGTGAATAGTATTTTTCGGGCCGAAAAGTGCACCCGAAAGTGAAAAATATTTTATTGGACCATCGGAAAATATTGATCATAGTGAGTCCGGGGTTGAAATTTGAAGTAAAATCGAGGTCAATTGGATCACGAAAAGTCAAAAATATGAAAAAGTTAGCGAGTCAATTTGTATTATCGGGGAATTGACTCAATATTGTATAAATATTTAAAAATAGTAAACAAACTCCAAAAATTACAAAAAATTGCAGTTAAGCCTAAAATAATATATAGATTATTTTGGCTGCAAAAAATAAATTTTTCTATAACATCGATATTTTTGAATTGGACTGATAAATTTAAATCGGACCGATAATGAGCTCCGATTGAGTTGAAAATTTATGTCTCATCTATTTTTAATGTGATAAAAATTATGGAATCAATTTTAATGTGAATATGAGCTTTGAAAGTAATAGCAAAAGTTTTAGGTACCAAAATAGTAAAATTATGAATAAATAAATATATGAAAAGAAAAAAAAGAAAAGACAAAATATATATATATATATATATATTTCGGCAATTGATTGTGGCCACTGGCCACAATCTTATAAAACAAAAGAAAGAAAGAAATAAGTAACGATAAAAAAAAAGAAAAAAAAAAGAAGCAGTGGTCGCCGACCACAAGAAAGAAAGAAAAAGAAAGGAAAAAAGAAAGAGAAAGAAAAGAGAAAGGGAAAGAAGGGACACCGTCGGTCACCCCTCACGCCGACCACCACCGCGACGGCGATGAGCGGCGTGCCCTCTCCCTCTCACCGGCGTCCGGCCTCCGTTGTGGTGGTCCGATTGTCGAGTTTTTTTAGTTTTAGTTTAAATGGATTTTTTGTTCGTTCCGGCGAATCAAGGCATCGGATGAGGATACCGCCACCACCGATCAACTCCCGACGACGAGGCGAGTCTTTCGGTGTATTCCATCGCTCCTCAAACGCCGGCGATCGGTAGATCGAAAATGGGTTTGGCGGGTGATTCAAGTCAAGATTCCGGCCAACCAAGAAAGAATTTGGGCACGTGACCACCGAAAAATGAAAGAGGAGATCCCGCCCTACGAGGTGACAGTGTTGGATTGTCACCGGCGAGATTCCAGCGACGCTCCGGTGACGGGTCCGGTGAGGAAATTATTAAGTAAATTGAAGCGAATTCGACCGTTAAGGTATGTGACTACGAAATCTTTTAATTTTCCTTAATTTGTTGAATTTTTTCTTTAAATTTATTAAGGAAAAATATTGAATTATTGATTAATATTGAAATTAATGTTATTATTGTTCAATTAAATTTTAATTAAGCCTAATATAGTGTATAAATTGGGTTAAGAAAATTTATTAAGAAATTTTCTTTGTGAATCAAAAATTCTCTTGTTAAAGAAATGAATTATTGTGTTGTAAATTAATGAAATTAAGTCGTAATTGATAGAAGATGAAATAATATATATCCATAAATTGTTATGGAATTTATAGAAATTTATATGATTATTATGGAATATGTATTGAATAATGTAATTGATAAAGTAGAGAATTTTTGTTGATTATGTTATATAATGATAATAAGAATAAAATAAATTGCCATGAATTTTTAATGAATTTATGAAAATTTAGAGAATTGTTAAGTGTATGGTATATGATGAATTATGTTAAAATACTTCATGAAATAAGAAAATACGATAATAATTAAAAAGCAATGTTCACATAAATTTTTACGAATTTTATGTGATGTATGGATTAATTTAGAAAATAAATATGGAATATACGTAATTGAAATATTGAATTATTGAGAAATAATTCAATAAACAATTAAAAGCAATAATTTAATATAATTTAATGTACATTTCGTATAAAGAAAAGGAAGAGATTAAATGATAAATTTTCAGAAAATAAAAAGTATAGTAAATAAATTAACCATAGTAATCGTATGAGTAAATAGTAACAATATAAGTGAATAGTAACCGTATAAATGAACAGTACTCAAAGGAAAAATCGGATTATAAAATAATTCATAATTCAAATAAAATGGTGAATTATTATAAATAATTCACAACCCGTATTAAGTATTGTAATTTTTAAATAATTACAAATTCATACCGAAAGAGCAAGAGATTGACTAAGAGACAAAAAGTAAATAAAATGACTGTAAAAGTATATTTTTGAATTATCAAGCAATAATTCAATAAGTGTCAAGAAAGTAAAGAATGAATTATCCTGACATAATTCACAAAATATGAGAAAAAAATATATCGAGAAAATAATTAATTAAAAATCGAAAGAATAATAATTATTTATAGTGAATTATTTTATCGGAAAGAAAAAGGAAACGAAAAGAAAAAGTTATTGTATAGTCGATAGCACTAAAAAGAGTGTGATTGACAAAATGCACTGTTTTAAGTAAAATAAAAGAAATTAAAATTATTGAAATTTGAAAAAAAATTTTACCGTTTAACGCTAAGTTTCGCATCGAAAAATACTATTATGATAAGGGTGTTATATTTAGTGGTATCAGAGCAAAGGTTTAAGCGGTTCTAAGATCGAAGTGGAATAAGGTTAAGTGATAGATTTGTCTGTATATACATGCTAGTTATAGGTGGATAAGTGTTAGGAATCTGATGTGTACGTGCTTCCCTCTTAGTTAAATGTGAAAAGTTGATGTTTGACCGAAATTGTCTGATGTGAAAGGATTGATTCTGTATAATAAAGACAGTAGTGGGTGAGAATGAAAGTATTGTTGTTGAGGCTTTTTGAAAGTCAAAGTAGGAAAATGAAGTGTTGACTGGAACTGAGTGTAAATGTGAGTGTCTAAGTGTCTGTGTGGATGAGAAATAGTTCAAAGAAAAACAAAGTAAAGAATGTGTAAGAAAGTTAAAAAGGAATTGTATATTGAGTTCAGATAAATGATATAGGACACGGGTTCAGATAAATTGTAAAGGACACAGAGATACCTTGATTAGATTGTCTTGATTTAAAATGCTATTGAGCAAATTGATAAAAAGTTGAAGTTGTTTAAGATGCTCTATATACCTGTCAGTGATTCCTTTATAGATGTGGGGATTTGATTGTACATGACATAGTATCGGGATGGGTTGTAACATCTGCATTATATGAGAATACGTGACAGTATTCTATTGCATACATGAAATCATACATTCATTGCATAGCATTTCACCTTGTTTGACAGCATTTGATCTGCATCATACTGTGTGTATAGGCCCCACTTGATAGGATGAAACTGACAAAGGATATGATGAGCATAGGGACGATCTAAGAATGAGACGAGAAATAGTATACTTAATATTATTTTCTGTATCTGATGTAGCCCTTATAAGTTATTGGCCTTGTTAGTTAGATATGCTAACGCATTGATCACTTTTGTGAATTGATAGGAAAGAGTTTTTCACCTTTACTTAGATCCATTTTAGTGGATTTGAGTAATCACCATCTGATATGTCCTGAGATACAAAAAGAATATGATAAGTATTTGAGAATTGTTCTGCAAGTATTGAAAGAAAAGCAACTATCTGCTCAGTTTAGCGAATGTAACCTATGGTTAAATGTGAAATTCCTGGATTTAGCTGGGTACTGTAGAAAAGGTAACGAAGTGGCTGGAACCCTCAGCAAAAGAATCCGTATGTGATAAGGTGAATGCTTTTAAATGAGTCTGTATGACTGAATAAGGGTAAGAATGATTAATGATAATATTTTCGATTTTTCGAGTTGTGATTAGTTAAATGATAAGTGAAATCGATAGTGTATAACGAGTAGGAAAATAAATTCAGAAAGAGAATATTTGTATAATAGTAAATGTCAGTAAATTGAAAGATTCTTATTGAAATCCACTGAGATGGTAATACTTTGCATCCTGAAAATTATCAGATTTACCAAGATTACAAGCTTAGTGTTGAAACTCAGGTTGAAAGTGTGATGTGACTGGTATTGTGAGTGAATGTTTGATGTGTCAGCAAATGAAAGCGAAGCATTAGATGCCTTCGGGAATTGTTTCGACTTATAATGATATCTGACTAGAAATGGGACAATGTGATCAGAGATTTTGTTATCGGATTGTTTGTGCTTTAAAGAGAAAAGATGCTATATAAGAGATTAGCAATAATCTCAATATTAGCATTGTGACCCACCCTTGTACTGATAATCAGTCGGAGTGAAAAATTTAGATAATAAAAGAATGATTGTGAAAAGTGCTTGCCCTTAGTAGAGACTATATGTGACAAGAATATTAAGTTCAAGAAAAATCTGACTCTTAGTGAGGCATTGTTGAAAAGAAAATGTCGAATCCTTTATGTTTGACTTAATTAAATGTAAGGAAGTCAGCAAAAGTTAATTTCATTTGAAATATGAAAGAAATTTGCACACAAGGTTATATAACATGTGGAAAGAGACTGATAAAGATTTTTGATATTGAGATTGATTAGCTTAAAAATAAACGGGTTTTATTAGCAAAGATGCTTCGGAACCATTGAATGTTAAAGCAGTTTCGATAAGATAACTGTATAATATCCTCTACTCTTCGATATAAGTAAATTTCGAGGACGAAATTTCTTTTAGTAGGAGAGAATTGTAACGGCCTCAACACCGGGTTAGCCGTGAATAGTATTTTCCGACAGTGAATTGTATTTTTCAGGCCGAAAAATGCACCCGAAAGTAAAAAATATTTTATTGGACCATCGAAAAATATTGATCATAGTGAGTCCGGGGTTGAAATTTAAAGTGAAATCGAGGTCAATTGGATCACGAAAAGTCAAAAATATGAAAAAAGTAGCGAGTCAATTTTTATTATCGGGGAATTGACTCAATATTGTATAAATATTTAAAAATAGTAAACGAACTCCAAAAATTACAAAAAATTGCAGTTAAGCCTAAAATAATATATAGATTATTTTGGCTGCAAAAAGTAAATTTTTCTATAACATCGATATTTTTGGATTGGACTGATAAATTTAAATCGGACCGATAATGGGCTCCGATTGAGTTAAAAATTTATGTCCCATCTATTTTTGATGTGATAAAAATTATGAAATTGATTTTAATGTGAATATGAGCTTTGAAAGTAATAGCAAAAGTTTTAGGTATCAAAATAGTAAAATTATGGATAAATAAATATATGAAAAGAAAAAAAAAAGAAAAGACAAAAAAATATATATATATATATATATATATATATATATATATATATTTCGGCAATTGATTGTGGCCACTGGCCACAATCTTATAAAACAAAAGAAAGAAAGAAATAAGTAACGAGAAAAAAAAAGAAAAAAAAGAAGCAGTGGTCACCGACCACAAGAAAGAAAGAAAAAGAAAGGAAAAAAGAAAGAGAAAGAAAAGAGAAAGGGAAAGAAGGGACACCGCCGGCCACCCCTCATGCCGGCCACCACCGTGACGACGACGAGCGGCTTGCCCTCTCCCTCTCACCGGCGTCCGGCCTCCGTTGTGGTGGTCCGATTGTCGAGTTTTTTTAATTTTAGTTTAAATGGTTTTTTGTTCGTTCCGGCGAATCAAGGGATCGGATGAGGATACCGCCACCACCGATCAACTCCCGGCGATGAGGCGAGTCTTCCGGTGTATTCCATCGCTCCTCAAAAGCCGGCGATCGGTAGATCGAAAATGGGTTTAGCGGGTGATTCAAGTCAAGATTTCGGCCAACCAAGAAAGAATTTGGGCATGTGACCACCGAAAAATGAAAGAGGGGATCCCGCCCTACGAGGTGACAGTGTCGGATTGTCACCGGTGAGATTCCGGCGACGCTCCGGCGACCGGTTCGGTGAGGAAATTATTAAGTAAATTAAAGCGAATTCGACCGTTAAGGTATGTGACTACGAAATCTTTTATTTTTCCTTAATTTTTTGAATTTTTTCTTTAAATTTATTAAGGAAAAATATTGAATTATTGATTAATATTGAAATTAATGTTATTATTGTTCAATTAAATTTTAATTAAGCCTAATATAGTGTATAAATTGGGTTAAGGAAATTTATTAAGAAATTTCCTTTGTGAAACAAAAATTTCCTTGTTAAAGAAATGAATTATTATGTTGTAAATTAATGAAATTAAGTCGTAATTGATAGAAGATGAAATAATATATATCCATAAATTGTTATGGAATTTATAGAAATTTATATGATTATTATGGAGTATGTATTGAATAATGTAATTGATAAAGTAGAGAATTTTTGTTGATTATGTTATATAATGATAATAAGAATAAAATAAATTGTCATGAATTTTTAATGAATTTATGAAAATTTAGAGAATTGTTAAGTGTATGGTATATGATGATTTATGTTAAAATACTTCATGAAATAAGAAAATACGATAATAATTAAAAAGCAATGTTCACATAAATTTTTACGAATTTTATGTGATGTATGGATTAATTTAAAAAATAAATATGGAATATACGTAATTGAAATATTGAATTATTGAGAAATAATTCAATAAACAATTAAAAGCGATAATTTAATATAATTTAATGTACATTTCGTATAAGGAAAAGGAAGAGATTAAATGATAAATTTTCAGAAAATAAAAAGTATAGTAAATAAATTAACCATAGTAATCGTATGAGTAAATAGTAACAATATAAGTGAATAGTAACCGTATAAATGAACAGTACTCAAAGGAAAAATCGGATTATAAAATAATTCATAATTCAAATAAAATGGTGAATTATTATAAATAATTCACAACCCGTATTAAGTATTGTAATTTTCAAATAATTACAAATTCATACCGAAAGAGCAAGAGATTGACTAAGAGACAAAAAGTAAATAAAATGACTGTAAAAGTATATTTTTGAATTATCAAGTAATAATTCAATAAGTGTCAAGAAAGTAAAGAGTGAATTATCCTGACATAATTTACAAAATATGAGAAAAAAATATATCGAGAAAATAATTAATTAAAAATCGAAAGAATAATAATTATTTATAGTGAATTATTTTATCGGAAAGAAAAAGGAAACGAAAAGAAAAAGTTATTGTATAGTCGATAGCACTAAAAAGAGTGCGATTGACAAAATGCACTGTTTTAAGTAAAATAAAAGAAATTAAAATTATTGAAGTTTGAAAAAAATTTTTACCGTTTAACGCTAAGTTTCGCATCGAAAAATACTATTATGATAAGAGTGTTACACTCTCCATCTCTTTAACTGTCAAAATATAATCAACATATATTTGCATAAATTATGAAAAAAATGATGACTATATATATATAGAAAGAGAGAGAAGCAATGCTAGCTAGTGGGGAATTAGGGATAAACATGTCCCCAATTTAACTACATATGTCCTTTACAGAGATTAGCATATACCCACTTCATATATAATAAGAATCCCTTTCAACTTTCACTAGCGCTCCGTCTTGATTGGATCCATACAAAATCTCTCCCTCCCAACTCACTCTATTGAAGATAGAGGGAGAGAAACGTATGTAATTTTGGGAATTTGAAGTCAGAAAGATTATTAAGAAACATCAAAGCTGCTGACTCTGAGATTAACCAAACCAATTTCTAAATTCTTGTTGAATTTTGGGATTCTTTTTGCTGTCTCTATTTCCATCACTACCTTGTTTTCTTTTGCTGTACCCATTTAAGGCAACATTTCTCCCTTTTTTTTTTCTTCAAAGGTCTTTTTTTTTACTCTTTGTTAATTTTATCTTTTGCTAGATTTGGATAGACTGTGAATGGTTTTGTTTCTATTTTTGCTATTTGCTACTTGAGTGATCTATATGGATTCTCTTGTTTTTTCTTTTTTGGATTTCTTTTGCTTTGGAGTGCTAAAATTGAAGTGGATTTCACACTAAATTAATCAAACCTTTTGCTTCTTCATGGTTAAGGAATTTGTTGAATCTGATTCTACTTATTCGAAAACAAGAAAAAAAGAGCATCTTCGGAATTTTTGCTACTTGGTTTCTTCGAATCTCAATGTAAGGCCCTAAAATGTACCCTATAAAAAAGTAAATGATTCAAAGATTCTGTGGGTTTTAAACTAAAAGGATCTAAATTGTGTGTTTTGGGATGTATTCGGTATGTAACCTATTGTAGAGGCATGTAATTAATTGAGTAATTAGTGATTTATGCATTAGAGGAAGGACTAAATTGAAAGAATAAATGGTAAATTAAGGGAATTTAGAAGAGAAAAATAAAGAGGTATTGAAAGGGGGATTGACCAAGGACTTGAAAACTTTGACTAATGAGATTTGGCCATCTAGCCTTCTAGAATGGTTTAAAGGATTGATCAAGGCAGATTTTTTTGCCTTTGAAAGAGGAGCCGACCACTTTTTGGAAAAAGGAGAGTTTTAATTTTCTGCTCATCTCATCCTTTCCTTCTTGGTTTCCTCTTAAGCTCCATATAATCAGGTTCTTGGTTAGAGAAAAAGACAAAAGATTTAAAATGGATTTATAGCATGAAACAAAAACATAAAGAGATAATTGGAGAATCATGCTAGATTAAGGTCAAGAAGAGATGAAGAGTAAGAGAAAAGAAAGGAAGACTTCAAATAAGGTATGAGGATCCTTATTCTTCTTTGAGTATGTTAAATAAGATTTGAGTATGTATATGAATGAATTATGGTATGATGATGTTGATGGGAGTCGGATTTGAGGGTAAATTGCATGAGTGAAGCTTGATTTAGCTTTGATTATTGAGTTAGTAAAATTTATGTTGTAGGTCGTTTGAACTAGTTTTAGTGTAATGGAAACAACTCTTTCTGTAAATATCCAAATGAAGTGAATCTAGTTGGAAATTAAAGATAAGACATATATCTACAACCTTTTAGAAAGCATAAAAACTTGAATCCGTCCCTAAAGTCCTCGAAATTTAGCTTGAAGTCTAGTGATGTTTGCTGCCCTGTCATCTAGAGCAGTTTACACTATTTTAGTAATATCTTGAGATTCATAAGTCATAATTGAGTGATTTTTAATGTTTTAAAAACTAAAGACATATAGGAACAACTTTGTAGAAGAACACTTTTCCTAAAAATATCGTTTAATATGTATAAATTGATGTGCAAATTAGACCCTGAAAGTAGTCTGTAGGATTTCGTTAGTAGGGGGATCTGTCATGGTCACGACCTCTATCACGCTTGTGACAGAACATGCCCACATCCACCAAGAAATGCCCTATTTGAAGCCAATGTGATATTTAAGTGTTCTAAACATTACCATAACCCTTTAAGATACTTTTGAGCCTAATGAGGCCACATTAAGCATGAAATTAAGAGAATATATGCATACATGATCTTTAAGTGTATAGTTATGCAATGTGATGAATATGATCAATGATATTCCTAGTGCTACATGTGTACATGAAGTGGTAACTATGTTCGCAAAGAGAAGTTAATTATGTATCATACAAGGATATTGTTTACATGTTTTATCATGTATAAACCTTATGACCTTGAATGTATCGAATATGATAATCTTGAGTGATCAAAGACCTATTGAGCCTGAATTTCAAATAGTAGTGGATAGATAGGCATGCCTATAAGGGGATAGTAATTACAGTTGCTAGTGTCCAGTGTTTCTATACCTTTTGGTATCTAGCGATTAGCACTTTTTGATATCTAATGAACCGATACCTTTTGGTATTTAGTGATTGGCAACTTTTGGTATCTAGTGAATCGATACCTTTTGGTATCTAGTGATTAATACCTTTTGGTATCTAGTGAACCGACACATTTTGGTATCTAGTGATTGGCACTTTTTGGTGTCTAGTGAATCGATACCTTTTTGTATCTAGTGATTGGTACCTCTTAGTGTCTAGTGATATGATACCTATACAGTATCTAGTGTTTCCAAATGTTCACATCTATATCGAGTTTAAGCTATAAAAGTGATTATGAGAGAATAAAAGTAGTTCTAGAGACGAGTATGATATAGATGATTATTGATTTATTCATGGATATTATTGTTAAAACTAATAATTTATACAGTTTGTATATATATATATATATATATATATATATATATATATATATATATATATATATATATATATGTATGTATGTATAATGTAGTTAATGCATATGCAAAATTAAGTGTACAATGGCGGCAATGAGATATGCTCGAGTGATGAATGAGTTGTGAAATGTATGGTTGATGTGTTATCTATTAGTTAATACAGAGTATAAATATACGTTTAGAACTATATGGTTTTGATTCCCGATTTTGGGATACGTAGGAAGTTTGAAATACAAATTTTGAGTTCAAACCAAATGTAGAGGTAATGTTAAGTATTCTAGTGTTATATTAGTTAATACAAAGTATAAATATACGTTTAGAACTATATGATTCTAATTCCCGATTTTGGGATATGTAGGAAGTTTGAAATACAAATTTTGAGTTCGAACCAAATGTAGAGGTAATGTTAAGTATTCTAGTGTTAGTGGCCTTATGAAGAAGTGGCTTGTAAGAGTATTTTGAGTGTTACTAACAACATTAAGGTACTAACTCAATATAGTAGTTTAAGTGAATGTGTTCTAAATAGAGTGGAATGAAGGGCTAGTGGAGGTAGTTTAACATAATTAAATAGTCGATTTGTTTGAATGCTCAAGAGCGATTATAGCAAAGAAGTAAATATGTCCTTTGTTATATGAATTGAATTATTATTATTACTAATTATTATAAATAATTGGTCGTATGTATTGCATGACTAGCTTTTGAGTTGAAGATGTTCTGTAGGCTAGATCTTTGGCACTCGCAAAGGATTTCTCGAAGATGTAATATAGACTCTAGAAAGTAGTATATTTTGTACATCTCTTATTGTATATCTAACTGGGACTTGGAGAAAAGTGTATATGTAATTGTTATAAAGATTTAAATTTAATGATATGTGTCTGGTATTAATTCTGAACAAATTATTGTAGTGAAGCTTCTATTAGCTATATTGATATATCGATATGACTATTGCGGGTGTAGCATTCCCCGAACACTCCTGAAGGGTATGAGGGTGTTACACTTAATTTCTTTACTTTTTCATTTTTTAGGTTTAGCTTAGCTTCAGAATTGTCTGCGAACTTTATTCTTTCAAGAACTTGTAAATTTGTTCTAATAGTGTCATTTTTACTGGGGTATGGATCTATCAGAGTAAAACTATCAGTAATTTTGGTTCAATTGAATGCTTTAACTTTGCTTACCATTTGAGATTTGATTAACTTGAAAAAAGAACATTTCTTGGATTCATGTTTCTACCATTTGGCTCAATGTTCTCGAATAACAACAGTCATCCTAGTAATATGAATTGGATGATTAATTGATCTCATGTATAGATTTGGGGGATAGGAGGGAGATTCGATGGATAGTATGAAGAGGAGGGCGAGAAAGCCTCATATTCAGAGATGGGAGAGAGAATTTGAAGGTTGAAGATGAAAAATGAAAAAGTAATTTTTTTTACCTAACATGTGACATGCATGTGTTGCCAACTAGGCAGTGACGTGTCCAATCATCTTCTACCACGTGTTCAATTTCAATATCTCACATGTCAACTAACAGAAGTTTGGTCAAAATTGACAGTGATTGACGGTAGTAACATACATATCTTGTTTTTCAAACATGAAAGACAAATCTCCGAAATGAAATATTAGAAGCAAAGTTGCACTTTTTGAAAAATATTAGGGGCAAAAATATACTTTTGGCCCATAATAAAAAGGTTTTTTTTTTTTTACAAATTAGTTATTGCGAAAATTTTTAATAGTTGATTTTGCCAATTATTTCAGGTAATTTAGGTTTGGGTTAACTGAAGTTTTGGCCCCCAATTCGTCAAATAGACTAATACATCCATTAATTCTTCTTCTTCTTCCATTGAAATTGGGCAAAAATATTTTGCACTATTTTATTAATAACTATTTTTATTTTTATGCTTTACAAAAATAAAGCATTTTTGTTCTATATGTTTCGAGATAGAACAATTTTTTTATTACACCACAATCATATTGTACCAACAAAATGACATTTTTTTGGTACTATTTTAATAACTTTGAAAGTATTTTTTGCTCAAAGAATTTATAAGGCTTCATTGCTCAAATGTCAAAGATAAAATAAATAAATAAACAATCCAATTATAAATTGCTTTTACGTAATAATAAGAAGTTCTGATTTTGCATTGTGAAATTTGATTTCAAACTTTAGGTAAAAAAAATTATATTTGAATTTCAGTTTTTATATAAATTTTAAACATTAGCTTCAAGTTTTGTGTCAAATATCCGTAAATTGATTTCTAATCTACATAATTTGACCATTGGCAGCTTTAGATGCATTTTTCTCTTTGCCAGTAAAAATATTTGTTACTAATTTGGCAATAAAACTAAATAGGAAATTTTTAATTGATTTTCTATAAATTTCATTATTATTATTTTTAGTAATTATATCAAATTTATTAAATAAATTTTTTTAAGTTATGAAATTTAAACTAATTTAATTTATTTATTCTTGATATATTTAATCATAATAATTTCTACATAGATATTAAATATTAAAATGCACGTGTTAAGAAATTAATCCCCATGCTATTAGGTCCACATAAAGCTAGTATACACAAGGTGATAAATTTGAAGGATGAGTGAATTAAGAAGTTAATTAAACATTTATATTGAAAAAAAAGAAAGAAACATTCATAAAACCTTGGGCCCTTTACAGCCCAAGAAAAAAAGGCCAGAAGTAAACTTGTAAGGCTATTTCTAGAATTTGGGCTCATAACTCATGAGCTGCATCCCTTCAAAATTTGGGCTTCCTATATTGCCCTTTCCATTACTTTACAAATACAAGTTTAGGGCCTAAATGATTGATCCAATTACTTGCACTTGGATCTGCTAAATCCCAATTATCACCCTAAATTTATTTCATTTTCATCTATTTATTTTAGTATAAATTTCTCAAACTAAGATACATCTAATAATAAGTTAGTAACGATGATAATAACAAAGAATCAGTTTTCCACATGAACAAGGTCATGTAATTAGGGCTGTGTAGAACAAAAGCAGAACGGAATGAATTTTGGTTTGTTCGGTTCGATTATTTTATTTTTTTAATTTATTCGCTTCTGGATCAAAATTAATATGTGGATAATTAGACTTCACTTGATTCGTAAAATATGGAAAACGTATAAATCGAACCAATCAAAATATATAAAAGCAGTATTTTTAACTAATATTTAATATTTTTTTATGTTTAAAATTAAAACTAAACTAAAACTTTCCGTAGAATTTAGAACCGAATAGACTGATTCGAATTGACCAAACTTAATTAGGATCATTTCTTTTCTGTTCTATAAAATTCAGTTTATAGTTCGATTTTAATTATCAATAAAAATCGATTTTCGATCCATACCAAACTGACCAATTGAACAGGTCTACATATATTAAATTGCTAAAAGTTAATAAATAATAAGCACCAATTTAATGGTATTTATCTCATATATCTTGTAGCAAAAAAATCTCGAATTCCATCTTCAATCCACATTCTTGTAAAGAGGAAAAAAAAAAAAACTCCATGTAAATAGGCAAAGCAAAGCCTAATGTATAATCAAATATAGATTCATTAATTAAAGCTACAGAAGTTAAATAATGATCAAATGTTGATCTATTTGCACAATTAATAGTGTACTGCCCTTGTCTTAGCAAGTTATTTATGTTATAAGCACATTCATCTGTGCAAACTCCGTACACATTTCTTGGGTAATTGGAGTATGTTTGGATTGTGTGTTGGGGTTGTTTTCCATTATTTTGTACATAGAAAGATAATGGATTATCATTTTCCTTTAGCTGCCGAAACTATTGCCACAACAGAAATTATTATAGCCTGTCCAATATCATCATAACATTGTCAGAATGAATTAATTTCATTTGTGGTAACTAGACTTATGACTAATCATAAAAAAATAACTGATTTATTTTTCATAACTTAAATATCACTGAATTTATCATTTTTTTTTGCAGAAAAGTCATCTTGATTGATTTTCGGTGATTACTCTTGCCGGAATTCTAATGTGGTACGTTAAATCATATGTCTGGACACATGTGGTACGAAACGTCAACAGTCACGTCACCAGAAGAGGCCACATGTATCTAAAAATATGATATGACATGCTAATTGTCGTGTGATATGACATCTCTTGGTGATGTGGTTGCAGATGTATCATGTCATGTGTATTCAGACATATGACGTGGCATGTCACGTCAGCATTTCGGTAAGAATTATTGTCAAAAACTGATTAAGATGACTTTTCTGCAAAAATATGATAAGTTTAGTGATATTTAAGTCACAAAAAATAAGTCAGTTATTTTTGGGCGATTAGATATAAGTCCAGTGATCATGGATGAAATTGACTCTTGTCAGAATGCAAAGCAATAAAGTTTCAAACTAAAGTATGTTATGCAAATTTTCCAACGATGTTGTATATAAATCATGATACAAATGAGAAGTAAAAATAATAAAAATAGTTCTTCTTGAATGATATTCTATTATTGTCTTGTAAATGAGTAGTAATTTAGTGTGCATACATGTGTTGCACATATATTTAAATTGTCGAATTGTATGTATTTATCATGCACTGTATTCCATCATTTCACTTTTTTGTAAATTATAATTCTGAATGAGTTAAGTAAATATTCAACTAAATAGTCAAGAGTTATGATATAGTGTGCGCATAAATGTACTTTCAAATCAAATTACCATTTAAAAATGGATGAACATGAGAACAGCTTAACCAAATAAAAATCATAAACTTTTTATATAAAAAATAAACGCAAACATGTATGATGCCAATATTAATATTGATAAATAAAAAAGTTACTAGATAAAAGGTAATGAAAAAAAAAAACTTACAAAAATGGTGCATGTAATGTATCCTGGTCTTTCACGAGGATCCCGGCCCCTTGAACAGAGTAGAATAATTGCTGCAGCATACCAAGGAATTCCACAAAGAAACCATCCAATTATAAACCTTTAAAAGGAATTTTAAAAATTAATTTATTTTCTGTGATAGATGGATAAGAACTACAAATAAAAATAAATGGTTTAATATCATAATCACAAGATTATTTAAGTATAACATATTAAATTTTATCACTTTGAAGGTGCAAGAAGTAGAAATTACAGGAACCAGCCAGCGCCAATCCCACAAAATAGCCGACTTCTAGGTTTTTCTGGAGCAACTGCCACCGGCAAAATAACAGGAACACCTACAAAGAAAAATCTCAATCATATATATAAATTTCAGCAAAAATTTAAATGTGGAAATTTTAGCAACCAACATTTCCGGTCACAATTCACTTATAGCGACAGATTTAGGATTTTAGCGACTTATGTTTTTCTCGCCGAAGATTTTTTTTTTCTTGCAGTGTGTGTACACATGTATATACCTGTGACCGGTGATGGATGTCCATCATTTACATTTATGTTGTTGTTGATATGGACAACATGAGCAGCTGAATGATCGTTGACGATGTGAAAATCAGAAGTTTGTTGCGGAGGATTATTGTTATTGTCCATCTGACTTACAATAACTCTATCATTATTTTCTTCCTTGCTCATTCTTCTGTATATAACTAAAGTTTTATTATCGTTTGACTAATTAAGAAGATAGTTTATTATGCATAGTTATCTTCTTATATAATAAGGGTAAAAATAATTAAGTGTGCAAGGAAATTGCTAAAACAGTTCGTAGCTAGCGCCAATCTTGCAATTGTAGTTATCAACGCCTAATTTTTTATTTGATAGTAATATAATTCCAGCTATTTCATTTACATGGTGACTAAGCTCTTACCTTGCAATTATGGGCACGGCAAGAATGTCTTATATGGTTTTTTTTTTTAAGTTGTAATTATTATTAGGTGACAATAAAAGATTTAATAATTTAGAAGAAAAAGAAACATAGAAATTGATGAAGCTTAGTGGCCGAAAGCTTTGTTTGTCTTGCTACGATTTGTTTGAAATTCAAATATTTAAACAAAAAAATAAAAAATATTTATTTATTTATTATTATTATTATTATTATTATTATTATTATTATTATTTTACATACGAATGGGCTAAGCCGCATAGCATGAAAAATACTAACAAAAATAAATAACAAGTGAAAAATTATGTTTCAGCCAAAAAAAAAAAATCTTTTAAGAGGATTCGGAAGCAAGTAAAGACCTAAAGAAAAATTAACTGCATAATGAAAAAGGTTCGGCAGTAAAATTGGCTTCTGGATGCACATGAATAATTTTAATTTTTCCTTTTGGTCAAAAGGTGCGTAAAATGGGGGAAAATTTTAAATATATTAATTGCCAGAATGTATTGCTCCTAAATTCATATAAAAGTCAATAGGAGATAAATTTAGTGCCTAACATAATTTTCTAAACATGTTATCCTAGCTACTAGTTATTAATATTAAATCAATCTCAGTTTTTCAGTTCTGTAGATTTCACGATCTAGATTTTTTATTTATATTCGCTTGGGTGTAAGGGGTTTGTGAAAATATTTCACATCAACTAATTATAAATGTATCACTCTTTATGAAGAGTTTAATAATTCTCACCTCATAAAATTATTTTTAGACTTAAGTCTAAATCTATTTTCTTAATATGCACTACAAGAAAATAATCAAATAGCAACGGAAATTGTTAATTTTTCAGTGCTAATCAAAAATTATTAATTGTTAATTTTCGGTTGTTAATTTGACAGTTGCTATTTTTCAACAATGGAATTCAAATCCGTTGCAAAATTCACTAAATGTATGATTTCGTGAATTGATAAAAATTAGCAACGGAATTGTTATTTTCGTTACAAGTCCGTTGCTAAATTCACCAACAATAAAAAAAATTACGACGGTATTTTCCGTCACTATTTCGTCGCTAAAAATTATTTTAATCTTGCTGTAATTTTAACAGAGAAAAAAAAGACAAAAAAATGTGAAAATGGGACATAACGGCAAAAAAGAACAATTTTCAAACCTCAATAATTTGATCCAGTTCAATATTTAGCACTTGGAAGATGCGCAGGAGTCATCTCAACCCTCTTCAAGTCTGATTCCCAGAGTCTTATCTATCACAAAGCAAATGCATTTTGAAAAATCAGTAGAGCGCATAAAAGATGAAGATCCCTATCCACTTGATAGTCATCAAACATTAAAAAAAATAAAATAAAATTTAGAGGAACGTTAACAAACTGGCAGGAGACTTTTTAGTTCACACATTAACTTAGAAAATTATCATTACCTGTTCTGTAACATTTTCAGGTACAGAAGGTATTCTCTCCACAACACCAGGATGGGCATTCTGCTGCAGAAATGAAATTATCTACAAAGGAGAGATGATAAGAGTAAGTTGAAGCACAATAGTTCACAAAATTGCACTATGAAAATTAAAAAAAAAATATTAGATCATGTTGGTAATCCAATATTTCAGTATTTCATCATCAATGAGCACCCAAACGACCTTTTGAAAGAGAATGCTCGGATGGGGAGTTCACCTGCTCTGCTGTTATGCCATTTTCAAAAGCATTATACAAGCTTTCCTTTGTTACTGCTCCAACAATAAGGTTTGGTAGTTGATATTTTATACTGCATGTACAAGCAAATAGCTTAATTTCTTAACATCACCAATCAACAACACCCATTAACTTCTGCTCTGAATTAAGTACTCACTAAATGTTCATGAAGACAACTTACCGGATTGATGAGTAAATTCAAATCAATGATATTTCTTTAGTGGTGGTGCACAGGACATACCTTGAAAAAAGACGCATGATTTCGCAGTGCAGCTTAGATGTTGATTAGGTATACAACCTAAAGTTTGTTTCCACAACAACAAATCCCTGAAAAGAAGAATACACCGCTGCATAAGATGAAGATGAAAATGAAGTCATGAATTAAAATTTTGTTTCTTTTATTTTGTGAATAATCCAAAACTCTAAGATGTCAAAAAGTTAAAACTTAAAAGCTAATTGTATATTTAAAAAAAAAAGAATTAAATTACAAAACTGAATCCAGTGGGCATTTTTCCCTCATAAACCTTCATTACCACATGAAGCTCTATAAAGAAAAAAAAGAAAATAAAATTACACAGGTACAAAATTGATTGATGATTTGCATCAAGACCTCAGATTATTCATTCAACCATTAAAAATACACCTTTCACCTTTCTAGTGGATTTGAATTCAATTCTTAAACAGCTTCACAGGGAAGAGTACTCTGAATATTTGAAGGCATCAAGATATTGAAATCATCTGCTGCAGTTGACACAATCATACCAGGAATCTGATTATGCCAATGCAGTTCTTTCAAATCTTTCCGCCCCTGTTCAAAGTTTACAGGCAGTTGATTAGGATTTAATTACACATGTTGGCCACAGCCATTACTAATTAACAACATTTTTCAGAACATTCACTTATAACATGAATTGAAAATCATTCAACTTCAATTGAATTTCATTTGCTATCAGTCTGTCCACATTTAAAGTTGTGCCTAGCACTGTGTGTTCATGACAAATCAGAGAGAAGGGGCGTAGTTAACCCCTTGTTTGTGATAGATATAAAAGCATTGTGAAGAGTGTTTTTATAGGAGAAATTTAAAATATAAGCACCTGATGAACAAATAACAGTTAAGGGGGTAGATCTGCTGGGGCATTCACTTGCTCTTTAGTTTGAGCTCTAAACTCAGCTTCCTCTTCCTCATCCTTTTCCAGAGAAAGGTCCCATATTTTGGCAATGTAGAGGATATAAATATTGTTACTTTCAAACACAAGAAACTAGATAGGGATGGGAATTGTGGACTATGATATGTTCAAAAAAGCGGAAACATTTCTCTCTAGATTGGATTATGCATTTCTTACGTTAACTGATTGTTGGCTGATGATACTGCCAGTGCAGAGGCTTCATACGGGCTCCATTCAATGGATGTGATGGGGTGTTTATGATATTCAATATGTGTTACTACAGATTTATCTTCTTCCTGTCCAGTGAAAAGATTAACTCCTACCAGAGAATAATCTCTCTAGATTCTAAATAATAGTAAATTTTCTTTTTCTGCAAGAAAAGCTACAAATTCAGAACTGAAAAGAACCTATTTTTGTGATAACAATCTAAGATCACGAATAGAAAATGTTCCATCATCACTTCTAGATGCCAGCATAACAAAATATACAGTGTGGGGAAATTCTGTCTGAAGCAAACCCAATGAATCACACACTATATCAAAACTGTCACAAATAAACATGTTTAAGAAATTAAATTATATTTATGCTCTTTAATGCCAAACCTATTATTTGGTCTTCCCAATTATAAGGAATAAAACATGAACAGACAATATTGCTATCTGCTGTAACAAAATAAAAGAAACAGATAACCTCAAGCAGGGCAACACAACCTTGGAGTTTTATCTTCAAGCAAATTCTACATTGCTCTTCTCTCTGCAGATCAATTTCAGAGAGCTTTCCTCTGTCCATCTCTAGATCAATTTCATGCTGCAGATGGATAAATTAATAACACTAGGTGCACAATTTCACTAATAGACCAAATAAAATCCAAAGAGATTTTTTTTAAAAAAAGAGACCAAATAAATTAATAACACTTCATGCAAATTTGATATTTAAAATAAGATTGAGCTACATGATGTAATATGTACCAAGTCTTTTGTGCTTTATAAATGCCCCATAATCAACTAAAATCATAATTTTTAAAACTTACGTTGAGTAAATATGCTGTTCTAAGAATGAAACTGACAAAAAGAGCCCAAAACAATGGCCATGAACCAACAACCCACCCAAGCCAAAAACTCTGCAAAAGAAATGTTGGTTAATCTATTTTGTTAATAGTTTGTAATTAAGGGTAGAATAGTAATTTTTCTTTTTACTACTTGTATACCTATAAATATATCATTGTATCATTATTTTAGGATAATTTTTTCGAGATAATAGAAAATCTTGAGTTCTACAAATCTACATAGTATCAGAGCCATTGTCGTTTTGAAGGTCGAGTTAGCTCCCTTCCGCAGTTGGTTAATTTTTGGTAATCATTTTTTTTGGCGGGTCTAGAAGGTATTGTTTCAACCCTTCTCTTTCGACACCGCCCCCATAGAAAGATAGATCGGGTCAATTTCGGCCGGTACCCAAATTTTCGGCGCCGTCAGAAGCCGTGTATGAGTACACATGCCGCCCTTCACTTTCTATCCTTTCTCCACGTGCCGGCGCGTGAGGCGCGTGGCTCTACCTCCGGCCATTTTTTTGCTGCCGTTTTTCTTCCGATCTGCTCGCTGCCCTTTTTCGCCTCCGACCCACTGATCTCCAGTGACTTCCGACTTTCTTGGTTTCTGGGTCACACGTGAACAAGTTCTGTGTTTCTGGGTTATTTTTCCTGCTGTTTTTTTTTATCATTTTTTGGTTTTTCCATTATATCAAATATTAAGGATAATCATAAGGAAATTGAGAAACATTATCCCATTAATGAGTCCCTATTCTCAAATTAGTCCAGTTAAACTTAAGGGGAGCAGTACTTATTTAGTTTGATCTAGATCACATTTATTGTTGATCAAGGCTAGAAGATTGCAGGCTTATATTGATGGAAGTAAAAAACCGCCATCTATCACCGATCCTAATTTTAATTAATTAGACTCAGATAATTCACTTGTTATGTCTTGGCTTCTGAATTCTATGCATCCTAAAATTTCTAGATAGTATTTATTGCTTGATACTGCAGAGAAGATATGGAAAGCTGCAAAAACCACCTATTCTCGAATGGAAAATGATGCTCGTATCTTTGAGCTCAGGAACAAAGTTCATGGGACGAAATAAGGTGAGTTTACTGTTTCAGATTATTTCTCTGAGTTGGGTAGTTTATGGCAGGAACTGGATTATTATCAGGATTTTCAAGTAAAATGTATTGATGATGTGGTGCTGATTCAAAAGATGATTGAAAAAGAAAAGGTTTATAATTTTTTGGCTGGTTTAAATCCTGAATTTGATCAAGTGCGAGTTCAAGTTATCGGCAGAACTCCTTTTCCTTCACTTGAGGAGGCACATTCTTTAATCCAGTAGGAAGAGACCAGAAGAAGTGCTATGCTTTATACTGCACCTATTGACAAGTCGGGTTTGACCGTCCATACCTCTCTTGAGCAACCAAAATGTATTTTTTCTGATAAAGATCATTTGCACTGTAATTACTGTGGTAAGCCAAGGTACACTAAAAAGACTTGCTGGAAATTGCATGGGAAACCTGGTAGGGGCCGTGGGGGAAAATGAGTTAATCCAACAAGGGCTCAAACGCATGTGTTAGAAACAGTGAAATCATCTAAGGAGTCGGCTTCAGTTAAGAGTGTCTTCTGATGAGATTTTGCATTTCAGGCGTCTTCTGTCTCAGCTTACTCCTTCATCCAGTACTATCTCTAATTTGGTCAAGTTAGGTACTACTTTTTCTCATCATACCTCATGGATTATTGATTCTGGTGCGAATAGACATATGACAAGCATTTTTAAAAGCTTTCTTAACTACTCTCCTTGTTTAAAAAGGGATAGTGTCAGGATGGCTGATGGGTCTTTAACCCCTATATTTGGGACATGTTCTGTTATTTGTACTCCTAATATTAAATTGTCTTCTGTTCTTCATGTTCCTCAATTCCCTGTCAATCTTTTATCTGTCAGTGCTATCACTAAAACTCTTAATTGTAATGTTGAATTTTTTCCTGATTTTTGTATCTTTCAGGATCTTCAAACAGGGAAGAGGATTGGCAGTGATAGAGAACATGATGGCTTATATATGCTGGAAGAAAGTCAAGAGTTGGCTCTTTTTGGAGGGTATCAGAATGTCAACCAGGAGATCATTCAGTGGCATAGACGATTAGGGCATCCGTCATTTTTTGTTTTAGAAAAACTATATCCTAGTTTATTTGCTAGAACTCGATTTGATTGTTTATCTTGTGATACTTGTGAGTATGCTAAACATACTAAAAACTCTTATCCTTTGAGTGATAATAAAGCCAGTGAACCATTTATGATTGTTCATTCTGATGTTTGAGGGCCTACACAAATTGCCTTTTTGTCTGAAAATCGATGGTTTGTTAATTTCATTGATTGTTGCACTAGAATGACTTGAGTGTATTTGATTAAGGCAAAAAGTGATGTTTTCTCCTGTTTTTAATTTTTTCATAAAATTGTTCACACCCAATTTGATGCTAAAATAAAAGTTTTGAGGTCTGATAATGGGACAAAATATATGGATAGTAGGTTTGGTACTTATTTAGAGTCTCGTGGGATTATTCACCAAATTAGTTGCCCTTATACTAGTGCTCAAAATGGTGTAACTGAAAGAAAAAATAGACATTTGTTAGAAGTTGCTAGATTTCATATGTTTACTATGCATGTTCCAAAGTCATATTGGGGGGATGCTGTACTAGCGATTGCCTATCTTATTAATCGAATGTCTCTCAAAACTCTTAACTTTAGAACTCCTGTAGAAGCCTTAATCGGGAAAACTGGCTATACTATTCCACCAAAACTTTTTGGATGTATTTGCTTTGTTCATACTAGGGATGTTGAAAAATTAGATCCGAGAGCACTGAGATGTGTGTTCGTTGGATATTCTCCAACTCAAAAGGGATATAAGTGCTATCATCCTCCATCTAGGAAATTCTTTGTGAGTATGGATTTTACCTTTCGAGAGTGTGAACCTTATTTTGGCATTATACAATCACCACTTCAGGGGGAGAATAGTGAAGAAGTGGTGATGAATGTACCCGTGCTACCTCATGATCTAGTTCACAGGAAAAATGAAGAGAATGTTGTTTAGAAGAAAAATGTTGATGTTCAGGGAAAGCAGAATGTTGATGTTCGGGGGAAAAAGAATGAGAATGTTGTTGGTCGTTTAGATAGACCTGATTTGTTGAGATACTCGAGGAAGAATAGGTCTGAAGAAGCTATCATGCATTCTACACTGCCAGAATCCTCGGATGAGTCACTTCTTGATTCTGATTTAAATTTGCCCATTGCTCAAAGAAAAGGTGTCAGGTCGTTTACAAAACATTCCATCTCTAACTTTGTCTCTTATGATTCTTTATTTCCTTCCTAGAGAGCCTTTGTCTTGTCTCTTTCTTCTATGTCTATTCCACAGGATTGGAGAGAAGCTATCAAGGATCCAAAGTGGAGAGAAGTTATGGTTGAAGAAATGAAAGCTCTCTCTAAAAATGAAACCTAGGAACTAGTTGCATCTCCAGACAAAAAGTTAGTTGGTTGTAAGTGGATGTTCACAATAAAACACAAAGCTGATGGTTCAATTGAGAGATTTAAAGCTAGATTAGCGGCAAAAGGATTTACCCAGACTTATGGAGTTGACTATCAGGAGACATTTGCACCAGTTACTAAAATGAATATGATTAGAATCTTGTTGTCCTGTGCAGCTAACTTGGATTGAAATTTGCTGCAATTTGATGTGAAGAATGCATTTCTCCATGGGGACCTGGAAGAAGACGTTTATATGGAGATTCCTCCTGATTTTGATGATGAGAGAACTCAAGGGAAGGTGTGCAGACTGAAGAAAGCCTTGTATGGGTTGAAACAATATCCGAGAGCTTGGTTTGACAGATTCAGCAAACCTATGATATCTTTTGGTTATTGTTAGAGAATAAGGAATACAATCATATACAATTAGATATTCCTAGCATGTGACAACTAGATTTTAGGCATCATTTTACCTTTCTCTTTGTATAAATAGGAGTGTAATCTTAGTGTTAATTAATTGAATATAGAATTTCAATTCCCTTATGTGTTTTCTCACAGTTATCAACAAAGTAATGCTGATCATACCCTCTTTATGAGGCACTCCAAGGGTAAGATCACTCTTCTCATTGTTTATGTTGATGACATAGTGATGATAGGGGATGATAAAGAAGAAATGGTTCGACTGAAGAAGTTCTTAACTCAGGAGTTTGAAATCAAGGATCTTGGGAAGCTACAATATTTCTTGGGAATTGAAGTTGCCAGATCAACCAAAGGAATCTTCATTTCTCAAAGAAAATATGTTCTAGATCTTTTGGATGAAACTAGTATGTTGGGATGCAAACCAGCAGATACACCCATTGAAAGTAACCATAAGTTACAAACAGAAACTGAAGGATCAGTTGATAAGGGCAGATATCAAAGATTGGTCTGTCTGTCTGTCTGTCTATCTATCTATCTATCTATCTATCTATCTATCTATCTATCTATCTATCTATCTATCTATCTATCTATCTATCTCACACTAGACCAGATATTGCTTATGCAGTTAGATTGGTGAGTCAGTTTATGCATGACCCTAGAGAATCTCATCGACAGGCTGTTTTTCGCATTTTGCGGTATTTAAAATCAGTTCCAGAAAAAGGTATTCTTTTTTCAAAAAATGGTCATATACGAATTGAAGCCTTCACAGATGCAGATTGGGCTGAATCTTTAGATGATAGAAAATTCACCTATGGTTATTGTACATTTGTAGGAGGTAACTTAGTCAATTGGAGAAGCAAGAAACAGAGTGTAGTTGCAAGATCGAGTGCAGAAGCAGAATATAGAGTTATGGCTCAAGGTGTTTGTGAGTTGTTATGGTTGCAGAAGTTATTAGCAGAGTTGAATTTGGCTGAAAAAGACCGATTATTTTTGTATTGTGACAACAAAGCTGCAACCAGTATTGCTCATAATCCAGTTCAACATGACAGGACAAAACATATCGAAATTGATCGACACTTCATCAAAGAAAAATTATTTGATGGTGTTATAAACCTATTTCATGTAAAATCGGACATACAATTAGCTGATGTTTTCACAAAATGACTCGGTAGTCATGCTTTTCACACCATAATTTGCAAGTTGGGCATGTGTAATATATTTACACCAACTTGAGGGGGAGTGTTAATCTATTTTGTTAATAGTTTGTAATTAAGGGTAGAATAATAATTTTTCTTTTTACTACTTGTATACCTATAAATATACCCTTGTATCATTATTTTAGGGTAATTTTTTCGAGATAATAGAAAATCTTGAGTTCCACAAATTTACAAGAAAAGATAATTAATGTTGTCTTACAAGGAGTCATACAATTGAAATGATTTAATTTAATATCCAATATTTTGTACAAAGAATTCCTATCAACTTAATCACATTGCATTTGCACTTTAAACCCATCATTATGCAGAAAAATAGTAAATACAGTCATCAAATATCTCAAATATATATGTAATTATATATATATATATCCCAAATTATAGATACCATTATGGAGAAAGACGCAAAAATCAAGATGCCAGTGCCCAAGGAGTACTCTCTAGATGCCAATGGAAGATATGGCTTGTTAACCTGCAATGAAATAGGAACAAGACCTCCATCATAAGAAAGCCAAAATTAATCCTATTAATGCATGTATTATTCTCGTGACATTATGACCTGCACCAAAGAACAAAAAGTTAAGTAAAAAATTATTTCATTAATAATACATGTTAGAATATTTCCCCATCACAAATAATTGTCAACTCCATGAGTCCCTTTGTCCGTAAATTGACACAATGGTATAGCAACACCAAATTTAAATGATTTCTAGAAACAATATAATGGTTTAATGAATTAGGCAGCCATTCAATTATTTTATTATATATTTTTTTAATATAATATTAAAGCAAATAGATTTATGACAAGGAAATATCAGTTAATTATAAATATATAATAATTATCTTCTTGCAAAAGGATTAAGCAATCGTGAGTAAACTTACCTCTAATATTGAATTGTTGTGAATGGCAGTAAATACAAAGATAAGTATTGTAGGAGATGATGCTATGATGTACACTCTCAAGAAACTTGCCCTACTCCATCTACGGCCTTGAATGATGAAGAAACAAACACATCAGATGGGCTGCTGGACCAGACTCCACTTGGGCCACAAAAGCTGAGGGTCTATGCTAGGAAGAAGAAGCTGCAGCAACACGAGAAAGACACCCTAGGGACTTCACCAAAGTAATTATGTTATGATGGAAGGGAAAGGGGAGTTAGTTACACCTAGGAATCCAGCTAGGCACTAGGGGTAACGGCTAGACTATTTTATTTCTTTGTTATATTAAGCAGGAAAAGGGGGGAGGTGAGGATGTCGTGAACTTGTATTGTTTTTCTGCTTCTTTAGTGAGCAGGGCTCCATTGTTGGAAAGGGAAAGTATTCATGTGGGCATTGTATTTGTTGACAGTACTGTTATTTCAATAAAATCATTATCTTCTTTCCTGCAATCTTCATTCTTGACTTATTTCTCTGTTCTTGAGATTGTGTTGTGATATTATCCAACAATTGGCACCGTCTGCGGAAAACGAAAATGGCTGAACTACTCCAAAACCGGTTGCAAACTATGCAACCAAAACTTGATTCCCATGACGAACAACTGGGACAAATGCAACGTTCATTGTCCACCCTACACAAACTCGTTGAAGAAATACTGGACAAACTTCCCCAAAACCCCGAGAAGCAACCCATGACTGAAGAAGGCACAACCCAATATGATGTTGATGATACAAGGGACTCTGATGACATTCCGGGAAAGGTTTATCTCTCAGCCAATGCAAAACATGATCAATACACTTCTCACCCATTAGATTCCTACATTAAGCCTAATTACTTTGAAGCTGGAGCAATGTCTTTACCTAAAGTAAAAGTTCCAGAGTTTAGTGGCCTTGAATCACGAAGTTGGATCGCCAAAGCTGAGCTCTATTTCAACGTGAATCAAACCCTTGAACGAATGAAGTTAGTGATCGCTCAGATGTGCATGACCGGTGCTGCCATAACTTGGCTTTCTCATGCTTTGCACGATAATCCCCATCTAACCTGGGAGTAGTTCAAACAACGATTGAATGGAAGGTTTGGCAAGCGAAGAACGCAGAACCCATATGAGGAACTACGGAACCTGTTCCAGATTGGAAGTGTTGACGAATACATCGAGGAGTTTGAATCGATTATGGGATATATACCCAAATCATCTGAGGAGCAGTTCTTGGGTTATTTCATGGGGGGGTTGAGAGAAGAAGTATGAAGGTGGGTGCGTTTCTTGAAGCCACGCACCTGCGAGGAAGCTATGGAGTTGGCTCGCGATGCTGAGCTCACCTTTGGAACCTTGGGAGGACGATTGACGGTAAAGGACAGGGGCGGAGGGAACTAGAACAAGGTGGAGATCTCCCACTCTTCTCAGCAGAACTCACGCCCACATAACTAGAAGGAAATGGGCCAGGCCGATCCAAAGGGAAAATACCCAAACACAAACCCAATGACCACAAAACCAAACCCAGGCCCACTCATCCCTCACGAAATGACCCTCCATCGTGCGTTTTCACCCACCCACAGAGCTCAGCAACCACGCAACAGGGGCCTCGTCACATCTTCCTGAAGGACATGAAGGAGCGGCACCGGCTAGGATTGTGCTTCAAATGCGCCCAACCGTATAGCCCCCAGCACCGGTGTAATATAGGCGAATTGAAGGTGGCTGTACTTGAGAATGAGCTGTTCTTTGATGTTGAAGAGCCAGCCGGAGATACTGCAGACACGGAGGACGGCGATGGGGAAGAGACTGTGGAAGGGGAATGCAATTCACTGGGAGCATATTTTGGAGAGAAGATTGGCTCAAGGGGACCTAATACCCTGAAGCTTCAAGGCGCGATCAACAGGATTCCCATCCTGTTCCTCGTTGATTCTGGGGCCGCTCACAACTTCGTCTCCCGCAAACTGGTAAGGTCCCTCAATCTTAAAGCTCAAGTTATTCCTGCTATAAGTATCAAACTAGGGGATGGGTACAAAGTTACAGTCAACGAACAGTGCAAGGGTGTTGAGATAACGTTGGGAGCAGTAACTTTACGATTGAATGCATTGGTGTTTGATCTGGGACCCGTGGATGCAGTGTTGGGTATTGAATGGTTAAAAACTTTGGGGGATATTGTGCACAATTGGGAACAAGGTTGGATGCGGTTTAACTATGGGGGAAGGCAGGTTGAACTAACTGGTGTAGAGGGTACTTCCATGGATATGGGGGCTTTACAGTCGTGGTTAGGAGGAGGGCGCTCAAAGCAACTGTGCCTAGATATGCGCCCCACTCATGCTGCACCAGTGTCCCTACATGGGCTTACTCAGGAGCAGAAGGCAGACATTGGGGCACTTATGGAGAGGTTCTCGGTTGTCTTTAAGCCTATGACTGGGTTACCTCCTCGAAGACTGCATGATCACGCCATCCACCTTATTCCTGGACATGCAGAAGTTAATGTGCGCCCTTATTGGTACCCACACATTCAAAAGGCAGAGATTCAGTGACAGGTGGAAGAGATGTTGCAGCAAGGGATTATTCGCCCCAGCCAAAGTGCCTATTCAAGCCCTGTTCTGCTGGTCAAGAAGAAGGACACCTCTTGGCGCTTGTGTATTAACTATAGGGCATTGAACAAAGTGACGGTTGCCGATAGGTATCCCATTCCAGTTGTTGAGGAGTTGCTCGATGAGTTACACGGAGCTGCATTTTTCTCTAAACTGGATTTGAAGTCCGGTTTTTATCAAATCAGGATGCGGGAAGGGGATGAACACAAGACTGCCTTTCGCACACATGATGGTCACTACGAATTTATGGTAATGCCGTTTGGGCTCACCAATGCCCCCTCAACCTTCCAAAGTGTCATGAACGACGTTTTCCGACCATGGCTAAGATGCATGGTCTTGGTCTTCTTTGACGACATATTGGTTTACAGCTGAAGTTGGGAAGAGCACTTGGAACACCTAGCCACTGTATTGCAGATTTTGAGGGACAACCAATTCAAAGTAAACCCCAAGAAGTGCTCGCTAGGACAGACCACTGTTGACTACCTGGGGCACTGCATCTCAAAACAGGGAGTGACCATCGATCCCACCAAAATCATTGCTGTACAAAATTGGCCAATCCCAAGGAACGTGAAGGGAGTTAGGGGATTCCTCGGGTTGACGGGTTACTATAGAAAATTCATACAGGATTATGGGAAGATCAGCCAGCCCTTGACCAAGCTAACTAAGAAAAACAGCTTCCACTGGAATGAAGGGGCACAATCAGCATTTGAAACCTTGAAAACCAAACTTACAGCAGCTCCCTTGCTCGCATTGCCTAATTTAGATAAGCCATTTTGTGTTGAATGCGATGCTTTCGGGATTGGCTTAGGGGCTGTATTGATGCAGGAAGACCGGCCTCTTGCTTATTTCGGTAAAGCTTTGGCAGCTAGCAACCTCTCCAAGTCAGCATACGAGAAGGAGCTCATGGCTTTGGCGCTGGCCATCCAACATTGGCGGCCATATCTATTAGGGAGAAGATTCACAGTGTTTACTGATCAAAAAAGTTTGCGCCACATCTTGCAGCAACGGATTACCACCACGGGTCAGCAGAATTGGTTAGCTAAGCTTATGGGGTATGTGTATGATGTACAATACAAGTCGGGAAAACTCAATACAGCTGCCGATGCTTTGTCCAGGCAACGGGACTATACCGAGCTAGCTTCCTTCATCTCTTCTCCCTCTTGGACTGAAGGCAGCAACTTAATTAATGAAATAAACCAGAATCCCCAGCTGACTGCCATCAAGAATGCTCTAACCGCCAACCCCATGTCTAAGCCCAACGTTGAGTTGCGTCAAGGAGTGCTGTACCGCAAGGGAAGATTGGTTATCCCATCCAACTCGTCATGGATTCCAACTATGTTACACGAGTTTCATGACACTATTCTTGGTGGACATTCAGGATATTATCAGACTTATCGCAGGATTACAGCAAATTTTTATTGAAAGGGTATGGTGCAGCGGGTCAAGGAATATGTCAGGAACTGTTCCATATGCCAACAATTCAAGGCCTCAACCCTTGCACCGGCGAGTCTCCTACAACCTCTCCCTATTCCCCAAGCCGTGTGGGAGGATATTTCGATGGACTTTATCATTGGGATGCCCAAGTCCAAGGGGTATGAAGTGGTTTTGGTCGTTGTAGACAGGCTGTCCAAGTATAGACATTTCTTGGCCTTGAAACATCCTTACACAGCAAGGACAGTTGCTGAACTGTTTGTCAAAGAGGTGGTGAGGCTCAATGGGTTTCCGAAATCTATTGTGGGTGACTGAGATCTAGTCTTTATGAGCAGATTTTGGCAGGAACTGTTTAAATTCAGGGAACACACCTCAAGTTTAGCTCCTCCTACCATCCAAAAACAGATGGACAGACAGAGGTGATCAATAGGTGTCTAGAGACGTATCTCCGATGCTTCGCAGTTGACTAGCCTTGTCACTGGAGCCAGTGGCTTCCATGGGCTGAATTTTGGTATAATACCTCCTTCCATATCAGCATCGAGGCAACTCCTTTCGAGGTAGTGTACGGACGGAAGCCACCAACTATCTTGCAGTATGTACCAGGCGAGATTCAAGTGGAGGCAGTCGCTCAGGATTTACAAGACCGTGATGAGGCTTTGAAACAACTCAAGGAACACTTGTTTCGCTCACAACAGCACATGAAGGCCTACGTTGACAAAAGTCGTCGAGATGTTCAATTTGAGGAAGGGAACTGGGTTTATTTGCGGCTGCGACCTCATAGGCAGCAGTCGGTAACACGGAGAATTTATCCGAAACTCTCAGCTCGCTACTATGGACGGTTTCCAATTGAGTCCAGGATCGGCGCTGTAGCATATCGCCTACGACTCCCAGAGTCCTCTAAGGTACATCCTGTCTTCCATGTATCTTTGCTCAAAAAGGCTATAGGCAACCAGCCTAGTGCTCACCCACTACCTCCCGAGCTTGAGTTGGAAACCACTGCAAACTCTGTTCCTGCGAAAATATTAGCTACCAAGGTTGTCCAAAGGGGGGGGAGAGCGCATCTCTCAATGTCTGGTACAGTGGCAAGCCAAGGGACTCGATGAAGCTACTTGGGAGGATGAGTATGCTCTCAAGAGGGATTATCCACAGCTGCGTCTTGAGGACAAGACTATCTTTCAAGGGGGTGGTATTGATGAAGAAACAAACACATCAGATGGGCTGATGGACCAGACTCCACTTGGGCCACCCCAGGGACTTCACCAAAGTAATTCTGTTATGATGGAAGGGAAAGGGGAGTTAGTTACACCTAGGAATCCAGCTAGGCACTAGGGGTAACGGCTGGACTATTTTATTTCTTTGTTATATTAAGCAGGAAAAGGGGGGAGGCGAGGATATCGTGAACTTGTATTGTTTTTCTACTTCTTTAGTGAGCAGCGCTCCATTGTTGGAGAGGGAAAGTATTCCTGTGGGCATTGTATTTATTGACAGTGCTGTTATTTCAATAAAATCATTATCTTCTTTCCTGCAATCTTCATTCTTGACTTATTTTTCTATTCTTGAGATTGTGTTGTGATATTATCCAACATTGAACATATAGAAAATAATTAGTATGAAACAATGAAGGAAACTTCAAATTATTAAAAAAATTAGAGAACAATATTTTCAATAGGAAGAACAGAAATCAACCCAATAACAGAAAATGAAATAGCATGCATGTCAAAGTCCTGCGCCTTTGAATTTGATAAAGGAATGTATAGTAATCCTGCCAATTGAATAAGAACCTGCACTCAAATACAAACTCAATCAAAAGAAAATATAAAGAAGTGCAGTTGATTCAGAATCAACTTCATAAAGCAGAAAGATGGTTGATAGAGGATAAATCTGCATAGAGTCCAAATTTGATCCCTCCGAATATATATGGCATAAAGTAGTTGTTAAGATGATATAGCACCCAATTATTAGCATTCAAGTGTTTAAAATTTTTCCGAAATCGGATGCCTAAAGAATCATCATCTAAACAAAATGACAATAATTCAAACAAATAGTTCTAAATAAAACCAGAAGATATTTAAAAACATTTCCCATGCACAACAAATCAATTCAAACCAAACAGGGAATACTTTAAAAGAAACAAAATCCATACGTACCTCCAATTGGGGAAGTCAATTGCTAACCAAATTTCTAAAGAGCTAAAGAAAGCAAAATATAGAGAATGAAAGCAGCTTAGGAACAAATAAAAGAAAATTGAAGCTACATAGTGCAAGAGATATAGACTGCCATGTAAACATTAATATGGTCCAAATCAACAAAAAAGCAAATTGGCTCAAAAATACTACTCTTCCACGGTAATAGGACCTACGAAGTTGCATGCCATTGACATATCATAAAAAGTGCTGGCTTTAACAACATATCTCAATTCTACTTACTCAGTCGGTTGAGATGTAGCAGCAGGTGGAGGAGCTACTGGTTTTTCTCCCCCTGGTCCCTGTGTAGAATTTAGAACAAGCATATCAAAACCCCGTGTAACACACTATTTGTTAGATTAGAACTCATCAATATATAATCATGACTGAAGATTTATCAAATACCTGGGCCAATCGTTCCTCCCTCCTAGCGATTTTCCTTTCCCTGCTTGCCTTGTTCTTTGCCCTCTTGGCCTCAAACTGGTCAGACAGAGTCTTCTCTCTTGCCTTCTCAGCCTTTGACTTGTGAACGCTTTCCATAAGAACAAGCTTGTTTTTAAAGACATTACCCTTCACCTTCATGTATATATCATTATATATGTGCTTGTCAATCTTCTTGGCTTCTCTGTACTTCCGGAGCAAAAGCCTAAGGGCACGCATTCTCCTCATCCAGAGGATTGTTGTAGGCAGCATAGCCTCCCTAGTACCCTTGCGCCTACCTAGAATTATTCAAGCAAACATTTGAACAAATAAGAATTTGTACAGATGAAAACCATATGTGATCGAGAGTGCCATCACCACAGCCACTTAACAGTCAAATCAAAAACAGTTTCCCACAGCTATTTAACAGTTCAAGAAAAAAAATTACCATATCCAGAGTGACGCCCCTTTCTCTTGGCTTCCTTCATGCGGCGTGCACGGGATCTGGAGTGGATCTTTGTTGGCTTCCTAATGATGAAACCATCCTTCACCAACTTCCTTATGTTCTGGCCTGCATTTTACAGAACAAATTCATGAGATAAAAAATACTCCCAACTGTAGCCATTGATAGGAACGCAAAGCACCCAACATGGAAGATAAGTAATTAGCGATGCATCACCTATGATGCCACAAAATATAATTCTAGTATTTTAATTTTCATACAGTATAAGTGTATAACCAAATGAAAGAGAAACTTCTTCAGTTGAAAAGTCAAATCACAACATCTCACGTGCAAGGTGGATCAATTCCACTAAAAGTAACAAATGAAATAGTGAAGCTGAAGTAGACATAACCAGATGCATATACACAAAAAGCAGGAAGTGTAAAATTAAAAAATTAATAAACCAGTAACTGGTATTTATGTAGCACAACTAAAAACAGCAAAGTAACAAATATTCTTGTATCCAAATTACAAGTAAGAAATCATATTAAAAAAGGTAAAGGTCAACATTGAGTAATGGATATTAAGGAAAACAAATAACTTTCATGGAAATTATTAAGCAGTAACACTAGCACTCAAAAGTCAACAATAAGAAACCACGAATAAATTCTATAACTTAAAATAAAATTCTAATTAGGCATCTTCTCTTAACTAGCAGCAACAACTTGTAGATGCCATACAACTTAAAACAACTAGAACAGTAGATGCCATACTTACCAATTTCAAGTTTCCCATGAGCAATGATTCTCCCAAAAACCTTATTTTGGACAACAAAAATACTTAAATCAAAAATGCATAAGAAAACAGAGAGAAATCACAAAAAGAAAAAGATTAAAAAAATAACAAAATAAGAAAATAAGAAAAACAAACCAAGATGAGATGAGGAATGCAAAAGCAGAGAAAAGAGGGGAGCCCACATTTACTGGTGGGAGCAGAGATAGAGAGGCAGACCAAAAAAGAGAGTGATTTTAAAGCATATTCAAAGATAACAAAATGGATGATTTGGATTTTGGAGTGCAAGTGATTGGACAAGGAAAAGCTGCTTAGTTTTTTACTCTATATATAGGCTAGCCAGAAAACAACGAACTCTAAAAATAACGAAATAAAAAAACCCTGCATAACTAAAACCACTAGAGGAACCCAAAAAAATGGAAAAATAGAAGTAAGACAGAGTGAATACTCCTGCTCCCCAAATGAGAACCGAAAACTAATACACAAACACAACCCAACTAATCGAAACCACCAACCTGTAAAAATGCCCAAGAACTAGCCAAATAAAAGCTGCAAAAGAAAAGCCGATCCAACCTTATGCTTCTCAAGAAATCCAATTTGAAAAAAACAAGGAAACCTAAAAGAGAATTTTGTTCAGGATTAACTCAAGATGATTATCATTTGCAATGAAAATTAATTTAGAAAAAGATAGCTTTTGGCTTCATTATGATTCTCTACTTTTGCATATATTAGGAGCCTTGCAATGGAAATTTCAGAAGTAGCCATGAAACCATGACTGAAGTGAGAAACAAAAATAACTGAGGTTTGAATGTTAACACCCGCTGTTCAACTTAACCAACCTTTTAGATATTGAGCAGCCTCCCCAAACACCTCTGTCGGGACTTTAAGTTGCTCACATTTACAAAGGCTGGAATTGTTTAATGTTCCAATCAACCAAAAAGAAAGGAGTACTTTAATAATCATTTAAAGGATAGTTAATTTATACCATCTCATGACTCTAAGATGTTAAATTATGCTCATTATCCTGAGGTATTAATTAAATATCACTATTTTAAAATTCTGGAAACAAATAATGTTTGTCAAACTTTCAACAGAGTTTGACTAATATATTATCACTTTAACAACAGAAAAAAATAATCAAGAGTTCTGCCACTAGAAAAATCTAGACAACAGCTTAAAAACAAGAAGACAAAAACATGCAATTTCATAGCTTCAGTCATCATAATTACTCTGATCATAATTCTCACAGTACAAGAGGGTCCCAATGAGATTAATTTCATTCGATAACATGGTCTGAATAATCTATGTTCAAAATGTAGATTCCATTTCATAATACTCATATTATACAGCCATTATACTACATACAAGCAGGGTATAAAACCCTGCAAATTGATGCAAATAAGTATAGAAGTATAGCAATATAGCTAAACTAAATTTTAGATTCCCTTTCCTTTTTTACCCCTCTTTTCTTTTCGTTTTAGTAAAATGATTTTATAACACTAAAAATAGCAATGAGATATGCCCAGAACCATACCCAACCCTAAAAAATTCCAGCCTCTGAGTCCTAAAAATCATATTTGCTGATAAAAATAATAAAAAAAAGGTCAATCAAGGGTATACAGCTCAGAAAACTGAAACAATTTTCGAAAAGCAAAAGTTACTAAGTAATAGAACTTTGTTAATCCGGTAGCAAATAATAATATAAACCCTCATCCTCGCTCAAAATCAAAATCCCCAATTCCCTAAACTGGAAAAATCGCAAAAAATTGAGCAATTAATAGTTCAGCTGAAAAGCTTAAAACTTTCACAAAAAAAACACACCTTGCTGGAGTTAGTTCCCATAACAGGATCCAAATGGCTTCCATTGGAGGAATCCTGGGTACCATAATCTTCATAAGAGCAAAGAATGTCATCAGAACCGAAATCAAAACCCTTCGACCCCGAGTTAGCTCGACCCGCCGATCCAGATGCCATATTGGAAATTGAAACTCGGATTCGATGAAAGATTAAAACTTTCTATTAGGGTTTTTAATTTATCGATGTGAAGAGAGAGATAGAACAGCGAAGAAGATCTTTTATGACTTGGCTTGGAAGGAAGATGCAACTTTTTTTTTTTTTGAAGAAGAAGAAGAAGAGAGAGAAACTATAGGTCTTTAAAAGAGAAACGTTTTTCCTGTGGCGGATAAGGATTAGGGTCGCCGTGGCACGACCGACTTTTCTATGGTTTTCCGTAATTTCACGATTGCCCCTATATTTATATGTATTTCACATTACCTTCAGGAATGTGAGAAGTTTTTGAGCGAGTCAGAGCACTGGTGGTGCATCTTAAAGCTAAAGATGCTTCAGCCATGGCAAACGGAGATTTGAAGAAGAGACGGGGAAAGGGAGAGCAACAGGGAAAGGGAGAGAGAGAGGAAGAGGGAAACGCTAAGACTGAAGGAAACAATTTATACTTAGGGTGGTATTTATACCCAGGGCAAAGTTTTGTCTCCATGCGCTTAATGTAGCAACGAAATAAAATTCCGTTGCTAACCAACAGACCTTAAAAAAAATTAGTTGTTAGAATAGCAATTGAATTCATTTCCTTTGCTAATTTAGCAACGAAAAAAAATATTGCTAAATTAGCAAAGGAAATGAATTCAGTTGCTATTCTAACAACTGAATTTTTCCAACTTCGTAATATAGCAACGTAATTCAATTTTCATTGCTAATTTAGCAACGAAAAAGGAACTCCGTCGCTAATTTAGTAACGGAATTTAATTCCATCGCTATTTTTACAACCGAATTTTTTAAGGCCGTTATTTGCTGGATTTCTATTCCGTTGCTAATTTAGAAACGAAAATTAAATTCCGCTGCTAAATTTTGTTTAAAAATTTTGCACCATCTGTTACCACCAAATTTAGCAATGATCATCAAATTCAGTTGCTAATTTCCATTGCTATTTTTTGGCGCTAAGATTTTCGACACTTTTTAGCAACGAAATTCTACCATTTTTTATTTCATTGCTAAATAAATTGAAATTAACCAATTTTAGCAACGGAAATTTTTCCGTTGCTATTTTCATATTTTCTTATAGTAATGGCTTCAAGGCCGCTATTTCTTGATGTTGCTTCACACTCCAGGTTTTGCATTTGTGTTTTTGCCTTAAACGTGAGAGACTCATTATAAAAACTTGGTAATTTTCGTTGTATAAGCTAACTTTTGGATTTGAGTTAGATTTAAGTACATTTTCTTAATATAATTACCTATGTTTGCATATTTATCATCAAATCAAATAATTGATTGTCTTCCTTTTTTCATGAATTTAGCAATGATACAATTTTGATGTGTAAAAATATAATATTTTAATATAAATGTGGGTCTCACATCTCATTTACTTGATCTCATGTAATTAGTATAACGGCACGTGTCTATCATTCTAGTTAAATTCATATATTTTGGTCTTAATATAATATAATTGGAAAAATTCGAAAATTTAATGCATAATTCTATTTAAGGATTTAATGTAGAAAAATTGATAAATTTAAAGACATAAAAAATGTTTTTCCTTATTTTTTTTATGGATTTGGTAATTAAAGACATGTCCTTTATATATTTTATTTATCAAATAATGGGTTTTAATTCAATTATCAATTTATTTTCCATGGTAAGCAAGGTCTGTATAATCAAAAGAAGTGTAAAAATTATTTGGAGATGGGCTTCCATACTTTGTTTTTGTTTGCTAAAGTTTTCGAGATAACCATTTCACAATTTTAAATTAGGTAAATGTTAAATTCGTTTTTAAAATATTAAAAATAGTATAAATTTATTTATTAAAAAATGTCTTCACTGTTATTAAAATGATTTGTATTTATTTTCTTTACGAGATAAATATTAACCATTTTAATAGCAATAAACATGAAAAAAATATCCATTTTCCTCTTATAAGTAAATGATAACAGGGCTTAGCAGCAGCCTTGTTCATCCTGGGTTACTGGCTCGGTTCATGAAGCCTTAATAGAATCTGTGGGGTAAAGGGTAATGGATTGTAATGTATTAAATAATATAATGAATTAAGAAATATAATGTAATTGTGATTACATTACTATGTTTAGCTATATTAGTAATGTAATGTAAATATTAATATATTTCTGTATTTGGTTGGAAATATGAGTAAAAAATGGCTGAAAATCTCAAATGTGTGATGCTTATATATTTTTTGATCAATGGCCATGATTTGATCATCAAGTTTTTTATCAAATGGCCATGATTAATCCATTTGTTCACCTATGACTGGTCCAATTTAGTTTGTTGTCAAATTTTCATCAAAATTATTGTTTAGGATGCGTTTAAAATTTCAGCTCAAAATGAGTTCGTTTCGGTATATTTCAAAGCTCGAAATTAAATTATCGGTTTGGAAGTCAATTTTTCGAATTTATCCAAAAATTAATTTTTTTTACTTTTAAAAATTCAGTTATATTATTTCAATAGCTTTCATAGTACCGAAATAATTTTTTGAGATCCGTAAAATATTTTTTAGTTGGTCAAAATTTTAGTTAACTCTTTACGGTATTGCTATTTATTTTTATTTTTGACTTTTGGTAAACTAAATAACTTCATTTTTATCTCAAATCATATCACCGTATTCGTCATAAATATTACTTTCCAATTGATAAGTGTGCATTTTACAATATTTTTAAGTGTTTTTAGTTGGTTTATTGTGTTAGTTTTATAGTATTTTAGTTAGTCTAATGTTTAATTTGCGATTTAAGGGTTTAATTGTGTGTATTTGTGTTTTTAGGTGTAAAATTGAAAGAAAAAGAAGAAGTTGAAGGACGGAAAGGGTAATTTTGCAAAACAATAAGGAAAAGATGAAGAAAAGCATTGTTTGAAGTCTAATAGAGGACCATTTGGTGGAATCACATTTTGATTATACCGAATGGCGCTTTTAAAGTGAAGAAAAAAGACCATGTAGTGGAATCAAAATGTGATTCTACCGAATGGACTTCTTTGAAGAGGAAACTGTTGGCTATTCGGTGAAATGGACTTTTCTCTTCTCTCGAATGAGTTTTTGCTGAAATTTTAGAGAAAGTGATTCGGTGGTTTCAAATCCTATTCTACCGGTTTAAGAGAGTTCGCTTAAATTGGAAGTTGTTCTTCAAATCAAATTAGGAAGTTGTCTTTTGAGGAAATTTGTTAATGCTTAGGAAGTTGAGGTGGATTAAACTCCCTGTTAGCTGCGTCTGCTTTGCATATAAAAAGAAGACTCAAGTCACAAGTGAAGGGGGATTTAGTTATTTTTTTTTACGTTAGCTAGAGTTTGAGTTTAGTTTACGTTTCCTGTAATTTTCTTAAACTCGATTTTTAGTTTTTAATTATGAAGTGTGAGTAGTTTTTCTTAACTTTTGCAAAGGATAATTGAATCCTTAATCTTTTGTTATGATGACTTAATTGAGCTTTAATGTAAATTCAAGTTGATTATTTCTCGATTTTAAGCAAATTTTTATCTTTGATTTTGTTTGAATTAATTGTTGGTTTATTGGTCTAAATAACTAAAAGTTGATTTAAGCATAATTAGGGATTTGTACGTTCTTGGATTAATCTTTTGAGTCAATGCATGATTGTTTTCTATTTTGAGATAATTATGTTTTGGTAATATTGATTAATATCAAGAGAGGGGGAACCGAGAATATATTGGAATTGAATTTTCTTGAAAAAGAGTTTAATGAAAGTGTAGAAAGTTAAACTAGATTTTTATGCTAATTGTTAAATTATTCTTAATAGGAAATTTAATATTTAAGAAAGATATTCTTGATTCAAGTTATTAGGTCTTATTCATCTAGTTTTCCATAACCACTTGTGTTTTTAAGAATTAAAGTCATTGTAATAAAAGGTCAAGGTGGATTGTCCCTTAATGAAAGTTGTTTTTAGATATTGATTGATACCTTATTTTAATTTACTCTTGTTATTTATTTCAAGTCATTTATAATTTGTTTTGATTCAGTTCTAAATCTTCATCATAACTTCTAGGATTTCTTCTCTCTCTTTACACATAATTTTCATTCTAAAACTCAAAATCTTTTCATACACACACAAGTTTCCCTTGGGTTCGATATTTGGGGTCTTAATCTTTATTTTTCTATATTACTAGCCGATCTAGTACACTTGTTAGATATCGATCAAGTTTTTGGTGCCGTTGTCAGGGAATACATTGGCATGTGCTATTGATTTTAAGTTTTATAGTGAATTTTGTGTGTTTCTTATCTCCTCTTATCTAATTCTGTTTGTTATTTGTGCAGGTGTCAATAGATTATGATAAGAAATCGATCAACATTACCTATTGACCCTGAAATTGAGAGGACCTTTCATAGGATTAGAAAGTTGAAAGCCAACATGAATCTAGAAAAGCAGAGAATCCTTAAAGATCCACCTCTCATAATAGACCCACTAGCTAGGGTAGAAGATCCACAACATAGAAATAAGCAAGGCAATAATTATCAACATTAAAGGGATGGGTTTAGACCTAGAACCATTAGAATTATGCAATTCCTAGGTCGAATGAAGAATATAGGACTATTAGGATCCCTCATAACCAAACATTTGAGATTAAACCTGCCACCATCACTATGGTGCAAAGAAACCAATTTTCGGGTTCAGAAATAGAGGATACTGCATAACATTTGGATATGTTCTTAGAAATAAGTGACACGGTTCAAATACCAAATGTGTCTACTAATGCCATTAGACTTAAACTATTTCCTTTTATCCTCATAGGTAAAACTAGGGATTGGTTGCAAATGCTTCCAAACCAATCTATCCAATCATGGCAACAAATGCAAGAAAAGTTCTTGTGCAAATTCTTTTCACCCACTAAAATTGCCCTCATTAGGAAAAACATCAATGAATTTCAGCAGTTATATAATGAGCCATTTCATGAGGCTTAGTAGAGATTTAGGAGACTATTAAAAAGCTATCCCACACCATGAATTTGCTGTTTATCAAGTGTTGCATATTTTTTTTATGCATGATGTGAATCAAGTTACACGATTTTTGTTGGATGTAGCATCAAATGGCAGTTTCATGAACAAAATATCTGAAGAAGCATTCCTGATTCTTGATGAGATGGCAACTAATGATACACAATGGGCTAGCTCAAGAGCCGGTCAAAAGAAACTGGGAGTTCATAGCATATATGATTTTTTTTATGATAAATGCTAAAATAGAATTGTTAATTAAAGACTTGAATGGTTTAAAAGTTTAAAATGTTTCTGCTTTGTCTAATGGAATTGATTTTTATGCAGGAAATCAAGGAGCTATGAAACTGGGAGTTCATAGCATAGATGGCAACTAATGATGCATAATGGGCTAGCTTAAGAGCCACTCAAAAGAAACTGGGAGTTCATAGCATAGATTATTTTTTCATGATAAATGTTAACATAAAATTATTAACTAAAGACTTGAATGGTTTGAAAGTTTAAAATGTTTTTGCTTTCTCTAATGGAACTGATTTTTATGCAGAAAATCAAGGAGCTATGAAGAATGGGGAAAGAGTAGTAGAGGATGTGAATGTCTTAAATTCATATAGCAATACCTATAATTCGGGATGGAGGAACCATCCAAATTTTGCATTGAGAGAAGGTAATCAAACATCTACATCAAATTCTCAACCTAAACCCCATTTCAATCAAAGCTCAGCTTCCAATAGCCATTCACCATATCAAAATCCAGCAAAATCACACTACCCTTCTAACCATCAATCACTACCCTATTAGCCACCCGAATTTCAAAAACCCCTACCCCCACAAGAAAAGAAACCAAACTTAGAAGAAATTTTTTCCAACTTTATGTCCACCCAAACTGCCTTTATGTTTAGTCAAGATGCTAGGTGAAAATCTCAAGACATTTGGATGAGAAACTAAGATGCATCCATTAAGAATTTAGAAAACTAAGTAGGGCAACTTGCTAACTTATTGACCAATAGGGCTTAAGGAATATTTTCATCAAATGTAGACCAAAATTCGAAAGAGGAAGCTAAGGTAACCACTTTAAGGAGTGAAAAAGGTACAAAAAACTAAAATTGGTAAGAATATTTCTAAAGTGGTGGAATTTCTAAAGTGGTGGAGCCAACAACGGAGATAAGTATTTATAATTCAAAAATTGTTGATGAAATGCCTCCTATTGTTGAGAAGAATAAGGGTAAGAAAAAATTAGTATCCATTGTGAATGATGAGTCTAAATTACCTTTTTCATCTTTAGCTAGAAAAGAAAAACAAAATGAGCAATGAAACTGGGAGTTCATAGCATAGATGGCAACTAATGATGCATAATGGGCTAGCTTGAGAGCCACTCAAAAGAAACTAGGAGTTCATAGCATAGATTATTTTTCCATGATAAATGTTAACATAAAATTGTTAACTAAAGACTTGAGTGGTTTGAAAGTTCAAAATATTTCTGCTTTGTCTAATGGAATTGATTTTTATGTAGAAAATCAAGGAGCTATAAAGAATGGGGAAGGAGTAGTAGAGGATGTGAATTCCTTAAATCCATATAGCAATACCTATAATTCGGGATGGAGGAACCATCCAAATTTTGCATGGAGAGAAGGTAATCAAATATCTACATCAAATTCTCAACCTAAACCCCATTTCAATCAAAGCTTAGCTTCCAATAGCCATTCACCATATCAAAATCCAGCAAAACTACACTACCCTTCTAACCATCAATCACTACCCTATCAGCCACCCGAATTTCAAAAATCCCTATCCTCACAAGCAAAGAAACCAAACTTAGAAGAAATGTTTTCCAACTTTATGTCCACCCAAATTGCCTTTATGTTTAGTCAAGATCCTAGGTGAAAATCTCAAGACATTTGGATGAGAAACTAAGATGCATCCATTAAGAATTTAGAAAACTAAGTAGGGCAACTTACTAACTTATTGACCAATAGGGCTCAAGGAATATTTTCATCAAATGTAGACCAAAATTCGAAAGAGGAAGTTAAGGTAATCACTTTAAGGAGTGAAAAAGAGGTACAAAAAACTAAAATTGGTAAGAATATTTCTAAAGTGGTGGAGCCAACAACGGAGATAAGTATTTCTAACTCAAAAATTGTTGATGAAATGCCTCATATTGTTGAGAAGAATAAGGATAAGAAAAAAAATTAGTATCCACTGTGAATGATGAGTCTAAATTACCTTTTTTCATCTTTAGCTAGAAAAGAAAAACAAAATGAGCAATTAACTAGATTTTTAGACATGTTTAAAAAGTTACATGTAAATTTATCATTTACCGAAGCTTTATTACACATGTCTAAATATGCTAAGTTTATGAAAGAATTGTGTTCTAACAAGAAAAAGCTAAAGGGTATAGAAATGATTCAATTATCTAAAAATTATAGTGCAATCTTAATGAACAAAATTCTTGAAAAATTAAAAGATCCTGGTAGTTTCACATTATCATACAAATTAGGAGAAAATTTTGTTGGACATTCATTATGTGATTTGGGTGCTAGCATAAATTTAATGCCTTATTCTATTTGCAGGAAATTAAATTTAGGAGACATGAAGGAAATCTTAATGACATTATAATTGGCGGATATATCATTAAAGAGGCCTAAAGGAATTATTGAGGATTTGTTGGTTAAAGTTGGAAACTTTATATTTCCATTCGATTTTGTGGTCATAGATATAGAAGAAGATAGAAGAGTGCCTTTAATAGTTGGAAGACCATTTTTAAACATGGCAAGGGCTTTAATAGATATTCATGGGCAAACAATCATTTTGAGATTTAATGAGGAGGAAATGGTGTTCAATGTAAATAAAATAATGAAACATCCATCTTATGATTTTGAGGAGTCAATTTGCTTTGCTGATGAAGTTCAAGAGTGTATAGAAGCAAAGCAAGAGGAAATCATTTTAAATGATGAGCTAAAAGAATGTCTAATGCATCCAAATAATGAAGATGAAGTGGAGACAAGAGAAAAAGAGATAATTCAAGAATTTGAAAGAGAACATAATGAAGGACATATGGAGGATGAATTATCCCCTTCTAAGAGAGATTTTGAACTTAAAACTCTTCTTTCTCATTTAACATATGTGTTTTTAAAGGGAAATGCAAAATCAATAATTATCTCTTCTTTATTGACAAGTTTGGAAGAGAAGATGCTCATCGAAGTACTTAAGAAGCATAAGGAGCTATTGTTTGAAAACCTCCGATTTAAAGGGTATAAACCCCAGTTATTGTACACATCGGATACCAATGGAGGAAAATTTCAAATCGGTGGTGCAACCCTAAAGGCAGTTTAATCCCGTTATGCAAGAGATGGTGAAAAGGACATGCTTAAACTCCTTGATACATGTATTATCTATCCTATCTCTGATAGTAGTTGGGATAGTTCAGTTCAATGTGTGCCTAAAAAGGGGAAAATGATTGTGATCACTAATGAAAAGGATGAACTTATTCCAAAACGCACTGTGACGGGATGGCGAGTGTGTATAGATTATAGGAGATTGAATATTGCCACTAGAAAGGATCATTTTTCTTTACCATTCATTAACCAAATGTTAGAGAGATTAGCGAAAAATAGATTTTATTATTTTTTAGATGGGCATTCGGGGTATATGCAAATACCAATAGCCTCAGAAGACCAAAAAAACGACCACATTTACATGCCTTTATGGTATATTTGTACATAGGAGGATGTCTTTTGGTTTATGTAATACCCCTGCTACATTTCAAAGATGCATAATGGCCATTTTTCATGATTTTATTGAAAAATTCATGGAGGTTTTTATGGATGATCTTACACTATATGGTCGTAATTTTGAATCATGTTTAAATAATCTTACATTGATTTTAGAAAAGGTGTAAAGAAACTAATCTTGTTCTGAATTGAAAAAAATGCCATTTAAAGGTAAAAGAAGGAATAGTTCTAGGGCATAAAATCTCTGAAAAGGAAATTGAGGTAGATAAAGCTAAAATTGATGTTATTGATAAATTACCTTCTCTTATGAGTGTTAAAGGTATTAGAAATTTCTTTGGTCATGCGGGTTTTTATCATCGCTTTATTAAGGATTTTTCTAAGATTACTAAACTGCTTTCCAATTTATTGATGAAAGATTTTTCTAAGATTACTAAACTGCTTTCCAATTTGTTGATGAAAAATACTGCATTTAACTTTGATGATGAGTGTTTGCAGGTTTTTTACTTGTTGAAGCAAAAGCTAATCATAGCACTGGTCATTGCATCGCCTGATTGGAATTTGCCATTTGAGATTATATGTGATATTAGTGACTATGCTGTGGGAGCAATTTTAGGGCAAATGAGGGAAAAGATCTTTTATACTATCTATTATACAAGCCACATACTCATCGCAGCTCAAGTCAATTATACCACCACGGAGAAATAGTTGCTAGCTATTGTATTTTCTTTTGATAAATTTAGATCTTATCTCCTAGGTTTCAAAGTCACAGTATGGACATGCAGTATTGAGGCACCTTTTTTGCCAAAAGGGATTCCAAATCGAGACTTATCTGCTAGGTATTGCTATTATAAGAGTTTGATGTGGAGATCAAAGATAAGAAAGGAGTTGAAAATTATGTGGCAGACCATCTTTCTAGACTCGATCATGCCAATATTGAAAAGGAAGAAATTGCTGATTTATTTTCGGATGAATATATTAGTGTAATTTATGCTTGTAACTTTGTGACTCCTTGTATGCTAATATAGCTAATTTTCTCGCAAGAAGTTACCTCCCCAAAGATTTCACTTGGCAACAAAAGAAGAAGTTGCAAGCAGATGCTAAGCATTACCTTTGGGATGATCCATACCTAATCAAGATTTGTTTGGAACAAGTACTTTGAAGATGTGTTCCTGAGGGAGAACAAGAAGACATTATGAGATAATGTCATGAAGGAGAAGTCAGAGGCCATCATGGACCTAATCATACGGTACAAAAGATTCTCCAATCAAGTTTTTTCTGGCCTACTCTTTTTTCAGATGTTAAATCATTAATTGAGCTTCGTGATAAATGTCAAAGAGTAGGAAATATTTCTAAAAGAGATGAAATGCCTATGAACAACATACTCAAAGTGGAAATTTTTGATGTTTGGGGTATAGATTTTATGGGGCCATTTCCAAACTCATTTGGATTTGAATATATTTTAGTTGTTGTAGACTATGTGAGTAAATGGATTGAAGCCATAGCAACTAGGACTTGTGATGCAAAGGTGGTGCTTGAATTTATTAGAAAATATATTTTCACCACATTTGGAGCACCAAGAGCCATTATAAGTGATAGAGGCAAGCATTTTTTCAACTATCAATTTAAAATATTGCTCAAAAAATTTGGTGTTAAGCACAAAATAACAACCTCGTACCATCCTCAAGCAAATGGCCAAGTAAAGGTGTCTAATAGGGAGTTGAAATCAATCTTAAAAAAAACAGTCAATAGCTCTATAAAAGATTGATCTCAAAAGTTAGATGAGGTTTTTGGGCCTATAGAACTGCATTTAAGACCCCTATAGGCATATCTCCTTTTAGAATTCTCTTTGAAAAATCTTGTCATTTATCGATCAAATTGAAACATAAAGCCTATTGGACAACAAAGTTTCTTAATTTTGATTTAAGATGTGCAAGAGACAAGAGGAAGCTACAGCTTAAAGAACTTGATGAAATTCGATGATGGTCATATGACAATGTATCAATTTATAAGGAGAAAACAAAACATTGGCATGATAAGCATTTGAAATTTAAAGAATCTATTCCTGGTATGATGTGTTATTGTATAACAGTAGGTTGTGTTTGTTTCCAGGTAAATTGAAATCCAGATGGTTGGGGCCTTATCAAGTTTTGTCCAGTAATGAATTTGAAATGGTAACTATAAAAAGTCTGAAAGATGGTAGGGAGTATAAAGTGACTGGACATCGATTAAAGCCATACTTTAAGGGAAGAGTGAAGGTAGCCGAAGTAGTGTTGGTATTTCAAGAATAGCAACAGAGGGAAAAAAGTCTAGTTGAGGACTTGTTAAACTCAGAACTAAATTCTTTATCCCTTGTAGTTACTTAATGCATTTACTTTGTTCACTTTCATTTGGTTTTATTGTGTGTGTTTTGTTTTCACTTGGGTTGTTTGTTCTAGTTTTAGTTTTAGGAAGTGCTTTGTGAAGGTAGGTCAATTTTCTGAGAGAGCAAAAAAGTGGTGAAGTTTTTTGTGTGTATGTGTAAGTTGAGTGCGAATTAGCAAGACAGGCAATCCTAAGGTAGAGCATTGAAAGAGTTTAACCATGAGTTGTTATATGGAGCATGATGAATAGTTAGCAGTTAAAAGATCAATTTAGAGTGTCTGCTATTGAAGTAGGGAAGCATTCGATAAAGTGCATTTTGATCCCATCAATGGAATGTTTCAAATTTAGCTTAACTTCATCGATTTATGGCTTTGTGATCCAGTGATAGACCATTCAGTAGAATCAAAAATTGATTCCACCGAATGGGACATCATGATTTGACCGAATGGTAGTTTATCCCACCGAATTCCTTTTCCTTCATGTGTGTTTTGTGTTTTTGGTTGATTTTTGGCTTTAATGGGCGATAAAGGACCATTTGGTAGAATGAGTAACTCATCCCACCGAATGGGTCTTTCCCATTCCACTGAATGCCCTTTAAAAAGCCCAATTGCACACACTTTACACCAGCTGCTCCCTTTTTTCTTGGTTTTTCATTTCCATTCTCCCTCCACTCCCTTATGCATTCTACTGAATCAAGTTTACTTGTGTGATTTTCTTCATGATTTAGTTGTGCTCTATCTTTCTCATCACAAGTAAGTGTTTCATTGCTCTCAATTCCATCAATTTGCATTTAAATTCATGGCTTACATTTGTAAAAGTGGTGTTCTTCACGTGATTCCACTTTTATTGCTTATAATTGTTCTGATTTGTGATGCTCAATGTAATTGGTGCTAAATTATGTGTTGATTGTCAATTTTTAGGTTGTTAGAGTTTTGAGATTTCATATAATTTTGGCCTGTGAACTTGTGCACACAACATGTCTATTGAAATGTCTCAAAGAATACATTCACTACTTAGGCTAAGATTTTCAATCTCATTACTTTGATAACTCATTCTTGCATTGATACATATTGATATAGTATCTCATTGATACATTTATTTCACTATCTTTTTGCATCAATTATTTCCACGTTATCCTTTGCTCATTTACTTTACCTAATGGACTTTTCTTTGTTTGTCTCTTTTTAGTGAGTTCTAGGAAAGCAAAGAAGGATGACACATCTAAGAAAGAGAAGAAGGATAAGGCGGCTAAACTTGCAACATCGGCTGAGTCATCTAAAAAATCCAAAAAAGCTGATGCATCAACATCTAAGAAGTCTCTTCCAGCTTATATTAATGAAGACAGTTGAACTGTATGAGTATTTCAAGTAAATCAAATTTGTCAAGCCTCTTTACTTGAAGGAGGCTTTTTCTTGATATCCTTGATGGAAATCTTTGGAATGAGGTTTACCTTCTTATTTCTGGTATTAGATGGGAATGGTTCATTGACAAACACTCAGAAGTCTATCCATTTGTTGTAACTCAGTTTTTTACCTCTTTCAAGTTAGCACGTAAAGATGAGTAGGATGTTGGCACAATGAGTTTTAAGCTAGGAAGGAAAACTTATTACATGTTGTTCCCTGTATTTGCTGCACATTTAGGTTTTCCAGATGATGCAATAGGTGTACTACCTAATGATACACCACAAGAGAATTCATAATTCATTAGAGATCCTCTACGTCCTATCAGCTATAAACCTAGCAAGCTCAAGACTTGTGCTTTAGGAAGTCATCCTCTCCGCATTCTTCATAGGTTCCTGTCTATCACTCTATTTAGTTGCTTAAAAAGCCTTGGGAACATTAACAATCAAGAATGTATATTGTTGAGATGCATGGTTAAGGAAATTCGAATCAATGGGGCTATCCTTTTGTGCCAGAAAATATAGGAGCTACAGAGAATAAGTACAAAAATTAAGGCGACATCATTGGGCTCGGTTGCAACCATTATGGCTAGAGCAGTAAACTACATGAATATGAGGAAATCTCTTGAAAAACCAACTTACATGAATTATGCTATGTTTGTTCGAATGAAGATATTGATTAAGAAGCCACAGAGATATTAGTTTGATAAGGCAGAATATTTTCATAAACTTACCATTAGAAGAAACAGAGATGAAGAATTTGAATCGAAATCTGAGCCTGAAAATCCAGTACCCCCACCACAGGAACCTTCAGATCAAATACAAGCTTTTACCACTCAAATGAATAACAGAATGAATAGGTTGGAGAGTTATATGGACACTTTATAGGACCATATTATTGAAGTAAAGCATAATTTAGAAGTGTTCACTACCAATTTTTGGAAGCATTGGCCACCACCACCATTACCACCAGCAGAGTGATGTTAGATGCTATGGACAACAACATTTTGAGAGGGGAATAGAGCTTATCTAAAGATCAATTTTGCAAGAAGTTGAATCTTTCTTCTTTCCTTTTTGTTTAAGCACTTTAGTTTTTCTATTTTTTTTAGTTTGGTGTGATTTTACTATTTTGTTAACCTTAGGATTACTGTTAACGTTTGTGTAAGCATCTTATTTTATAACTTTCACTTAAACTTTAGTCTGCCCCAGTTGTTCTAAAATTTTAAACATATTGAACTTTAAACTTAGACTATGTATGAGTTAAAATTCTTAGGTTAGCAGTAAAATAAGTAAGTTGTTTAATGAATTTTAGTTAGAATGGCATTTGAATTTGATGTATATTTGTTAGTTTCCAAAATTTTGAGCATATTAGACCAATTTTAGAACTTAAAGAAAAGCCAATGCATTGAAATAGTTGAGTAAGGAATTTTAGAACACTAAAACCTTACTTATCACCCTTTGAAGCATAGAAATAACTCATTGCAATTTAGAAAATGATCTAGGCAAAATTTTTTTGTTGAGCCAAATATAGACTGTTTTCCTACCCTAATACATATTTTTGACCTTTGTTAACCCACTTTGAGCTTAGAGGATATGCTTAATGCGTGTCACATTAATTTTTCTTGTTACCTCATTAAGTACCATATAACCTAAAAGCTTTTATCTTTCCTTGATAGAGTTGCCACTCTAGCTTTGGATAGATTAATATGATTAGTTCTTTATTGGGAATAGTAAGTAAGTGGGATTAGTAGAATAAGTTGTTTTTAAAATCAAGTTTACGTATTATTTCACCCTCAGATTAAAAAAAAGAAAAAGAAAAGAAAAGATTGAAAAAGGAAATACAGTTTATGGCAAACTCTTAAGTGTGGGGTGATTGTTGCAAAGGTTAGTTTTCTTCTACTGAGGGAATTTCAGTCTTATTCTCAATTGTTCTTAGCCATTAAAGAATGTGAAAAAAGCTAAAATTATAAAGTACTGATCTATTTAAGCCATTGAGTGGCTAATTCTTTTTGAATATCTTTTATCCTCTCTTTGTTAATCACTACCTTAGCCTCATTACAACCGTTAAAGACCTATGTGATTTTAAGTTGCTTTTGAGTTGTTTAGCGAAGATAACCTTTGGGTTCCGGTGCTAAAGGAGAGGCCTATGGTGTTTCTAGAGTTTCAAGTGTAAAATTGTTTGTACACTTAGGTATACATATACTCTAAGCTTGATTATTGATTTGTATTGGTGTTTTGATTTTGAAAAGAGATTAAAATGTGTTGTTCTTGCACACACACAAGGAAACTAGCTTATATTGTCTTGTTTAAAGTTATTCTGATTGAAATTTTGTTCATTGCTCTTGTTAATAGCTAAACTTAATTTTGAATTGCATATTTCTTAGTTAAAGTTTGATAAATTTGAGAATGTGGTTGGTTCAAGTTTGCTTGGGGGCAAGCAAATGCTAAGTGTGGGGTATTTGATAAGTGTGTATTTTACAATATTTTTAAGTGTTTTTAATTGGTTTATTGTGTTAGTTTTATAGTATTTTAGTTAGTCTAGTGTTTAATTTGTTTAATTTGTGATTTAAGGGTTTAATTATGTGTATTTGTGTTTTTAGGTGTAAAATTGAAAGAAAAAGAAAAAGTTGAAGGACTGAAAGGGTAATCTTGCAAAACAAGAAGGAAAATATGAAGAAAAGCATCGTTTGAAGTCCAGTAGAGGACCATTCGGTGGAATCACATTTTGATTCTACCGAATGGCCCTTTTAAAGTGAAGAAAAAAGACCATTCGGTGGAATCAAAATGTGATTCTACTGAATGGACTTCTTTGAAGAGGAAACTATTGGCTATTCGGTGGAATGGACTTTTCTACTCTCCCGAATGCGTTTTTATTGAAATTTTAGAGAAAGTGATTCGGCGGTTTCAAATCTTATTCTACCGATTCAAGAGAGTTCACTTAAATTGGAAGTTATTCTTCAAATCAAATTAGGAAGTTGTCTTTTGAGGAAATTTGTTGATGCTCACGAAGTTGAGGTGAACTAAACTCTTTGTTTTGTTGCCTCTACTTTGCATATAAAAAGAAGACTCAAGTCACAAGTGAAGGGGGATTTCGTTATTATTTTTACATTAGCTAGAGTTTGAGTTTAGTTCACGTTTCCTGTAATTTTCTTAAACTCAGTTTTTTGTTTTTAATTATGAAGTGTGAGTAGTTTTTCTTAACTTTTGTTAAGGATACTTGAATTCTTAATCTTTTGTTGTGATGACTTAATTGAGCTTTAATGTAAACTCAAGTTGATTATTTCTCGGTTTTAAGCATATTTTTATCTTTGATTTTGTTTGAATTAATTGTTGGTTTATTGGTCTAAATAACTAAAAGTTGATTTAAGCACAATTAGGGATTTGTACGTTTTTGGATTAATCTTTTGAGTCAATGCATGATTGTTTTCTGTTTTGAGATAATTATGTTTTGGTAATATTGATTAATATCAAGAGAAGAGGAACCGAAAATATACTGGAATTGAATTTTCTTGGAAAAGAGTTTAATGAAAGTGTAGGAAGTTAAACTAGATTTTTATGCTAAATATTAAATTATTCTTAACAGGGAATTCAATATTTAAGAACAATATTATTAATTCAAGGAATCTGGTCTTATTCATCTAATTTTCCAGAACTTGTGTTTTTAAGTATTTAAATCATTGCAATAAAAAGTTAAGGTGAATAGTCCTTTAGTAAAAGTTATTTTTAGATATTGATTGTTACCTTGTTTTAATTTACTCTTGTTATTTATTTTAAGTCATTTATAATTTGTTTTGATTCGGTTTTAAATCTTAATCATAACTTCTGGGATTTCTTCTCTCTCTTTACACATAATTTTTATTCTAAAACACAAAATCTTTTCATACACACACAAGTTTTCTTTGGATTCGATATTTGGGGTTTTAATCTTTATTTTCCTATATTACTAACCAATCTAGTACACTTGCTAGACACCGGTCACCAATTATGCAATAAAAATTTTACAAGTTCTGGTAACTCTTGAGCGATACTTTTCTTCTAGGTATCATTGCTCATCCTTGGAAAGTGCTGCTCATACAAGTTATTATTTTGGAGTCGTTAAAATATCGATAGAGGTGGTGGCAACGGTGGTAGAGATGAAGAGAAAAATCAATAAGTTACGATTTATGTTAAAAAAATTATAATGTAATAAAAAAATACTATCTAAATTTAAAAATTAGCCAATACATTAGCAGATGTATTCAAAAAAATATTTGTAAATGTGATTATATTACATTATCAAATATTTATGTTAAGAAACATAAGATTTATTATGTTTTGATTACATTACATTCGTTTACATCCTACCAAACGTGGCCCTAATGTTTAATATAAAGCTCAACTCAGTCGAATTCTCATTTTGCCACCCCCATGCTTAAAAAGAGACCATGGAGCCATTCGTCCTTCTAAACATTCCCAGCATTAACAATCTAAAGCACAGCCTCGCAAGCCAATAATAGCGACAGATTTTCGTAATGAGTCCGAGCTTTTTCAACCTATAAGAAAAGTGACAGTCTGGTGATGACAGTGCATTGATGGTGATTTGAACACAATTATATGAATAAGAGCTCTATTCTATATTAGGTAATAAAAATATTAGTCTCACTGTTGGTGAATTGAGATAATTGCGCAGAGAAAATGTACAAAATTTTTTACTAACCCTATACATGACATGAGCCATGAGAATTGAGTCAATTTTATCTGATGACTTATATATTATACATTAGAAATCATACATAAAGAGGTACTCGTGGAAAATGTTGATTATACTAATATCAAAAAAAGTTTCAGTCTCACCAACTTCTCGACTGTATCCTTGAGTGCATTTCCCTCAGCTGCAATGGCTGAATCAACGGCTAAAGTTGATTGGAAGTTCTTTTTAAGAAGTCAAAGAGTACGGTCAAGAAGGTTTCCTGAATAGGTCAAGTGGAGACCAAGTTATCTTTTTTGGGAAGTCCCCATCCTTGCCAAACTCCACCTCTCCAAGGAAGAAGTTCCTGACTGCATCACAGCCAAATCTCTGAACCAACTCCTTTGGTTCAAGTGTACTCCCTAATGATTTTCCCATCTTCATGCCATCCTACAATTTTCAAAATAAAAAGCATTGCTGCATGAAATAAAATGAGAGTTAAAAAAAATGAAAGAAAAAATCCTGCTTACTCAACAATACTGTCTTTTAGGCTTATCTCAAGTCTCAAGTTGCACAAGAATGCATTTATGACGTTCAAGGTAACTAGTACAAAGTAGTCTACTAACTCTTCTGTAACATTTTTTTAGTGGGCAAGATCCAATCTAGGTCCAAGCCAAACCCTTTACTGCTGGAGCAAGGTACACTTACTAGCTCTCTTACCCGTTGGTACCTAATTAGATTAACAAGTATACTCAATAACTTTACGGTGTCCTATTGGAATTTAAAATGCTGTTACTTCTCTTTTCGTCTCAATTTATATCTGGATTTACATATCTAGAATGTATAACTTCTCCATGATCTAACCCCTATAACTTTGACATTTTTATTCTCTGCCACTCCTCCCAGGAAAACAAGAATTCTTTTCATAATGTCTTTCTAATAAAACCTAAGGGTTTCCATTGGTAAATCTTGCATTCAGTTGAATGCAATGCAGAGAAGTAGATCCTAGAAATAACGCAAGTGGCAAAACGAGGCCCAAAGAATAAAATACTCATCATGACCTAGGCTTAAATCCATATAAAACACATTCAAGAAGGAAAAAAAAAAGAAAATATTGCAAAGGTTTAGGTCTTTCTTGTTTCAAACCTCTGCATTCTAGTTCTAGAGGTTCGTTAAAAAGACCATACTTTTGTCAATCAAATTCTTAGAATGCATGCAAATAGCACCAAGATATTAAATTCTTTATTTTTAAAACAAGGAAACAGACAAATGGTTTGTTCTCGGCAGACCCATCTTAGAGGTTGGGTATCCAACTCTTACTATGAAAGAGGGTCAAGGATTTTTGAGGGATATAGACAGGCACGTCTTATATGACAGAAGTCCAATGATCCAAAAAAAAAAAAGAAGATGAAAAGCATCTAGAAATAGTCCTACACTGGCACTTTTGAATGGAGAACGTCTTTTTAGCCTTGAACCAGCAAATTCTTAGTTGCCAGTCCAAAACTCTTAAAATTTAGTTAGACAATGTGTCCCTTTGAACATTAAAAGACCAAGCTTACCGGCTAATTTCATCCGTAACTACTAAAATTTGATAATTATAACATTACGATCGCTATATTATAATTTGTAACGAAAAAATAATCTGATTTTTATTTTGTAACAGAAAAGTCATAAATATAGAAAAATTAAAAATATAGCCACCGGAAAAAATAATAAATGCCAAAAAATTAAAACACAACAAAAAATGCCAATTAGCGACTAAATTTAGCGACGGCATAATTTCCGTCGCTAACTTTGCGACGGATTAGCGACTGTTTTATATTCCGTCGTGAAAGGACATTTTATTTTTTTGCGACGAAATAGCGACGGAAATAATAAACAGTCGCTAATTATTGGCGGGAAGTATACGCGCCTTGTATTGCGACGTATTTAGCGACAACATTTCCGTCGCTATTTTTTATTATTTTTTATTCAATAAATTAGATCCAGAAATTTTAGCGACTAAAAATTTAGTCGCTAAATTTGGCGGAAAAATTTAGCGAATTTTTTGCGACGGGTTAGCGACGGAAATATATCTGTCGTTAATTAGTATTTTGTTACGATAATACGATTAGCGACGGAAATATTTAGTCGCTAATAAATTAAAAAATAAGTTTTTTAATGTCATTCCCATTATTTATGTATAATTTCAAGTAATTTTAATATAGACCATATAAAATGAATATTTTCTTTTGTAACAGAAAATTATAAATTATTTTATAAGTTGATAATAATTTTTTATCAATTATACCAAAATCTAATGTTATTTATTTAGAAAATTTACATTTTTAATCATAATAATAAACTAATTGTTATGGTTATTATATATTTGCGTGTTCAAGATTAATAAAAATAAATATTTATAAAATTTATTATTTCATTTAAAATAATAATAAAAAAATTTGTAATTTATTTTTATTTTAAAAAATTTAAATCAAATATGAAATTATTAGGAATTAAATTGATTTGTTTATCAATTATTCCAATTTTAAAAGTGTCCAAAGACTATTGAATATGAAATTCGGGCTTAGTCAGCATGAAATATTTTGAAAGACCACGAGATATAGTTTCAATTACAAATTTGTATTGTTAGCAAAAAATTATTAGTTAGAATTATTCATCGCTATTTGTATCAAATTTAAAAAGGTGACATAAAAATTTTGAACTTTTATCCAAATAGGAACCTGACGCCTAATTGAATATTGGATTTAGTAATGAATAAAGAATCATGATTAAAAAGAGACCAAAATAAAGATCTTCGAACCTAATTTTCTCATTCTGTCGGAAATATTTCAAAATTATTGTACATAAATATTGCTAATTAATATGCCTTAAATATAAGCATTTTATTAATTTCATACTTTTATCAAATTAAAAACGGGTTGCACATCATTAGATAAGATGTTATCTTTCAATACGACCGCAAAAACCACTCGTATCGCCGTAGTTAAAATATTTTTAAAGTATAAATACTTTTCCTATTAATTTTGCTTTTCTATGATTTTAATACTAGGAATCAAAAAGCTTAATTTGAGAACATCTTTATTAGTTTTATTAGAAACTGTTAATATAGTTATTTTTTATGTCATTTGATAATTTGTAAGAATATGTAATTAAGCTAAAAAATTATATTGTCAGTGGTTTAATATAATTACTTTATATTAGATAAGAAATTTGGACACTTTTCTTCAACTATAAAATGTGAAACACTGCTAGAGCTAAGGATATAAGCCATGGCAAATCACAAATCACTATTGAGAATATCGTTTAATTTTAATAATATTCTATAGACAATAATTATAAAATAATTTTTATAATAAATAAATAAATATATATCTATAGACAATAAATATTGAGAATATCATTTAATTTTAATAATATTCTATAGACAATAATTATAAAATAATTTTTATAATAAATAAATAAATATATATCTATAGACAATAAATATTGAGAATATCATTTAATTTTAATAATATTCTATAGACAATAATTATAAAATAATTTTTATAATAAATATGTATTATATTTTTATATAATTCACGGTTGAACTGAACAGAAATGTAGAAATTGAAGTCCGTAAAGTTCCAACTTCGAACTGTTTTTAATTTTTATATATCAGGTTTCGGAAACCAAAAAATTCTTCTAAATTAGTACATCCAAATAAATATTAGTAAAATTTAATACATAAAATTGCTAAAGGTTTACACACATAAATTAAACCATAAATTCTTATAAAAAAGTTTTATAAGAACTACAAACGCAACTAAAGTGTTTGAATTGTCAAATAGAAAATCATTATAATCCATTCGAAATATTGCACATAAACATAGATAAAAAAAATAAAAAATAAAAAGCATGATGATACAAAGGAAGATCCAAGCATAATTTTACTCAGACAATAAATTACCTTCCAAAATAAAATTTCTTGCTTTGCTGCGTAAAAATAATATAAAATATAAAATTACATATGTACGATATATGAAATTTTGTACAAATAGTCGGAAATATCATCTATTTGCAAATTAAATTTTTTTCATCGAGAAAAAAAGAATTTGACATTTATTTTATAATTGTATTTTGCAGATACTAATAAAAAGAAGAAGTTGCAAATTTTGAGTCTTTCACTGTGAAACAAACTTGGCATTGATTTTATAATTATATTTTGTAAATAATAATTAATATAATAAGGTTATTGATTTTACTCTGATAATAACATGATAAAAGGTTATTTTGATTTTAGTTATATATGCTTGTATTTGTATATCAATAAAGATCAAAATAAATGTGAAAATGTAAAACATTTTTTATTAATATTCGGTAAATTGATCATAATATTAAATTTTCAGTAAAAAATGCATAAAAATCACATCCAAATTGATTAGGAATTATAATTTTGTTGCGAACTTATTGGTGGACAAACCGTATGGCTGGGGTGGGAAGGATTAATTTTACTTTCCTAATTATAATAAAACGTTTTTTTTTTGTTAATAATTTAAATAATGAAGGTTAATTTAGTTTAAAAAAAGTTTTCCTTTTTCCTTAATATAAATACATTCATCCGAAAGTAAATTATACCAATCAAACTTAAAATAAATGCAAATATAATACAAAAATAATTCCTTTTTCCTTTAGGGGTTGTTTGGCTAGCCTTTTCGAAAATTAAAAGGGACTTCTAATTTGAGCTATTTTCAAATGTGTTGGGCAAAATTTTCAAAAGGACTTTTCACTCTATCTTAATTTATTTTTGAAGTACTTACCAGAAAAAATAAGGGAAGTTGTTTTCCTTTTTATTGAATTTTTCAGAATTCCAGTCCTATCCTGATATGCATATAATTTCATCCATGTTCCTGTTTAATTATTTTTCTTTTAATTTCTAGTCATTTTTTTACCAATGTTCCTATTTCTTTTTTAGTTTCTTTATTTTTTCCAAAATTTTCTTTGCTGCTTTAGTATATATATATATTGAGAATATCATTTAATTTTAATAAAATTCTATAGACAATAATTAAAAAATAATTTTTATAATATATATATATATATATGTGAATTAAATTAATAGTAATATATATAGAAATGGGTCAATTTCGGTTGGGCCCTTAGTTAATTGAATTGAAATGTCCCATTTACTTCTCCAAAATGCAATTGACTATAAATACCAAGAATACTAAACCCTATTCTTCCAGCGCCGTCTCCTCTCAAGCTACTTGCCCTAATTCTTCCTTCAGCGCCGTCCAGGACAAGCAGCTAGCGTTCTCTGTATGTTCTTTGTCCCTTGCTTATTCTATAATACTCACTTTTTAGGCAGAATGCACGTTTCTAAGAAATAAATTTCCAATAGGATATTTTAGAATTTTCAATTTTAAGAATCGTTTTTGCTTGATGCTGAAAGCTCCTGCATTTTCTCTTTCAATAGGTAAAATTATAACTTTTTTTTAATTTTTCTTTTTTATGAAAAAACATGATTGCTTGAGAGTTATCCAAAAGAAAATCTATTGCTTTGCTTTATGTATGTTAGAGAGGATGAGAATTGTTTTCCTTTGTTCATTTTTTGTTTGACATGTTATTATAACTTGTACTAATGTCTTGTTTACAGATTTTGAACTTTTGATAGTCATGTAATTACGTCCTTTGATTGAGTGATCTCTTCTATATTTTCATCAAAGAGGTTTTTGCTTGCAGGATCAGTTGGATTTGGATTCACGCCGCTTGTTATCACTGTGAAAGCTGGAGAGGTTTCTGTTTGTCCTTCATATTTTTAGTTTTTCAATTTTTATTTTGGATAGCTGCAGCAAAATTGTTGTTTCGGAGCTGGATAATAGCATAATGTTTGTTTCCACTAGTTATGATTTTTGTTAATTGCAATTGACAAGTATGTATAATTAAATATAATTAGATATATTTAATTAGTATTGACAGAAAATAGATGCACCTGAAAATCTTAACTGATTGTATGTATTAATAGACAAAATATTTTAAGTTCAATTCCTTAAGAGTAACTTTCATAATTATAATTAGATATATTTAATTAGTATTGACAAAAATTAGATGCACCTTGAACCCTAGGATCTCATCTAAGAATTTATATTTACATATTTTAATGGAATAAATAAATTTCAGTCAACATAAGGTAACCATACTCTCTCTTTATCGATATTGTATTCAATTCTATATATGACTGTTATTCAATAAATATTTATCATTAATAATAATAATAATAATAATAATAATAATAATAATAATAATAATAATAATATTTGAGCTAATAGTTAAAGATTTCTATCATGTCCTATTGCCACTGTACGGGTTACCATGGATAATTTAATCGTTAATGTACAAAATCAATGGAATCTAAAATAACCCTACACAATTATTGAAAAATTATGAAACTGTTTTGATGCTAAATATCTACTACATGCATGCATGGAATGATATAGAAATAATAAATCACATGGGGTCCATATAATTAAAGCTATGGATAAGCATAATTAGCTGCATATTATTTTGAAGTAGAATCAATGTGCATTAAGAGTACATGCACATAAGTTCTATACTGTTTCTTCATGTGAAAAGGATAGATAAGCTAATTTGACAGAAATTAGATGCACCTTGAACCCTTGGATCTGGAATGTTTCACTACTCGTCAAATTTTTTCTAATTTCATACTTTAAAGTACTGCTAGATTGACCCTTAGGAGCTTAAAACTTAATTCTTTTCACCTTGAACCCTAGGATCTCATCTAAGAAGAAAAAATAAAAGTTCAAAATTTAATTAGTATTGACAGAAAATAGATATGCACCTGAAAATCTGAACTTATTGTATGTCTTAAAACTTGAATATTTAAATTGTGGAAGACTACAACGAATACGGATAAGACATTTCATTACAAGTATAAATCTTATTCTATTTGCAATATTTAAATTCTCCCCACCAAGTTCTAACCCAATTCCTCCTGCAATTGATGCTTCATCTTCTGGACACCATGTAGCATCAACTCCATCTCCGCACACTGCCAACAGTACTACATCAATGACATGTGAGGAAAGTAATGGAACTAATAGTAAGTTATATATAACTGTCAACGAAAATGGAATGTAAGTACATCCGTCCTATCAAACTGTGAAAGTGTTAAGAGGTTTAAAGTAATTGTATAACTTCAAAGCTTTATTATAATTCATTTTTTAGGTTGGAACCTTCCTCTAAGTGCTCAAGGTTTATATATAGCAGCTTTTACCAACGGATAGATTTGAATGGATTTAGTTGGAAGGAGGTTTCCAAAGAGACCAAAGAATTTTATTGGGGAGAATTTAAGGTAATATATATATATAATCAAACTTAATGGTTATTTTCATTCATAACATGGGCATTCAAGTTACATTAAGTTTATACTTGTATCTAATTGCACACTACTTGTAATATAATTGTAGAAGAAGTGCTATTGGGATCTTGAAATCAATGATCGAATTAAGATAAGTTGGGAGACAAAAGCTGCCATTCGTTACAAGGATTTCGTTTACCGTCAAAAGGAGTCCAAAGAAAAGCCGATAGGCTTTCCAGAACCTATTTGGACTAGATGGAAACAGATTTTCAATCTCCCTACACGCACTGAAGTGTCCAAGCAAAAAAAGCTTAACCATTGTGGAGGATCTAATCAAGATAAAGCTTCGGGATCTTATACTGGTGGTACAATTTCTATTACTGAGTACATGTCACGAATGGTTAGTATATTATTATCTCTCTATTTCTGTAACATCAAATATTCTGTTTATTAGATGCTGGTTATTGTTGACTATATTATGCCTATATGAAAGCTTGTTATTACTAATATACCTAATAGTTGGTTACTTTTGATGATATGCCTATATGGGAGCTTGCTATTACTAATATACTGAATAACTGGTTTTTGTTGATGATATGTCAGTTATTGATGATGATATGCCTATATGAGAGCTTGTTATCACTAATATACTTAATAGCTAGTTATTGTTGATGATATGCTGGTTATTGTTAGTTATTGTTGATGATATATTGGTTATTATCGATGCTATGACTATATGGGAGCTTGCTATTATTAATATAATTAATAGCTGATTATTGTTGATGGTATGCTGCTTATTGTTGGTTATTGTTTATTATATGTTAGTTATTGTTGATGATATGCTGGTTATTGTTGTTGATGATATGCATATTAATGTTGCTTATATGCCTATATGGGAGCTTGCTATTTTTTAGACCGGTGATATTGATTGGTCATATGGTTATGGGACTTTGCTGGCCTTTTTTTGATATTTGTTTGTTTTAAATTGATTATATGCCTATGGATCGAAGCTTGTCAAATATAAACTAAATCATGATTGTTCAAATCTAGGAGAAGCATAATGGTCGGCCACCTATGCTTCCCGAGGCCTTCGTTCACACACACACACTCTAAATCATAATGGGAAAACTTATGTGGCTGAATGAAGTAAGCAATTGCATGTAAGTAATATAAAATTTATTAGTTTTAGCCTTTACAATTATTTAAAGATTCGTGTTTGTAAATTGTGTTGTAATTTTTTACATTCTATAGGAAAGGTATGAGCAGCTTCGAGATGAGCGATCATAAAGGGAATCATCTGTAGATGAGACCGAGTTATTTTATGAGGATGCACAATGCAATAAAAGAAGAAAATTATATGGATTGGGCTCATATGTCCCTCATGTTGGATCCAGTTCAGCTGCATCACGCCGTAGCGAGTACAACACTTTAACCAAGGAAGATGTCAAGGAAATTGTCACAGAAACCATTCGAGCATTGTTTCCTCACTTGGGGTTTCAACAACCAGCTGCTGATCAGCTTAATACTGCTACTGATGGACCTGGACATGATGATGTTACGCCTTCAGCTGCATAAGATGATCCACATGATTATCCATCGGCTCATGGTGGTGGTTCTGCTTCCCAGTGATTTTAGCTGCACTATATGTTTGATCGTTATTTTATTTAGATGACACAGTTGGTGCTAAATAGTACAATGATATTTGTTATTTTATTGTTTCATGACAGATTAATGATAATATTATGTAATGTCTCAAATTATTATCTATATATGTGTATTTTGGAACATATTTTGATTTGAAATCAATATATATTTATATGTGTGAGACCATTGCTGTTTACAGGTTGAAAATAAATAAATAACGATCTTTGTATACATGATTAAAATTATAAAATACAGCAAAAGAAAAAATTCAATTAATAATTTAGCGACGGAATTACGACAGAAAAACTGTCGCTAATATGTAAAATATATAATTTCGGAAATCATTAGCGACAAACATTTCGTCGCTAAATTTTACACTAAATTTGTATTTAGCGACGGAAAATTCAGTCGCTAAATATTATTATTATAATTCGGCGACTAAATATGAATATAAATTAGCGACGAAAAAATTAAAATTTGCGACGAAATATTTCGTTGCTAAATTAGCGACAGATTTGGAATCCGTCGATAATATATTAGCGACTGTTCGTCACGGCGTCGCTAATTTTAAATAGCGACGAAAAAATGGGATTTAGCGACGAAAAGTTTCGTCGCTAATTTACAGTTTTTTGTAGTGAAAATTCGGCCACCGAAAAAAATAATAATAGAGAAAAATTAAAAATTTGGCGACCAAAAAAAATGACTTGACTTTTATATTGGTTCATTATTCAATTTATTTATTTATTTTTTTTGATGGTGCAATTTATATAACATCAACCCAACTGTTTTTCGATTTGTATAACATCAACCCGATCAAAATAAAAGATAAGTTATTTTTTCTTGGTGACCGAATTTTCGATTTTTCAGTTTTTATGACTTTTTATTACAAAATAAAATTTGAGTTATTTTTTCGTTACAAATTATAATATAGTGATCATAATATAATAATCACCAAACTTTAGTGATTACGGATAAAATTAACCATCAAGTATACTAACAACAAGAAGTCCTATACTAGGGTTACATTATGATACCTTTGTCAAGAACCCATGCCCAAACACCATCTTAGGGAGGTCCAGACCAGCAGACATTATCATGACTGGCCAATAATTAGGAAAAATTCCTTATTTGAAAAAGGTAATTTTTTTTCAATTAATTTCTTTTAAATAATTAGTTTTCTATTTTAGAGCAAAAGTCTCTATAAATAGGCTTTGGAATAATCTTTGTAGAAATTTTCCCTCTCTCTATTTGTTAAGAAGTTTTTAGATTGTAGATTTATGCTTCTGTCCCGCATTTTGTTGCCCATGGATAAAGTCTCACTAGTAATGCAAAACAAGATCTTTCACTTCTATTTTATTTTTTGGGCTATAAGAGGTAACTTTGATTCCCTCTTTTTCCAATATATGTTGTGTTATATACTTAACAAAGATATCGTTAACGACGATTGAAATGCACGCATTAACATGTTATTTATCAATGACTGCGAATTATTTATATTAAAATATAGAGATATAATAAAAAAGTTTTTTTTTTTGCAAAATACTCATTGCAAAACATTTTAATAGTTGATTTTGCAATTATTTCAGTTAATTTAGGTTTGGGTTAACTGAATTTTTGGCCCCAACTTCGTCAAATAGACTAATAGATCCATTAATTCTTTGTTTTTGTTTCTTTTTTTGCTATTTGCTTAATAACTATTTTTATTTTTATGCTTTACAAAAATAAAGCAATTTTGTTCTATGTTTCAAAATAGAACAATTTTTTTATTACACTGCAATCATATTTGAATGAGTTTGGGATACGTTCATGACTCACGAGATGATAAATTGGTCCCGATATAATAAAGATAATATCAGAACAGAAAATAATTTATATGAAATTAGTTGCATGTTGGTTTTTCCCTTAATTAGGGAATCTACAATTTTTGTGTGCATTAATATGGGCAATTATATATTAATTTTGTAACTGACATATTTATCATTTTCTTATTAATATTGTAACAGCCAATTTAATTCATTATTATTAAGAAAATTAAGTATTTCTTAATTGGAGCCCTATATAAGGGCTTAATTTCTTCATTTAGAGAGAGAGAGAAACTTAGAGATACCGAAACTTTGTCGGTTTGTTTCCTCGCATATTCTCTTTTTGTCTAAGGGACTTTTAATTCATGAATCTATGCTTTCATCCCGTAGTTTGTGACACATGGATGATAGGCTTTGTCGGTAACCTGAAACGATCGATTTTTGCTTTCGCTTCAACGTTCTGCACTTCGAGAGATATTTATGTCTACTTCTTATAATATATCGTGATATATATTTCTTTCATTGGTATCAGAGCATGGGTTTTTTGCGTTCCGGCATGTCTATTATGTAGATCTATTTTTTTTGTGAAAATTCAAACATGTTAATAGGCAAATTGATATGCATATTAGATCTGTTCTATATGTATTTTTTTTAATTCTAGTCTGAATTTTTTTTTGTGTTTTTTGGACACCGAAATTAAATCATTATTTAAAAAATTCATAATTAAAATTTCAAGTAAAAATTTTTTATTTTTGACCACACCAATGGACTCAAGGACCTAAAAAATCCTACCCTAAAAAAAATATGGCGGCCTGAAACCACCAGGAAGATGACGCGTGGCTTGCATGTGCCACCAGTGTGCTGGGTGCGTCTCCAACACACGTCAGGCCATGCGTGCTGAATGAAACGTCACTCAGCCATATGACCCAATGGAAAAGCGACACGTGGCCTTATGGTGAAATGCCAGGTGTCAGCTGACGTGTCAATATGGGTCCACATGATGCCATGTGGACCAACCACATGATGACATGTGGCACCATGTGGAAGCCTATGGGACTGACAAGTGGCATCAAGGAATAGACACATGGCTTGATGAGTCATGCCACGTGTCAACATGTGGGTCAGTGACTGGAGGACATGTGACAGACTGTGGCCATGCCAAGTGTCCATTTTTCTATCCAGTGGATGCCACGTGGCATCCATGTGGACGAATGTGCGGCCGCCACATGGCCCACTAAGATTGTGCCACGTGTCAGAGTGCCTCAAATGGCGCATTGTGTATCTATCGCACGTGAGGCCCACCCTTATCAGCATGTGTTGGAGCGTGCGGCCTCCTTTAACCTCCAAATCGGCTTAAATTTTTTCTAATATGATTTTCTCAAAATTTTTTTAATTTTTTGGTCATTTTTTGAAAATTTTTTTGAGGACCAGAAAATATTTTTTGAATTTTATTCCTATAAAAATTATTTTAGAATTGATAAAAATTGAGAAAATTATTTTTTCTTTCTTAAATTTTCAAATTTGTTCAAAAATTATATTTTGTTGATATCTCTTTATTTGTTGATTGAAATAAGTTTCAATCATATATGTATTTGTACATGAGTGTACTGACTATTTATATTCTGTTATAAGTAACAGTTTGTCTTTATCTTTTGGATTGAAATGAGTTTCAATCATACATGATTGTGCATGATTGTACTTACAGTTTAATTTTTTATTATGTGTGACAGAAATGGTGAAGATAAGGACTCTTAGATATCCATAAATTCCTTAAGGAATTATAGAAATCAAAGCAAAAGTGCAAATAGTTTGCAAAATGAGGATGTATAAGAAGGTTCAAGCTGATGATATTGATGCAATAGTGCATCATATTCTGTGTATGCATGAAAAGATGCAAGAGTGCATTTGGGCTGATGGCCTGGATCGAGGAGGTGTTGATAGGACCTTGTTTAAGGTGATTAAAGACTCTTTTGATTGCCCACCAAATATGAAAAACTAGTTGGTTGATGCCTCGATCAAGGAAAATGAAATTTATAAGAAAACTATTATCCAGTGTTTGTATTTAGTGACCAAATAGAAGAGTGTTGAGAAGCAACATTAAATCTGAGATGGTTCTCAGAAGCGAACATTGTGTGCATCATCCATGGCTTTATCATCGATTTTATGGCATACCTCTTGATTTGTTCGAAAGGGTCAAGAAATCATTTCCAGTGACGATACTAGTTTTATCACATTCTAGGTTCCCTGAGTTATTGACATGAGTGTCAAGTTATTATTGGTTAACAGATTTATGGTTAGGATTTATGTTTCCTATTACTATATTAAAGACATGTGTGTTTTGTCTTATTTTAATTGTTTCCTCTTTGAGATTGTTGGATATTTAATGATTGATTAAATAAATGAGTTTATTTGTTTTTTAGATATTGTATTGGCATTTAGCATTTATTATGAATGTGTTTATTTTATTTTTAATTGCTTAGCAATATTTTATGAGTAAAATGATTGCATGATAATTGAGTTAAGACTTAGATTATCTTATATATAATATCCTGAATTAAGTTTAAGAACTTAATGCCCAATAATCGACATTTACTATGCATAAAATTTTAACTGGTAAGGTTAGACATTAGGACTTAGAGGGTAATTAGAAACTTTAAGTAATCTTTTCGAATTTGGGCCTAATAGACATCTTTATTAGGTTAATTTTTCATATGCATAGTAAATAGCATGTATTGCTTGATCTCCTTAATATTGTACAACAATTACTCCATTAGTGATTAGAGGATCCAAATGAAATATATACATCCAATATGTGCTTGAAGAGCAAGAGGTTTTAGAAAACTTAAGTTTGATTATGATTGAATCTAAGCATAACACTATAGTCTAGAATAAGCGGGACCGAGATGCCTATGTGGCATGGAAAAGAGATATTCCATTGCTTGTACCATATTGCTAAGTGCAAATGAATGATGATATCGCTAAGCAAATTTCGCAAGTGTCAAAATACAATGGATCTGTGGATCGCTTTGCAGAAAAATTCGGGAATACGTTTCTGACTCAGTTTTGATCATTAGTGATCAAATTTTTATACTAATCAGAAGAGTCTGATCATATAATACGGGAACATCTAAGAGAGATGGATAAGATTATATATGAGCTTAGTGAACCTGATCATAAAATGATCAATGAGCAATAGGTCCAAGTTATTATCCATTCTTTATCCTAGAGTTGGGAGCATATGAAGATGCAACTAACTTATATGGATAAGATTAAGACATTTAGGAATGTCACTTGTCATTTTGAGCTTGAAAAGGATTGTATGGCGATGATTAAGATCAATGCCATAGTGCACACAGCACAGTTCTGTTCTGGGAGAATAAGTTCTAACCAGAACAAGAATAAAAGCTTTAGTGGTAAAGGTAAAGAAAAGGCTCGAAAGTCTAAAAGGCAAAAGATAAAATAGAATTACATAAGGACCAAAGGTAACAAAAGGATATATATTTCAAGAGTAAAATATTTCTTCAACTGACAATAAAAGGATTACTATGCAAGAGATTTCAATGTGTCCCAATAGATCCAGAAGTAATAGACCTTGTAACAAAAAGGATCAAGATTCTTTTATCTGGTTGGTTTATATTTTTGCTTTAATGAAACTAGGCTTCATTTATATTTTAAGGATAACAATGCACGTTTATGTTTAGATGATGCTTAATGTGGTTCTGGTTTTATTTTGAACATTTTCATTATTATGGATATCGATCCTGATTATTAAAATACTACTAATTTTTCATTAATTTCTTCTTCTATTTCACATTGTTATGAGCATAATGTGAAATTATAATGTGAAATTTGCCATGCTAAATAATATCATATTGGCCAAGATTGAATGAGTCAGTTAGTCAAAGTAAGATTGATCAGTAATTTGAAAAATCTTGAATTACCTACCTATGAGCATTGCCTGAAAAGAAAACTAGTAAGGAAATCGTTCAAAAAAGAAAACTAGAACTAAAACTCCATTGCAATTGATTCATTCAAATGTCTGTGATTTAATGAATTTTAGGGCAAGGCATGGGCCTATTATTATTCATCACTTATATAGATGACTATATTAGGTGGTCATGTCCATTTGATTTCTCACAAGTCTGAAGCATTGAGTTGCTTTAAAACTTTTATAAATCTTGTTGAGAATCAATTGGACAATAAAATTAAAGCTTTAAGAACCAACCATGGTTGAGAATATCTTTATGATGAATTTAAAGCTTTATGTGATGAAAAAGGGAGTGGACATCAGTTGTCTATTACTCGAACTCTATAACAAAAGAGTTTTCTAAATTGTGTGCCTTTTAAATTTGTTGCTTCCATTTTTTATAAGTTATGGATTGGTCGGTAATTCGACCTGAGACATTGATAACCTTAGGGTTGTGTTGCTTATGTCCATAATACCTTAAATAAATTTGATAAATATGGACCATGAGGCTAAAAAGAATATCTTTATGCGTTATTCTGACATATCAAAAGGATACGTGTTTATAGGTGAACAAGCAAATGGCTCAGTAACAAAATCTGAATCACGAGACATCATATTTTTGGAAAATGAGTTTCATAAGTTGGGCGAAGTAAGTTGAAACTTTACTTTTATGAAACTCAAAAAGATAAACTAACCAGATCTCTCCATCCGAGTGGAAGAAAAATAAAAAAAAAAGGTCAAAACTCTTTTCTCAACCGTCTGAATGTTCGGGATCCGTTCTTCAGTGGGAGGATGAGCATGCCTAACTCCTGTGGGAGTATGAATATTCAATATCTTTATTTGAGTGGGAGTATAAAGCTTAATTCCAGTGGGAGCATTCTGAACTAATGGGGGTATAGATATTCAGGATCTTTTCTTTGAGTGGGAGCATAAAGCTTAATTCCAATGGGAGTATTCTAAACTATGATGAACATATGAGATATGTTTATCAAGAATCAGAATTACAAAAAATCTAAAAGGAAAAGTGTTTTGATATGCTTTTTCTAGAAGCTTAATACCACAAGTATACAGTGTATCGATTATAGTACTTCAGATATCGATCCCACGAGGAATGTTGATTAACATTGTATACTATTACTACTTGATTTTAATCTTGTTTACAATGCTCAATAATTTGCAAGTTAAAATTATTATTAAAACTACACTATACTAAATTAAATATTTTTCTACTTTAATGATAATCCGAGAAGACTTATGAATATGATGAATATAACATATACATAAATATGTAATTTGATCTTTTTCTCTTATTTATAATTCAATCTTTATCATGCAAGCCAAGTTGGAATAATGTTCTATGTTGCAACTCTCGCATCTAGACTAGATTATGCCTTAAACATGCATTTATGGTTCTAAATCGCAGCTCTCGCATTTTGACAAGAATTACATGAACACACATTCAAAGAATAAAAACCAACCTATAATAACCATTTCCACATGCGAGCTCTCAAACTATGTTTTGATAATGAATTTTCTATTAACTTTCAATAAGACGTTGCTCTCGCTAACTCCCTTATTTATGACAATTTTGTTGATTTTCAGAGAAGGAATTGCACATCTAAGGTCATCTTCCTTAACTTATAATGATACTAATAATGTTTTAATAGCAAATACTACATATAAAGATAAATTAAAGAGAAATGAATAAATATGAATAACAATAATCAAATTGCTAAAAAGAATTCATAATAATAACAAAGAAGAAATAAAGATTAGAAATAGAAGAAGGGGATCTCTCAACCCTTCTTCCTTCTGCCAAGTGTAGTCTTCTCCCATTTATTTACCTTCTCTTCAAGCCATAAAACTAAAACCTACAACTATATTCTCTAATTATACTTTCAAAAAAAATAAATAAATGATAGATTCCCCCTTTTGATTATAACTTACAAGGTATTTATAGATTTTCAAGCATTAAGTCTCTTCAAGTGCCTTTCCATAGATATGCAACCCTTGGTGAAAAGTCATGCCTCTTAAAATTTGATTTTAAAATTTGAATTGCATAACCACCATTTATATTTATAACTTCTTTGCCAAGCATCATGACCCTTCAAGCACCTTTCTATAGCAACATAACTCTTCAAGTATTCCTTTAGAAGTACACAACATTTGGTGAAGAGTGGTGTCCCTTTGAAGTGCCTTTTTTAAAAAATTAACTACTCAAATGTTTCTCTCTGTCGCGCCTGCGACACCTGTCGTGCTCGCGACAGGACAGAGCTCTAAAAGTTGACTTTCATTTGGTTTGACTTACTTTTACTCCTTCTTCACATTTTTCTCCCTTTTTTCTCCTATATAAACAAAACTTGACAAAATACATTAAACACACCTAATTCTAGCATAATTTAATACAACTAAACATTATTTTGGTAACAAAATATGGATTAAATATGAGCTATTTAGGCTCATATCAGACCCCTACACTTAAACTTTTGCTTGTCCCCAAGCAAAACTTAACAAACAAGCAAACAACTCAATCATACGATTTTGGAGCTCACATTTGTAACACCCTTCTCAAAATAGTCCTTAACGAAACGAGACTTAGCTGAAGACGGTAAGTTTTTTTTTTTTGAACAATTCAAACCACTTGAAAATACTTTTACAAAAATTCCAAAATCAAATAACAGTCTTATAAACAATTAAAAACAAACATTGATCATCAAATCAAAACTTATACTAATCCATACATCCAAGACAAATAAACATATAACCAAAATACCATTCAAACTTTTACCTTAATAGTCTAAGTATATACATGCAAAAATCTTACACCAACTAACATAAAAATCTTCTCTTTCGATCTAGACCTTCAATGTACTGTGCTCCCGCAACACTCCAGAACCTGCACACAGTAAACACTACGTGCTGAGCATTAAATATGTCCAGTGGTGACTACTAATCCAAGAATTTTCCAAGAATAAGCATAATTTCATAATTTATGCTTCTACTATTCTTATTTCATTAAGCATTTCCTTTTATTTCAGTTATTACTAATCTTATTATTAATTCATATTCTGATAACTATTAGTCTTTGGTTTCTAAACTTTCAACTTTACTTTGCAGAATTTTCTTTAGGCGGATCAATAACGGATTTACCTTTACTTTTACGTTAATGTTTATTATAACTTTTACTTTTATTAATATTATCGCTTATCTTCTAGTCATAGCAATTTAATTACCATATCATTTAACGACGTGAATTGGTACTCGTGTCTTTACTAGTACCAAAATAAATTACTTAAATTCTTGATTTACTGTTCAATTATTCAATCTGTACTCTAATTATACTTCTTGCTATTATTCTTTTATTTTTGTTTTGACTTTTAACTAATAAATACATTACTAATTAAAAATTTTTAAGCTTTATTGCAAAGTGATATAAGTATTTCGGGACACTTTGCAGTCAAATTCTCTTTCCTTCATTTATATATATATTACTTTCGTTCAAATATTTATTAAGACGTATGTCTTTTTACTTCTTTCTCATCGGTCAATTAGGTATCTTTCTATTGTTTACTTTTCAAATAACTTTTTTTTCAGAAAAACATTACGTAAGCAATAAGTTTACTTCATGTCAAAATTATCACTTTTTAACTTTAAGCAGGAAAATAATATTGTTTTTCAAATTTATCACTTCCTACAATAGTAATTGGTATGAGAAATATTAATTAATCAAATTTATCTTTTTCACGGAGAAAAAAATACATTCTAATTCTCATAAAAACTTAATTAAACATTGATTTAATATTTTAATCATATAAAATCTTTCTTTTCTTTTTCTTTCTAATTACACTTTCCAAAAATCTATACATATTTATTTCGACTTTGCATTTTATTTCAAACGAATCGTTTTCATTATAACTATTTGTATCCAATTCAATTAAACAGTACTTATTTATTCATTTCGATGTGCCCCAAGTGCAATATAACAGGACTCTCAAAAGGATACTCGAGACTGGACCCTAAGGTCCCAGACAGACTGAAAAATGATCTCAAAGTTCATTTTTTCACAGAACAGATATCAGATACAGACAGAAGCCATGGAGATCAATGATCCTACCATAGTTAAGCAAGTCGCCATGACTTGCACCGCGGTTCAGATGTCTCTATGGCTAGCTAATTATATCCAAACAAGAATAATAACACCTGCTTATTGCTAAGGGCAATTTAATCAATCATATTTGCAATCATTTTTAAACATTAAAAGAAATCTTTAATCTCTTTCTTTTATTTCTGTGTACATTATATTCTGATCAAATACATTCTTTTAGTGTTATCGGATATTCAATAACTTTTTTGTCCTATTATTAACTTTATCTTTTCAGATCATTTTTGTGAATTATCCTTCGATAATTCACACAGATACTTAGGCTTTTCAGTAACTTCCATCTTTTCTTTCACTTTGTCTTTTCAAATCACTATTGTGAATTATTCGTTAATAATTCACTCAAACACTTGGACTTTTTAATCTTTTATACAAATTCTGACTTTTCTTTTATTTATTACTTTATTCTGAGCAAATACACTCTTTTGTGCCTTTAACTATTCAATAACTTTTTATCCTTTTATTTATTTTCTCTTTTTCAGTCACTTTTGTGAATTATTCTTTAATAATTCTCTTAGATACTCAAGGTTTTTAGTTTTTTATACAGATTTTGAATTATGAATTAGGACAGTATAATTCACAATTTTGTTTTATTCTTTTTGTATAATTCTTTACGAATTACTCTCTAATAATTCAATGGTTGACTTTTTCTTTCTTTTACTGCTTAAACTTTTTAATCATTCGATATGCCAACTTTTTCTATCGGACTGTTCATTTCAAATACATAATTACGATTTTGCCATTATAATCATTTATTTCAATTTTTATTTTATAATTTCTTCCATTATTCATCTTTTATTCTTTATTTTATCATGTTCGGGTAAAATTATATTTTTGTCCTTAAACCATAGAAATTCTATCTTTCGAAATCGTTAGGCCTCTGAAATTACTATTTTACCCTTGTTAAGTATTTCTTACTTATTTTTACGCGTTAATTACTTTGGCAAAATTACCATTTTACCCCAAAACTTTTATTTTCTTTCATTTAAATTCTTTTTCTATTCAAAACTCATTTTATCTTTCCTTTATTCACGTAGTAATTTATTTCCATCATTTTCATTTATTTATGAATTATTTATCAATAATTCATTGTTCTTCTTATTTTCACGACTTAACAATTATTTCAAAAAATTTGTTGATTGACTTTTTATTTCTTGTTATTGACATTAATTCACTTTCATATTAATTCATCATTTTTGTTATTTTTGTACAATTATGCATTAAGAATTCAATTATTTTCATGATACATAGTCACATAAAAATTTCAATAAAATTTCAATAATTTTAATAAATTCTAATAAATTTCATTTATGCATTATTTATTGGTCATTGTCATTCTTCATCAAAATAATTATTTAATTCACAATAAATCACAATTTTCATTCAATATATACCCTATACATAACCTTTAAAATCTCCAAATAATTTTTCAATATTCTCTAAAAATTTATAGACATCAATTATCATGTCTACAATTATTTTAAACCAACATACATTATTTACATGCAAATTTCTCACCATTTTTCCTTATTATCATTTTCGGCCACAATAATTTTCTTCCTAAATATTTTTATTTCTTTCATTTTCACTTTTCATTCATCATTTCTCTAATCCAATTGCAATTACCCTAACATAATTGCATCAATTAACAATTTTACATATTTTTATTTTAGTTATATAATCAAGAAAAATTCATATTAAATGGGAAATTAAGGAATTTTGTAGTCACTTACCTCTTTTCATGCTTTAGCTTCCTAAGGCTTCCTTTCTCATGCTTTAATCTAAAGAAATCCCTCCATCACCATGAAAAAAACATGAGAGCCGAAAACTTCATCAAAGAAAACACTATAATATTAAACTTTTTAACTTAATTTAACCACAAAAATGGATTTTAAGCACCTAAAACTATCTAGAGGTACCTTTAAATAAATTAAAAACCTTGAAAATCTCTTACCTTAATTTGACCCCTAAACCTTTTCCTCTTGATTTCTCTTGCTTCTTTCCTTCAAATCAAAGGCTTGAGGCTTGATTAATTATTTAGAGGGATGAAACTTTAATTGTTATGTTGGGAATTATGAGTAATTTGAAGTGGGGAAAGAAGAATTCAAAGAGAGAAGAAGAAGAGGGAATTACCTAAGGAGAGGAAGAGGAGACTAACAAATTCTGGAGACCTCCACAGATTTTCCTCTATTTATACCTCTCATTTGGGCTTAATTATGGGCTTCATTAGTGGGCTTAGTCCAAATATGAATTTAAGCCCATTTTAGGCCCAAACAAAAATCTCCCTTTTTCTCACTTCAAATCACTTCAATTTTGATTTCATAATTCCTAAAACATCAAAAATAGGTAGTACACAAATTTTTGGCTCAATCGGAGTCCGTTATCAATCCGATTCAAACTTATTGGTCCGATTCGACAACTGCCGGTGTCACCAAAAAATTCCATTCTCATTACCAAAATATTCTACATAAAAATTCATGTAGGCATGTAAAATCTGGCAATATTCGAAGGTCGTTTACTATTTTTAATTATTTATGCAAAATCAAGTTCCCTTCCCTACCATGAAAATTAACTCGCTACCTTTTTCGTATTTTTGACTTTTAGAGACCCATTTGACATCAACTTCACTTCAAATTTCAACCATAGGCTCACCATGACTATTCCTTTCAAATGGTCCAATAAAATATTTTCGAATTTCGGATGTCCCTTCGGGCCCGGAAAATACTATTTACTGTCGAAAAATACTATTCACGACTGACCAGGTGTTGAGGCCATTACAACATTAATATTTGACAAATATTTGAAAATCACATGCAGAAACTTTCATCTCTTCACAAATTTAGCCTAAGTTTGCAAAGTCTCAAACAAAAGTATTCACCATTAAACTTAAACAATCATGCACATTTGAAAAATTATGAAGTAGCAAAGCACAAGAATGTATGAACTTAAGAACTTGAATATCTTAACACATGTAAACATTATTCCATACCAAATGTTGCCTAAAGTAATTCTCACTCAAACACTATATTTTTAAAGCACTTATTCACTCAATGTGTTTATGGGTTAGTGTTTCTCTCATCCCTTAAACATGCCATTGTCTACCATAAGCTTATAATTAGTAAACATTTCCACTACTTGTATAAAATAATACATGAAATCAAAAGGGTCTTACAAGGTTTGTAGCTTGGCTTAGGTTAAGGTAGGATAATTTTTGGTTTAAGTAGCTTAAATTGTGAATAGAAACAATATTACCATATCATAACAGATTTGTTTAAGAACTTAAGCATCGCATGATGTAATTTACTTCTCATATTCCCTTCTCAATGGCACACTACTACTAGTTTCTTTTGTTCTTTTTTTTCTTCTTCTTTTTTTCTTCTTTGTATTTTTTTCTTTTTTTTCTTTTCTTTAGAAACTAGCCTTATTCTAATATTGATCCTAGAGAAGAATGTAATTTAACTCTCATTTTCTAAATACCATCATGCTTATATTAAATATATATATCTCCTAAAGATATAACAATTTATTTCTCTTCACAAAAAGGGTAAAACAAAGAAATATGTTTTTTTTTGTTTAGTAAAGGATATTGGCTAATCATATATTGCTAAAAAAAAATAGGTTTAAGGCTCAAAATTGACTACCTAAAGTCAAAAGGATAAGTTTTTAAAGCAAGCCAAAATGGTGTAATCTAAATGTCCTTATCACTTTTCATGCACATCTCATACTAAATGTAATATCAAAGTTTACCAAGAACAAATTCTAGAGAAAATGGCAAATTAAGGCTCTCATACAAGAAAAATATCAATGTATAAGGCTCAAAAGCTCACTTAAGCTATAGGTCAAATTACCTTAAGCAATAAATTGGCAAAATAATTCATTTACATATTTGAAAAGATACTCAACCTAAAAAGAACCTACACTAAAGTGCTTTGCTAAGTCATAACCTTCATTATGTACATTCATTTGTCAAAGTAAAATGAAAATGATTAGCCTAAAAATTTGCCTAACTAGACTAAAAATGACAGAAATTCAAGTTAAAGTATGCAATCAAATCCAAATAGGTGTCAAATACATAAACTCAAAAATTAAATTCACAACACAATATACAAATAAATAAATATACTAACAATAAACAAAAACATGAATAAAAACAATACATACATACCCCCCACACTTAAAGGACATAATGTCCTCATTGTGTGAGAATGGTAAAGCAAACAAATCACAAAACAAACAAAATCACAATAAGTGTAAAAGAGAAGGAGAAAACAAACTCAAAAAGTTCCACTAGGAGAACTTGGTGGGGAAGGAGAGAATTTCACATTCCACTGCAAAAGCATCCTCCCTACAATGTCGCGCTCGCGACAATGAAGAAAAATCATTAGTTTTTTTTTTAATTTATAATGAAAAACTAAGTAAAATAACCTGTAGAACAAAAAATAAATTATGTTAATATACTAAATCAACTAAAAACAACACAAAACAAAACTAATTAAATATTGTAATCCAAAATCCTAAATCAAGATTCATAATGGCAATACATTTAATCAATCATTTCCCGACAACGGCGCTAAAAACTTGATATGCTTTTTCTAAAAGCTTAATACCGCAAGTATATGGTGTACCGATTATAGTACTTCAGATATCGATCCCACGAGGAATGTTGATTAACATTGTACACTATTACTACTTGATTTTAATCTTGTTTACAATGCTCATTAATTTGTAAGTTAAAATTATTATTAAAACTACACTACACTAAATTAAATATTTTTCTAGTTTAATGATAATCCGAGAAAACTTATGAATATGATGAATATAACATATACATAAATATGAAATTTGATCTTTTTCTCTTATTTATAATTCAATCTTTATCATGCAAGCCAAGTTGAAATAATGTTCTATGTCGCAGCTCTCACATCTAGACTAGATTATGCCTTAAATATGCATTTATGGTTCTAAATCGCAGCTCTCGCATTTAGACAAGAATTACATGAACACACATTCAAAGAATAAAAACCAACCTATAACAACTATCTCCACATGCGATCTCTCAAACTATGCTTTGATAATGAATTTCCTATTAACTTTCAATAAGACGTTTCTCTCGCTAACTCCCTTATGTATGACCATTTTGTTGATTTTTAGATAAGGAATTGCACATCTAAGGTCGTCTTCCTTAACTTATAATGATACTAATAATGTTTTAATAACAAATACTACATATAAAGATAAATTAAAGAGAAATGAATAAATATGAATAACAATAATCAAATTGCTAAAAAAAATTCATAATAATAACAAAGAAGAAATAAAGATTAGAAATAGAAGAAGGGGATCTCTCAACCCTTCTTCCTTCCACCAAGTGTAGTCTTCTCCCTTGTATTTGCCTTCTCTTCAAGCCATAAAACTAAAACCTACAACTATATTCTCTAATTACACTTTCAAAAAAAAAAATATTGATAGATTCCCCCTTTTGATTATAACTTTCAAGGTATTTATAGATTTTCAAGTATTAAGTCCCTTCAAGTGCCTCTCCATAGGTATGCAACCCTTGGTGAAAAGTCATGCCTCTTAAAATTTGATTTTGAAATTTGAATTGCATAACCACCATTTATATTTATAACTTCCTTGCCAAGCATTGTGACCCTTCAAGCACCTTTCTATAGTAACATAACTCTTCAAGTATCCCTCTAGAAGTACACAATATTTGGTGAAGAGTGGTGTCCTTTTGAAGTGCCTTTTTTAAAAAATTAACTACCCAAACGTTTCTCTCTATCGTACCAGCGACACATGTCACGCTCGCGACAGGACACAGAGCTCTAAAAGTTTACTTTCGTTTGGTTTTGACTTACTTTTACTCCTTCAAATTTTTCTCCCTTTTTCTCCTATATAAACAAAACTTGACAAAATACATTAAACACACCTAATTCTAGCATAATTTAATACAACTAAACATTCATTTTAGTAACGAAATATGGATTAAATATGAGCTATTTAGTCTCATATCATGTTCCATGTCGATTATTTTTTAATTATCCCGCAAAAATGCCCAGCAAAAGATAAATGGATTAAGACAATGGAAGAAGAATGGCTTCCATGAGATCGAATCATATTTGGGAACTGTTTGATCTACCTAAAGGACACAAACCAATTGGAAATAAGTGGGTTCTTAAAATAAAGCAAAAAGTTAATGGTAGTATCGAAAGATACAAGACTCGGCTAGTTGCTAAAGGGTTTACACAACAGGAAGAATTGACTATGAGAAAACGTTTTCAACTGTTATTAGATTTACATTACTAAGGTTAATTCTAACCTTGATAGCTAGTTTGGACCTAGAGCTACATCAAATGGACTATAAAGACTGATTTTCTCATTAAAAAAGGCAGTGAACATAAGGTTTACTGATTGATAAAATCGATCTATAGTCTAAATTAGTCTTAAGATAATGGTATTTGAGATTTTATAAAGCAATCATGTCAAATGAGTTCAACATGATTGACTCTAAAGACAAATTTGTCATTTTGACTTGGTATGTAGATGACATACTAATACTAAAAAATGACATAAATTATGTAAATCTTATCAAAATTGGTTGTGATCTAACTTTGAGCTAAAAGATATAGGTCAAGCAGATTATATCCTTGGAGTTAAGATTTCAAGGGATTGCTCGAGAAGGTTATTGTCATTGTCTCAAGAGACATACATTAACAAAGTTCTTGAATGATTTAATCTGTAAAATTGTAAATCCATTGACAATCCCATTACTAAGAATTAGTTTCTTAGTAAAAGTATGTGTCCTAAGACAAATGAGCAGATTGAATATATGAGGAATGTTCAGTATACCATTGCCATAGGTAGTCTGATGTACACAATATTGTGTACTAGACTTGATATATACTATATTATGGGCATGGTAAATAGATATCAGTCCTAACCCAGACAAAGCACATTGAAATGCAGTAAAAAGATTACTTAGATACTTCAAAGGTACTACAATTTATTCCTTTATGTTTTTTAATAAAATGATTTGCAATTGAGAGAATATCCAAATGTTGATTGGGAAAGTGATGTGGATGAGTGGAAATTCACTTTAGGTTATTTATTCTTGCTTGGCAAGGGTGCCATTTAGTGGAGTAGCAAGAAATAAATCTTTGTAACCCATTAACATTGAAAGATGAATTTGTTGCTTTCTTAGTTGCAGTACAAGAGGCAGTTTTGATTGAAATGGTTTGTGAATCATTTGGGATTAACTACCTTAGAGGAACCGGTGACAGTCTATGATGAGAGTTAGTCGTTGATGGATGTATTAACATTAAATATCAATAAATCGAAGATATTGTTATACTAGGAGAACTGAACTTACAATACATTTTCTTGCTGGATGTAATTGCAGATCTATTAACAAAACCTATATTGAAAGATGTATTTTGAGAGACACATTAGATCTCAAAGGTTGCGTAGGATTTGATTTGTACTGTTTATGTGATCCCTTAACATTATTATTTATGAATAATAATAGAGTTTTATTTGGCAATGCATAAGTGTGAATGTTTATATGTGAACATTTACTGTTATTTATTATATGATTGAGCATATCGAACAGAGAAGTAGCCCGCTCACATGGGTGTTTAGCTTAATTTTGATAATGAGTTGACAAAGACTAAGATGAGGCGATTTTTGAACACAAAGTGAATTTCAAAAACCTGTTCAAAATAAAAGTGCCGTTTTGCAAAAATTACAATATGAGTCTTGTTAATGTGCAAGATAAAGACATGCATGAGGTTGTGTACTTTGGATTGAGATCTAAATTTGATTAAATGTAATCTTATGATAAGTTAAATGTAACTATCATATTCTGTCTTAAAAACCAAAAAAAAAACCAGAAGTAGTTCTAAAGTGGGAGAATTAAAGTTGAATGCTTCGGTACATTGCAACCTTAGGCTTTTGTATAATGTTAAATAATGATAAGACATGTGCTCCTTTAAGGGAAAGGAAAAAACACCATAACACATGCATCATACCATGTGTGCTTGAGTTGACTAAGGGAAGGGAATCTTATGTGAATGATCTCAAATTTTTTCTAGTGTTAGATCCTAATTTTTACGTCTCTCAAGACTCTTAACATTTACCTAAAGTATAGTTTAGTATGGCTAACTTAGTTAGTCTCCAAAGGGTTATGAAAAAATTTTGACCCAACGGATCTAACTAGAAAAACAAGTTAGACTATGATGGATGGTATATAGAAAAAGAGAAAGATATTTTTTGATCACATTCGGTAGTTTCGTGGTTCACCGGTATACCTATTATAGTCTTTATAAGTAAAGACACAATAGTGAATACGAAAATTGGTTTTATGAGATCATGAGATAAAACAACGAATGTGAGAAAATTATTTAGGGTTTGGCATACAATTGTGAGAAGATCTTGTTTCTCAAGACATTATATATCCCTAACAGGTGTATAGCATTAGTGTTCTCGACGTGTGCCAGTCACACGAACTATCTACCTGTATGATAGGAGAGAATGACTGAAAATCATTTCGTCATGTGCAAGTGGAAGATAAAGGAGTTTGGGATACGTCCATGACTCACAAAATGATAAATTGGCTCTAATATAATAAAGATAATATCAGAACAGAAAATAATTTATATGGAATTAGTTTCATGTTGGTTTTTCCCTTAATTAGTGAATCTATAATTTATGTGTGCATTAATATGGATAGTTACATATTTGTAACTACCATATATATTATTTCCTTATTAATATTATAACTGCTAATTTAATTCATCATTATTAAGAAAATTAAGTATTTCTTAATTAGAGTCCTATATAAGGGCATAGTTTTTTCATTTAGAGAGAGAAATTTAGAGATACTGAAACTTTGTCGGTTTGTTCTTTCGCATATTCACTTTTTGTCTATGGAGCTTTTAGTTCGTAAATCTATGCTTTCATTCCATAGTTCGTGACACATGAGTAATAAAATTTGCCGGTAACGTGAAACGATCGATTTATGCTTTCGCTTCAATGTTCTGTACTTCGAGAGATATTTATGTCTATTTCTCATAATATATCGTAATATATATTTCTTTCAATATTGTACCAACAAGATGACATTTTTTTGTACTATTTAAATAACTCTGAAAGTATTTTTTTTTTCTCAAAGAATTTATAAGGCTTCGTTGCTCAAATGTCAAAGATAAAATAAATAAATAAACAATCCAATTATAAATTGCTTTTGTGTATTAATAATGAGTTCTGATTTTGCATTGTGAAATTTGATTTCAACCTTCTTGTAAAAAATTTATATTTGAATTTTAGTTTGTATATAAATTTTAAACATTAGCTTCAAGTTTTGTGTCAAATCTCCATAAATTGAGTTCTAATCTACATAATTTGACCATTAGCAGCTTTAGATGCATTTTTCTATTTGCCAATAAAAATATTTGTTATTAATTTTGCAATAAAACTAAATAGGAATTTTTTTAATTGATTTTCTATGAATTTCATTATTATTTTTAGTAATTATATCAAATTTATTAAATAAATTTTTTTAGTTATGAAATTTAAAATAATTTAATTTATTTATTCTTTATATATTTAATCATAATAATTTCTACATAGATATTAAAAATTAAAATTCACATGTTAAGAAATTAATCCCCATGCTATTAGGTCCACATAAAGCTAGTATACACAAGGTGATAAATTTCAAGGATTAGTGAATTAAGAAGTTAATTAAACATTTATATTTAAAAAAAAGACGTTTATAAGACCTTGGGCCCTAAACGGCCCAAGAAAAGAAGGCAAGAAGTAAACTTGTAAGGCTATTTCTCAAATTTGGGCTCATAACTCATGAGCTGCATCCCTTCAAAATTTGGGCTTCCAATATTGCCCCTTCCATTGCTTTACAAATACAAGTTTAGGGCCTAAATGATTGATCCAATTACAAGCACTTGATCTCCTAAATCCCAATTATCATCCTAAATTTGTTTCATTTTCATTTATTTATTTTAGTATAAATTTCTCAAACTAAGATACATTTAATAATAAGTTAGTAACGATGATAATAACAAAGAATAAGTTTTCCACATGAACAAAGTCCACATCCGTGTAATTAGGGCCGTGTAGAACCAAATCAGAACCGAATGAATTTGGTTTATTCGGTTCAATTATTTCATTTTTTAATTTATTCGATTTTGGATCAAAATTAATAAGTGGATAATTAGACTTGATTTGTAAAATATGGAAAACATATAAATTGAACCGATCAAAATATATAAAAGCACTATTTTTTACTAATATTTAATTTTTTTATGTTTAAAATTATACCTAAACTAAAGTTTCCGTAGAATTCAGAACCGAATAGACCAATTCAAACTGACCAAAATTATTTGAGTCTATTCGTTTTTGGCTCTATAAAATTCAATTTGCAGTTTGGTTTTAATTATTAATAAAATTCGATTTTTGATCTGTTTCGAACCAACCAATTGAACAAGTCTACATATATTAAATTGCTAAAAAATAATAAATAATAAGCATTAATTTAATGGCATTTATCTCATATACCTTGAAGCAAAAAAACCTTGAATTCCATCTTCAATCCACATTCTTATAAAGAAAAAAAAAATCTCCATGGAAATAGGCAAAGCAAAGCAAAGCCTAATGTATAATCAAATATAGATTCATTAATTAAAGCCACAGAAGTTAAATAATGATCAACTGTTGATTTATTTGCACAATTAATAGTGTACTGCCCTTGTCTTAGCAAGTTATTTATGTCATAAGCACATCCATCTTTGCAAACTACACATTTCTTGGGTAATTGGTGTATGTTTGGGTTGTGCGTTGGGGCTGTTTTCCATTATGTTGTACACAGAAAGATGATGGATTATAATTTTCCTTTAGTTGCCGAAACGATTGCCCCGACAGAAAATAATATAGCCTGTACAATATCATCATATCATTGTCAGAATCCAAAGCAATAAAGTTCCAAACTAATTTATGCTATGCAAATTTTCCATCCATGATTTTGTTTATAAATCATGATACAAATTAGAGGTAATAATAATAAAAATAGTTTTTCTTGAATGATATTCTATTATTGTCTTATAAATGAGTAGTAATTTAGTATGCACACATGTTTTGCATGCACATTTAAACTGTCAAATTTTATGAATTCATTTAATTGAATGTTTCAGATCCACATGCACTGTATTATATCATTTCATCTTCTTGTAAATTATAATTTTAAATGGGTAAAGTAAAAATTCAATTAAATAGTCAAGAGTTATGATACGGTGTGCGCGTATATATATTTTCGGATAAAATTATCATTAAAAAATGGAAAAACATGAGAATAGCTTTGCCAAATAAAAAAATATAAATTCTTTATATGAAAATAACCTTATACATGCATGATGCCAATATTAACATTGATAAATAAAAAAAGTTACTAGATAAAAGGTAAAGAAAAAAAAAAACACTTACAAAAGTAGTGCATACAATGTATCCTGATCTTTCACGAGGATCCCGGTCCCTTGAACAGAGTAGAATAATTGCTCCAACATACCAAGGAATTCCAAAAGAAAACCACCCAAGTATAAACCTTTAACAGGAATTTTAAAAATTAATTTCTTTTCTGTGATAGATGAATGAGAACTATAAATAAAAATAAATGGTTTAATATCATAATCACAAGATTATTTAAGCATAACATATTAAATTTTATCACTTTAAAGGTGCAAGAAGTAGAAATTACAGGAACCAGCCAGCGCCAATCCCACAAAGTAGCCGACTTCTAGGTTTTTCTGGAGCAACTGCAACTGGAAAAATAATAGCATCACCTAAAATGAAAATTCTCAATCATATATATATAATTCAGCAAAATTTTAAATGTGGAAATTTTAGCGACCAATATTTCCGGTCACAATTCACTTATAGCAACACATTTAGGCTTTTAGCGACTAATGTTTTTCTCGCCGAATTTTTTTTTTTTCTTGCAGTGTGTGCGCATGTATATACCTGTGACCGGTGATGGATGTCCATCATTTACATTTGTGTTGTTGATATGGACAACATGAGCAGCTGAATGATCATTGACGATGGGAAAATCAGAAGCTTGTTGTGGACAATTAACTCTATGATTATTTTCTTCCTTGCTCATTCTTCTGTATATAACTAAAGCTTTATTATTGTTTGACTAATTAAGAAGATAGTTTATTATGCGTAGTTATCTTCTTATATAATACGGGTAAAATAATTATATCACTATGTCAACAGTTTGGTCCCACTATTTTGTTGCCCAAGTGAGTACCATGACATGTAACCCTAAGCCCAACTGAGTCCATAAAAGACATGGAATGGCCCAACAAATATATTTCAATCTGCCCATATGTGCACTTCACGCGTCTATTCAGTGCCCTTACGCAGTTAATTGGCCATGCAAGTTGAAATTGAATTACAATAAATAACTCAACCATCCTCTTTATAGCACAGACATCCTTCAACTACCCTTAATAGTTCAACTCTCGACTCTCGGCAAAAAAAAAAATACAGAGAAATAGATAAAGGCAAGCAATTGGGAAATGGAATGGCCCAACAAATATATTGCAATCTGCCCATATGTGCACTTCACGCGTCTATTCAGTACCCTAACGCAATTAATTGGCCATGCAAGTTGAAATTGAATTACAATAAATAATTCACTTATAGCGATAGGGTTAGACTTTTAGCGACTAAAGTTTTTCTCGCTGAAGATTTTTTTCTTGCAGTGTGTATACACATGTATATACCTGTGACTGGTGACGGATGTCCATCATTTACATTTATGGTGTTGTTGATATGGACAATATGAGCAGCTGAATGATCGTTGACGATGTGAAAATCAGAAGCTTGTTGTGGTGGATTATTGTTATTGTCCATCTGACTTACAATAACTCTATGATTATTTTCTTCCTTACTAATAATACTATATTGTCTTTGGGCCCAAGCAAGTTTCAACCCAAAACCCAGAAACTTATCTTCAAAAAGACTTGGCATACGACATACAGATAATGGAAGGCAAGCACGCACTGTCCGATCGGATTGATGGGACCTCTGGTTTTGTCAATCTACTGACACATTGCAGAGCTCATGCTTCCAACATACTCTATATCATATTGTCGCTCACCTGCTCTGACACCTTAGTAGTCATACTAGAGGCACTCAAGTACACTCTCACACCTTCTATAAATAGTTCAATGTACAGTGGCTTCATGTATGAAAAACTTGAGACTCTCTCTCTCTAGATTTGTCTCTCTAAGTCTTTAACTTAATCTTTGAAGTATTTCCACCCGATCCAACCGAGAAAAGCTTATTGCAGGTATTCATACGACGATCGAATCACACCGTCATTAGCTCATCTCAAGGTCTTGACAAGTTAGACCTTATCATTTGATGCTTTTGTTGAGAGTTATGGTAAGATCAAGATCAACTGAACGCATGACACCCGAAGGAAGCGATTAAGTGATCACAGTGTCATTAACTAATCTAGAGGTCTTGACGAGTTAGACCTTATCATTTGGTATTTTCGTTGAGAGTTATGGTAAGATCAAGATCAACTAAATGCATGACCCAATGACCAAGCTAATAATGGTCAAAGAGGTTCTAGGCCCACTGGGAGACGAAACGAGACTCACAAGTCCCCCAAATGAACTGACCTCCTGCTTGAGTTCAATGACGCAATATTACAGTAGGCTAAAAATATTGCTATTACTGTAAGAGATATGCGATCATTTTTTAGCGATTTCACCAAAAGTATTGTCCAGACCATTCGTATATGCAAGATGCCCCAAACCTCCGTGAGGAGCTATAGGGACAACTTTGTGGATGAAGAGCTAAGAAGGCGAAGGAACAGAAGGCTCTTTATCAACAAGTCACAAGCACAAGATAGTAGAAGAATAGGTATGCACCCTAGTGTGTGAACCTCATTAAGAAGTAACAAAGGCAAAGAGACAATATTTTCGAGCAGAGATCACACCTACCAGCTAAGCCGGTCATCTACTGTGTCCATACGAGATGACCTATTGTTCATATGTACTCCCACCAGGAGTCGTCCAAAAAGAAATAAGGGCGACAATGACTCATGGGTGGAGAGCAGAGAAGACATATGGTTTAAGAGAAAACTTAAACAGTTTGGCCAAGGACACCTTAAAAGAGTGTGTTCAAAAATAATACCCATAGGAATATCGCCTCTCCCTTTTGCTGAGATATAACGGATTCTGAACTGCCTTCCAGGTAGAGAGATATAATCATGGATAGGTATACAGGCAAAATTGATCTGACTGCTCATATGGCTAAATATCTTACTAAGGTGCAAGTTTATACCTATGATGAGAGAATCACATGCAGGATCTTCCCCACCACATTAAGAGGAGACGCGTTAAATTGGTTTCACGAGCTGCCTCAGGAATCGATTACCTCATTTAGATAATTGAAAGACTTATTTACAACAGGGTTTATTATGTAGACGCAAGCGCGAAAGTCGGTTAGCTACTTGTACAATCTTTATCAGGGGCTCGATGAAAGTCTTAGAGATTATATTGATAGGTTCCTAGCAGTAATGTCTGAGGTCAAAAATGTGAGTGTTGAAACCACAACCAATGCTTAGGCTGGAGGAATTCACGATTGACCCTATTTGAATTGCTCACCATGAGACCGCCTATGAACTTCTCCGATCTGATGGAAAGAGCTAGGCAACACATCCAACTGAATGATGCCCTGTGATCCAATAGAGGGCGAAGGATGAATGTGATGGATAGATTGCAATATCCAGATAGACGGTCAGACAATAGGATTTCAGTGTCCTAAAAGATCACAAGGAGTCTAGATAGAGCATTCACATCCAGGAATCTAGGTAAGAGAAAAGAGGCTGAGTAGGGTAGATTTGATCGGTCTACCAATCATTTGGCTTGGACCTTCACTCCACTCAACTCCAATCCTATCAAAGTCCTGATGTGGAACAAGGAGAAACACAAGAACGTAAACTAACCAAAGAAGCTTTCGGAGCAATCATGAAGTAAAAGGGACCAGAGAAAGTGTTACGAGTTTCATCGAGATATCAGTCATACGATTAATGAGTGTCACTCACTAAAAAACAGATAGAACAATTCATACAAAGGGGGATATTGAAGAAATTTATAGGCCCTGCGAGAAGGGTGAGTCCTTACAGACCACCCCCTAAAAGGAGGGATGACTTAAGCTCAGATGATAATGAACACAGGAAGCCTAGGAGCATCGATCAGTATAGACCATAAACCGGAGTGATCAATATGATTGCCGAAGGATCGCCTTATAGAGAAGACCTCTTTAAGAGACCTGAAGTTCCCTTATAAAGATGCTCTAGTTTATAATGCAAGAGTTAATAATTTCCTCATTAAAAGAATCCTTGTGGACAACGAAAACACTGTGAACTTTTCGACCCTTTAAGCCTACAAAATAATGGGATTACCAATTGGAGAACTATGGCCTAATGCTACTTCATTGATTGGGCTAGGTAATTCCACCATGCCAATGGCAGGATTGGTTGAGCTTTTCATCAAGTTAGGCCAAGAGGCAATCATTCATGCGTGTAAAGTAATGTTTATGGTGATTGACATGAATTTTGCATATAATACAATATTCGGTAGGCCTTTACTTTTCCAGACTGAAGCTATTACCAGCATACGGTATATGGTCATAAAGATACCCATAGAATAAGGTGTCGCTATATTAAGGAGAGATAAAAAAGCATCCAGAGAGGCCTACATCTCCATGACCAAACAAAGCAAAGAAGCCTATATGATAGAGCCTGGGTTGGAATGAACCGAGGAGGCAGAAAGGCCAAGGATAGATCTTGCTGGACAGGTAGAGGCTAGAGAGCTCTCAAAAGGCAAAAGCATTCAGATCGAAGCGAGCATGAGCAAAGAGGTTAAAGAATCAGTTATGTAGGTACTGATGATAAATCGGGCATCCTTCGTGTGAAAATTGAAGGATATCCCTGGAATTGACCTAAAAGTCATTACACATAAGTTGAATGCCGATCCAAAAAACTGCTCGATCAAGTAAAAGCTTAGAAGACATGCCCTCGATCGAAAGAAGTTCATCTGTAAAGAGGTCGATAAACTCTTAAAAGCGGAGACAATCCAAGAGGTAGATTACCCAGAATGGCTGGCAAACATAGTCTTAGTAAAAAAAAGACAGAAAAGTTCAGAATGTGTGTTGATTTCACTGATCTCAATAAAGCTTACCCGAAAGATAGCTACCCATTGCTGAGCATAGACCAGTTAGTAGATGCAATAACATGTCATGCCATTTACTCATTGCTTGATGCTTATGTTGGATATCACCAGATTTTGATGTGGCTTTTGGATCAGGAAAAAACAAGCTTCATTACAGATGATAGAACCTTTTGCTACAAGGTAATGTCATTCGGGTTAAAAAACACTAGTGCCACATATCAACGCTTGGTGAATAAAATTTTCAAAGACCATATTAGGGAAAATGTGAAAGTTTATGTTGACGACATGATCGTCAAGGGTAAAAGTCTAGAGGAACACCTAACTGATTTGGAAAAAGTCTTCTACACCTTGAACCAATTTCAAATGAAGCTAAACTTGGAGAAATGTGTTTTCGGCATGCATTTAGGTAAATTTTTGGGTTTCATGGTCTCACAGAGAGGAATAGAGGCCAATCTAGAAAAAATAAAGGCAATCCTAGAAATGCAACCCCCAAGGAACATAAAAGAGGTCTAGAAGCCGAATGAAAGAGTTACAGCCTTAGGGAGATTTATTTCCTCCTCAGCCAAATATTACATGCCTTTTTTCAAGAAATTGAAAAAAAATGATACATTTAACTGGGGAATAGATTGCCAGTAAGCATTTGAAGAGCTTAAGAAATTCCTTATGGACCCCTTTTGTTGAGTCGATCGATCCTAGGTGAGAACCTTTTCTTGTACCTATCAACGTTAGGGGAAGCTAATGTAGGTGTCTTGGTTAGAGAAGAAGGAACCAAATAGATGCCTATCTACTACGTTAGCCATGTGCTGAGAGGCCTAGAGTTGAGAAAAGGTACAATTGAACAGTTGATCATTGCACTGATAATGTGCACCCACAAATTAAGGCAATACTTTGAAGCTCATACCATTATTATCCAATCAGATCAACCTCTCAGAAAGATTCTTTGAATGCTCGATTTGAAAGGCAAGATGGCGGGATGGGCCATAAAGTTGAAATCTTAGGATGTTAGGTACGATCCAAGAAGTGCAATAAAGACTCAAGCTTTAGTTGATTTTGTCACTGAGTTCACCACCAATGGTGAAGCAGCCAAATAACTCCCAATGATGGCATAGGAGATGATAGTTAATGGGGCCTCAAATAATATTAAAGAAGGAGTCAAAATAGTAATAATAGGTCCCTTTGGCATTACAATAAGATACACAATCAGACTCAGATTTAAAGCATCCAATAATGTTGTGAAATATGAAGCACTATTGCAGGGGTTGAGATTGGTCAAGGCGGCCCAATCGAAAACCCTCAAAATTAAAAGTGACTCTTAGCTAGTGACTAGCCAAGTATTAGGTACTCTTGAAGCCAAAGAAAATACCATGAAAGGGTACTTGGTAAAAGTTAAAGCAGCTCCGAAAGAGTTAGAGGAGGCCGGATCAACCTAGATTTTGAAAAAAGTACCTAGGGAGCAAACAATGGTGGTTGATTGACTAACCAAGATGTCAGCCATAGACTGGCAGAAAGTTGGAGAAAATGTAACAGTTGTCGAACATCTCTCTTCTTCCCTTGACGAGCAGGAGATGATGGAGATTAAGCAACAGAGCGACACTTGGATGACCCTGATCAAACGATTTCTTTAAACGGGCAAGTTACCAGATGATAAGGTTGAAGCCCGAAAGGTATCTTGAAAATCTCTCAGTTATTCTATAATTGATGATGAGTTATATAGAAAGGCATTCGATCATCCTTGGCTTAAATGCGTAACAGAAGAGGAAGGAGACTGCATACTTAGGGATATCCTTGAAGGCATCTATGGAGCATATGAAGCCAGTAGGGCTATAGTGAAGAAGGTATTATAAACTGGTTATTTCTAGCCAAGTATCTTCAGAGACGCTCAAAATAAGGTAAAAAGGTGCCCACAATGCCAAATTTATGGAAGAATCATCAAACAACCTTCAGCAGACCAACAACTAATCGAAGCATCCTAACTATTTGATAAGTGGGGACTATACATCTTAGGTCCTTTCCCTCAAGGCAAATAGCAAATGAAGTTTCTTGTTGTAGCTGTTAATCATTTCTCCAAATGAATTGAGTTTAACAACAATAACAGCTGAAAAAATTAGAAATTTCGCTTGGAAAGACATTATTTGCAGATATGGCCTTCTAAATATTTTTTTATAACCGATAACGACAAGCAATTTGATAGTTCAATCTTCAGAAACTTTTACTCTGGTCTAAATATCACTAAGATTCACTTCGGTCACCCATCCACAAAGCAATGAAATGATGGAGGTTTCCAACCAAATAATCTTGGAAGGGTTGAACAAATGACTGGAGAAAGCAAAAGGCAATTAGATAGAAGAGCTACAAAGTGTCCTATGGTCTTACATAATTTTGTCCAAGGTTGGTAGTCATCAAACACCTTTCTCTCTGGTATACGGATTGAGGCAGTAATACCAGTGGAGATCAGGATCCCCTCCTATTGGTTGACCTTCTACTTCAATCAGGGTAATATCTAAGAAAGATGCCAAGATGTTGATCTGGTGAAAAAAATGAGAGAGGATGCCTATGTGAAAATTGCTGCCTACAAATAGAGAATCGCCAAGTACCATAACAGAAGAGTAAGGCTAAAAGCTTTTAATGTTGGCAATTTGGTTATGAGGAAAGTGGAGATCGGCTCAAGCAATGCTAGAGTGAGGAAGCTGGTGCCCAATTGGGAAGGACCCTATGAAATCTCCGAGGTCCTCAGTGCAAGTACCTATACGTTGAGAACTCTTAATGCGTCAGATATCCCTAGGAGTTGGAATGTCAAAGTACTCAAGAAGTACCTAATGTAATGCTGTAACTCGAATTATTATCAATAAATATTTTCTCAAATTTGTACAAAAGCCAACTTGTAAAAATCTATACGTTATGGTCGATACAAATCTCGAGCGAAAATTGTGAGGGTTAAAGTCTATCGCCTACGAGCATCATACTTCTCCCAAGTTAAAAATGATGTAACAACACCGGTCAGAATGCTTACCTATTTAACTTGATGTACAAAGTTCAGCCTGAATCCCAAGTTAGAAAATGAGATCCAAAATATCATTCGTTTTGCTTTATGACTTAGCCGTGATTGAATAGCTGACTAATCATGTCTTTTGATCAGATTACATGCTTACAATAATGGAAAGATTTAAATTTTTAACTTGTACCATTCAGTACAATATTGGGAAACAAATGATATCATTCAGGAAGTATTTATGTTTATTCACTCATTAGTTCAATTTTGCTATTGTGGTGTAATGAAATAAAAGGAAACCACATAATTGAAATAAATGCAAAAGACTTTATTAAAAATTGCTCATAAAATTACACATTGAAACATGAAAAAAAAAATTCATGTACACGGTGCTAATTACACTATCTATACCTGGATAAAGAAGCTATCTCGGTGGGCTGTGCTTTAGTCGGCCCCTCAGACAGTATGGCAGTTGGCTCCTTAGGCAGCACAACAGTTAGCACAGCAGGAGGCTCAATAGTTGGTATAGCAGGAGGCTTTGCAGTTGGTGCAGCAAGAGGTTTGGTAGGTGGATTAAGAGCCGGCTCATCAGGCAGAGGTGAAACGAATTCGAGCTTCATGAGAGGTCTGAGAATGGCTTCGGGGTCTGCCATGCCTCCATTTTTAGGTTAAATTGTGTGGACTTCATCAATGCCCCCTGCAATCTCCTCCATAGCCTCCTCTTCAGATAGGTCCTTCTTATCATTGCTAGATGGCAAATTAGGCAAAACCTCAGAATCCTCTATCTAGTCTAGAATAGCCCCAGAAAAATGTCTCTTAGCCTTATAAATGACTCGGGAAAGAATTTTGGCTTGAGCTTCACCTAGTTGCCTGATGAGGTCATCCCTTTGAGAGGTCAGCTCCTCCGAATGCTTGCTGATAAGGGTGCACTCTTTCTCTTCAATGGCAACCTTTAAGGCATCTCACTCTGCGGTGGCCCTGTCCCTATCCTTGAGAGCCTTGGCACACTCAGAGGAGATACAATAGCATTCAACACAGAGTTTGGCATTGTCTTTCTCAAGCTTTTTCAATTGAGTGCTGTCTCCTTTCAACTGCTCCACCTCCGCTTTTAACTCGGTGTTCTCCTTTCACAGAGTACCCAACTTGGCGTCATTTTAAAGGACTCTTTGACCCAGATAAGGTTCTCTAATTGGAGGCTTGAGATTTCCTTATTCTCAGCCTCAAGCTTCCATTTGAGCTCCCCCTCCGATCGGATGCTTTTGTCCCACATTGCCTTGGAGTAAGTGCTCTGACCATGAAGCCGCATGGCCCGCTTGATCAACTAGTCATAGATAAAAGCCATAATAAGTAATGAAGAGAGAAAAGCAAAGGAAAATCACTGGCTATCAAGGGATTAACTAGGGAAATAGATCTCTAAACTAGACATTTGGAACAGAGCTGCCTTCCAACTGGGTGAATTTCGATCACCTATCTCCTTGAAGTCCTTCTCATACAGAAGTCCTTTGCAGATTAAGGATGCTACTCTAAAATCTTTGGTAGAAAACCCTTCCCCAAAGTACTCCTTCAATATGTCCTTTATAGAGCTGGATGTTTGATTGAGTATCACGCCTGCCTCCTCTCCAACTGCACAACTCGAGACCACCTCCTTCCCCTTGGCCTTCTTAATCACCTTTATAAATGCTCACTTGGTAGGTTATTACATCATGAGCATGGCAGGAAGGTCTGATATCAAGAATGTATCCTTGGATAACGATTCATCCCTGAGCTATAAGCTCTGTAAAGGGGGACAAGCCGGAGCGCTAGACTTGACAGGGGGCAGTAGGTGCCGTGGTGGCACCAATGGTCTTCGCGGAGGGATTCACTAAGGCCACATTTCAACCTTTTGAGTTGCTCGACCTCAAAAGAGGGCAGTATCATCCTCTTTTTGCTGCACTTCTCTTCCTTTGCAACCCGCTTAGCCACATGCTGCTATTTGGCTACCTCAGCCAATTGTTTTGTCATATCTCCTATGCCAGCCATTGCAGCTGCAATAAAAAAACAACAATTACAACAACAAACAAGATAAGTATCTTACCCTGAAGTTTACATCCAATGCATGAAAATCAGTTAGCAAGTTAGGTCTCTTTTAATATTTACTAATGCTTACATTTTGCCCCTTTTCCCTTTGAAGAGCTTGACGACCTATTCAAGGTACTCAACAGAAGGTCCGACTCGTAAGGCCCGTCATTCCTTTGCACGGCTTCCATTAACTTCTTAATGTCAATTGCGTACGGGGACTCATCGACGGCCCTATCTTCTATATAGATCGCCCTATCCGATCAGTTTAGTGACAAGTTAAATCCCCCTGGCATCTTGATCAGAAAAAATTTCTTCTTAAATCCCTTCAGTGATTTAGGAAAAGTGAAAAGCTTCTTCCTCGACTTGCTAGTGAAGCAATACTCTGCCCCATAAAGTATCCTAAAGCAAACTATCGCTCTCCATCCATTTGAGTTCAATTGGTTCGGTGCAATCACATATCCCTTGAGCACATTGATCTCAAAAACGTCGAATGGGAATCTGAGCTTTGCATCTAAACTCCACAAATGGCAAATAAACCACTAATTATTATTTGTGCCAAATAGCCCTTCCGTCATCGCTATGGATTTAAGGCATGTTATCATATGCATATCGTCTGGTAAACCATATCTAGATTTTATTTCTGACACCTCCCTTGGCATCAATCTAGAGCATTTCTCTACAATAGGACTATTTCTATACTCCTCAATAAAGCTCATATCTATGTATTGACCACTCTGGAGGACTTTTAGAGGAAGGAGAGAAATGAAATAGTTCCTAATTTCAAGTAAAGATTGGGGATCTCAACTAGGAAATTCCTCAGAAGATTCAAAAATAAGACAAATGCAAGTGCATGAAGAGTCAAATGGCAGGGAAATACAAGACATGTAAGTAAAAATTACTTACTTGAGTGAATAATTATTTGAGGCTCAAAAAAACTCTTGAAATCTGAAAATTTGGAATGTGAGAAGAAATTTGAATAGATCTTCATTAGAGAAATCAATAAAAAGGGAAAAATGATCTCTTAAAGTTACATATTTATATTGAGAGACTCCTTGAACATGCCAATTGGTTAACCAACCAAATTCTGACACGCGTTGAAAAGAAATGTCGTGCCGGTCCAGACATTAAAGCGTCACTTTTAATGCATGCACCTATCTTTAATCTAGTAACAGCTGTCCGATTGAATGCCTGTCCGATCGAATAGAAAATTTTGAAATTTTCCCTAATCCAACTCTCGGATGATCGGGCACCTTTAAAAAGGGGACAAGTGATAATACTTGATTCTATTTGGGTCCAAACAAGTCTCAACCCAAAGCCCAGAAACTTATCTTCAAAGAGGCCTAACGTGTGACAAATAAACAATGGAAGGCAAGTACGTACTGTCCGATCAAATTGATGGGACCTCTTGTTTTGTCAATCTACTGACACACTGCCAAGCCCATCCTTCCAACCTAGTCTATGTCATGTTGCCGCTCACTTGCTCTGACACCTCAGTAGTCATACTATAGGCACTCAAGTGCACTCTCACACCTCTTATAAATAGTCCAATGTACAGTGGTTTCAGGTATAAAAAACTTGAAACTCTCTCTAGATTTATCTCTCTCAAAGTCTCTAATTTAATCTTCGGAGTATTTTCGTCTGATCCAACCCAGTAAAGCTTCTTGCAGGTATTTATACGATAATTGGATCACACTGCCATTAACTCATTTCAAGGTCTTGACGAGTTAAACCTTATCACTTACTCATGCTTCTGTATATAACTATAGCTTTATTATTGTTTGGCTAATTAAGAAGATAGTTTATTATCTGTGGTTATCTTCTTACGTAATGCGTGGAAAAATAATTAAGTGTACAAGGAAATTGCTAAAACAGTTCGTACCTAACGCTAATCTTGCAATTGTAATTATCAACGCCCAATTTTTTATTTGATAGTAATATAATTCCAGCTATTTCATTTACACGGTGACTAAGCTCTTACGTTGCTATTATGGGCACGGCAAGAATATCTTATATGGTTTTTTTTTAAGTTTTAATTATTATTAGTGACAATAAAAGATTTAATAATTTAGAAGAAAAAGAAACATAGAAATTGATGAAGCTTAGTGGCCGAAAGCTTTGTTTGTCTTGCTATGATTTGTTTCAAAATCAAATATTTAAACAAAAAAATAAAAATATATATATATTTTCTTTTTCACATACGAGTGGCCTAAGCCGCATAGCATGAAAAATACTAACAAAAATAACACCAGAAAAATTATGTTTCAGCCAAAAAAGAATGTCTTTTAAGAGGATTCGGAAGCAAGTATAGACCTAAAGAAAAATTAACTGCATAATGAAAAAGGTTCGGCAGTAAAATTGGCTTCTGGATGCACATGAATAATTTTAATTTTTCCTTTTGGTCATAGGTGCATAAAATTGTGGAAAATTTTAAATATATTAATTGACAGAATGCATTGCTCCTAAATTCATATAAAAGTCAACAGGAGATAAATTTAGTGCCTAACATAATTTTCTAAATATGTTATAATAGCTACTAGTTATTAATATATTATAATTAGATATTATATATAAATATTACTATATAATTAAAGAGAATGACATAATATAAATTTAGTTTAATATAAAAAATAATATATATAAAAGTTAATCGTATATTATATATAAATATTACTATATAATTAAAGAGAATGACATAATATAAATTAAGGTATAAAAATAAAAAAATATTTTAAATATATTTTAAAATATAAAAATTAAAAATCGTAATCGAATCCATCGAATCGGTTAATCATAAAAATCGGTTCGATTTCGAACAGATTTTACGGTTAACCATATTTTCGATTTTTTTTGCTCATCCCTAAATTTTATAATAATTTTAAGTTCGATATAATATGAATTTCTGATATTTATTTGTTATTTTTAGCTTTGTGTTCATTTAATTTTTTATTTTTATTTTTATTTCAATAAATTGAGATATATATTCGGTTTGGGTGTGTTGTCTAGATTTTATTTGTATTTTTGTAGATATAGTTCATTTGTTTTAAATAGATTTTTTTTTTTTACTTTTTAAATGGAAGGTGTTCTTGTGTAAAAGTTTGTTTAATAATTTTTCTATAAACAACAAATGGAATTAAATTTTTCACTGAAGTTAAATTGTTCGCATATATTATTAGTATTTATTGTTTTTGTCGAAAATTTTCGAGATATATTTTAGTTTCGTGCATATTGTATATTTTAAAATTTTATAATTTAATTATAGGTATTTTAATATTATTAATAAAAATTTAATTTGTATTAAAATAATTATAGAAAAAATGGTTAAAAAGAAAAAAAAAGTTAATGAATATTAGGGATATGCATGAACCGATTAATCAGTTTATTAATAATTTTATTAAACTAGTCCATTAATTTTGGTTAATCATTATATCAGATTTAGTTTTTAACTTAATTTTTTGGATTGGTTTATCAGTTAACCATTAAAAAATTTTAATATATAAAATTTAATAAATTATAGAATTTGTAATATTATTTTTAATAGTTAAAATGCTTTAGAAATGAAAAAATATAAATTAAATACAATATCCATTAAAAAATTAAAATAAAAATAAAATTTTCATAATTAATTATAAAAATTAAATATATTCAATATAAAACTAACAACAGAGTGCTAATTATGCATATATAGTAGTAGTAGTAATAATAATAATAATAATAATAATAATAATAATAATAATAATAATAATAATAACAATAATAATAAGTTAATTTTAATGTTTATTTACTAAAAATATGTATTTTAATAATATTTTACAAAGTTATATATCATAATATTTATAAATTACACAAATATTAAAAAATATAAATATAAAATTTAGAATTTAATTGTTTCAGATCGGTTAACCTTTGATTTTTAAAAGTAAAAACCTTAAACATAAAATTTCGATTTATTTAATCGAAAAATTAGTTTGGTTTCAGATCTATTTTTTGGTTAACCAATATTTTGGTTTTTTTTTTGTTTACCCCTGATGAATATATCAATGCAAAGCTAATGCCAATAACATGATAAACTTGGATTAAATAAGTAAATATCTTGATTTTATAAAGTGATATTTAAATTTAAATAAAATAAACTTTTTCTTTAAAAGGGACAATTCACAATGGGATATAATGTGGTAGAGTGATTAAATATATATATTGGAAATTAGTAATTACTTTATTGAAAATTAATTGTAATTCAAATAGTTGATAATCTTACTATATTTTCAACTTATCATTATTCGAACTCATCCTGGAGACTTTTTTATGATTAATGCATTTGGCAAAACAATTTTAAAATTTAGTGTGACTTGGAAAAACTTTGGGAGAATGGTGTGTTTTGCCATATTTTTGCAACCTAATCTTGCGAAATTTGATTTTCCACTCTATCAAGACACCTGAAGACGAGATAATGCAAAAATTGAGGCATATAAAAACAAGACAGCATGTGAATCAAGGTCGATCAACATTGCCATTTTCACAGTTGACACTTGCGGAATCAATCTCTGAATTTGTAAGCATCAGTTTTGGAAATGCCAGTGTCTAAACGCCTGCAGTTACTCCTTCCCACGTGTGAAAAGTTCCACTTCTTCTCTTCTCTAGAATTTTCAATTCCCTTATAAGTATACTTAACTTTCTGGATCTATCTTCATATCTCCCTTAAAATTCTCCCTTCCAATTTTTAAAGAAAGAGCAAGATCATTTTGAAGCTTCTAGCTATTTGAAGGCTCCCTTGTAGCATTTTGAAATTGTCTTCCTCAGTATTTTGAATACATATCCGAGGTATTTTTAATGTTTTAAAATATAAATGGTAGTTTTAGGTATTGATAGTCGAACTGGGCCCAAATTCGGGCCCAAGGTTTGGATCTTTACACGCTTGAACCGCCCATGCTCTATTTTGGGCCTACACGACAGATCTAGGCCCAAGGTTTGAACTCGTTTTTGGCTAACTCCTGGTTAGGCAATAAATCCTAACAAAGCTTCTTGTTCTGGTGAGACTGCCTCCTTGAGTGGGACTCCTATGGCTATCAGGTTTCCAACTAAAGACAAGAGTGTTACCCTTATAAATAGTAAGGATCTTTAGGTATGGTCTTCTTTTAGCCAGTTCTTACCACAATCTCTTTTACCTCTAGTGACTTGACCGTCAGAGAGTCCCCTTTGCCGGACCATCCGTTAGAGCTTTATTATTTTCAAGAATTCTTGGAGAAGGAGTCAGGTGAAGTAACTCGATAGCAGCTCGGTAATTTTCAAATTGTTATCATTTGGTGTGGTGAGCTAGACCTTGATCCCCATAAAATCATGAATTTTGACAATGAAAACACCCAAGCAAGGAATGATTTGAGCAACACAATGCTAGCTCCCTACTTACCAGTTTTTCAGCCTTTAGAGCCCACCCTACAAGGTTCTTCCATTAACCATCCCAACACTGGCCTACTCGCAGAAGTACCAGTAAGCTCCATACTTGGCCTCACTCTTCAGCTTACTCAAGCCCATCTGGCAACTATCTCACAATTGGCTGCCTAATTGGCACTTCTACTGACACAACAGATCACCCATACTAACACTTTTAAAAGCCCAAACTTGACAGTTTTGAAGAACGATGAAGGGTCTAGGATAACCCTAACAAGGGACGAGCTTGATAAGATCACAGAAGAAAGGCTGTAGCAGAAGCAAGGTCATACTACGGTTAAGTACTAAGGTGACTTCCGATCCTTACTCTCCAAAGCTATACTTTTTGCCCTTTTTCAAACATAAAATTACCGAACCTTTCCCGGTACAACAGAAATATAGACCTGCGTGCGCATATGGACCAATTTTGCCATTCTATGTTGATTCACACCACAGATGATATCGCACTCTGCAAGATTTTCCAATAGAGCTTAGCTAACTCCACCCAGGTATGGTTCGAAAACCTACCCAAAAATTTGATAAATAGTTTTCAATAGTTCACGAAGATGTTCGAGGCAAAGTTTACGGCGACTATCTAACCTATGAGAGTCTCAGCTGATCTGCACCAAGTAGTACAGAAGAGGGGAGAATCCTTAGAAAGTTACGTGGATAGGTTTAATAGAGTAAAAATATACATCCAGAACATAAACTTAGAGGTTGTTGTGAACACATTAAGCAGAAACATGATGTACCAAGATTTTAGTGATTCCTTGAACAAAAAACCCCAGCAGATTTTACCGAGCTGATGACCAGGACTCACAAGTACATTTGTATGGACGAAGTTAGGAGACTAAGGTATGGGGACCATGAATGTGTCAGTGAAACCTCTTGAGGAACAAGTCAAGAAAGAGGTTGCTCTAGGAAGAGCGAGTAAAAAACTATTAGGGGGTCTATATGGAAACTAGACAGTAGCTCGGGAGACATATATTACTATATTGAAAGAGGCACACCAGGTGCTCCTAATAGACGTACTGAATGTTCCATTCCATCCCATCCGAAAGGCTGAGCCTATGGATACTTTATAGGAGGTTGAGCTTATGCCAGGGAAGGTGGTGAAGATCGCTTCAAGAAATATAAGTTCAGAAATAAAACCATTATTAGATTTTCTTGAGTCTTTTGAAGACGTATTTGTATGCAAACCTTCAAATATAACCAGTATTTTGCTTGAGGTAATGTCTCATTCTTTAAACATCCAACCCAGTTGCAAACTAGTAAAGTAGAAGAAGTGCAACCATGTGCTAGAGAGACAAATAACGATAAGTGAAGAAACGAGCACATTGCTAAAGAATGGATTCATAAGAGAAGTGCTCTATCCAAACTGGTTAGCCAATATGGTGCTAGTAAAGAAATCTAATGGAAACTTCATAGACCTAAACAAAGCCTATCTAAAAGACAGCTACCCCCTTCTGAACATTGATATGTTAGTAAACTCGATGGTCGAATTTGAAGAATATGCCTTTTTAGATGCTTTGACGGGCTACCATCAAATCCCCATGAGTCTAGAGGATAAGGAAAAAACAACATTTATAACCCACAAGGGGACTTATTGCTACAGGGTAATGCCATTCGGACTTAAGAATGTAGGGGCCACTTATCAAAGGTTGATGAACAAGCTGTTCATAGGCTAGATAGGTCAGAATATGGAAATTTATGTGGACGATATGATTGTCAAAAGCAGGGCCCCATCAGACCTACCTACGAAGCTTGAAGAAACATTCTCCACCCTTTGGAAATTCGGGCTCAAGCTGAATCTAGATAAGTGTGCCTTTGGGGTTCGATCTTGCAAGTTTTTGGGTTTCATGATTTCAAAAAGGGGGATAGAAGCCATTCCTTCAAAAATCGAAGCCATTTTGAGTATGGAACCATCGAAGACAATTAGGGAGGTACAGATACTGAATGGAAAGATTATGGCCTTAGGTCGATTTATCTCCTGTTTGGCTAAGCAATGCCTTCTATTCTATAAAGCCTTAAAAAATTTGAAGAATTTTGAATGGAGTTCAGAATGCCAATCAGCATTCAAAGCTTTGAAGCAATTTTTAAGCTTGCCTCTGCTACTTAGTCGGCCATAATAAGGTGAGAACTTGTTCATATACTTATTAGTTTCAGAGAGAGCCATTGGTTCGGTCCTGTGGTTAGGGAAGAGGGTACTCAGCAGCTCCCTATCTATTATACTAGTAAGGTTCTTCGGGGAGCCGAACTGAGATATCCTATCCTTGAGCAGCTAGCTCTTGCTTTGATCACCTTAGCAATAAAGTTGCGGCCTTATTTTCAGGCACATACAGTATTTGTTCGGACCAACACCTCCCTTAAGAAAGTAATATAGAAGTCAAAGGCCTCAGGGGGATAACCTGGTAGGTAGCTCATTTAAGGGAGTTCAATGTTAGTTATGAGCTACATTCGGCAATGAAAGCGCAAGTTTTGGCTGATTTCATAATTGAACTCGATGCCCCTCCACTAAAGCCAAATAAGGCAAAATAAAAGTTATATGTTGACGGAGCGGCCTCAGCAGAGGGTGCCAAAATAGGAGTAGTGTTATTTAGCCTAGGAAGGATATGTATATGAGTAATGGCCAGGTTATCCTTCCCAGCATCTAACAATGTTATAGAATACGAGGCGCTCAGTTTTGGGTCATAGCTCATGTAAACACTGGATCCTGAGAAGGGTTTTGTTGGGGTTACCTAATGAGGAAAAATGCTCCTTTAAAGGTATATTATTGCATGATAGAAATTATTGGATTATCTCCTTTAAATTCTATTTTTTCTATTTCTTTTAAAATTATTTTCTAAAAATAAAACCCTGTTTAAAAACTAATCTTCATATTTAGCCTTTCCTTTTTACTCCCTTTTAGATCTATTATTGGCGAGGACTCTACTTTAAAAGGAAAGACAACTCACCATTATTAAGTTGAGACGGCAATGTATTGTTTGATACATATCCGTGCATTAAACGATGCAAAGCCTAAAATAAGTTTGCTAGCCTTTTAAGGTAGAAGAGTCGACCGTATGTCATCAAATGCGTTCTCGTGCATTTTTCGACATGCATACTAGATCCTTATCCTTATCCTTTTTATCTTTTTCATACTTCTAATATAAATTAGTTTTATGTACGTCTTCTTTTCCTTTTCTATCATCATTATCATTATTGTTATTGTTATTGTTATTGTCCCGAGGAATAAAACCCTTTTTAGATATAACCAAAATAATGCTCTAGGTAAGTTCACTATCCTTCTCCTTACTGTAAAAACAATTTTTCGACCGCAAACAATAATTAATTGGGACACTTTATTAATAAAGTCGGACCAATGTCCACATTTTTGTCTAAGAAACTCAAAAAAAAAATTATTATTAACTTTTAATAATGTAAATGATTTTGTATACAATTAAATAATATGGGACTTTTCATAAACAAAACTTGGACTGAAAAGTCTCTATCTTTAAGATCTCACAATGAAATGCTTCTTTAATAATCCACATGCGAGGACCAAAGTCCTCAACCAAAAGGGTCATAATGAACTACCCGAATTATGGATGTCTTTATCGCCTTATTATATGCCATGATTTACTGCTTTTTTATGTGATTGGGTGCACCGTTAATTCTATATTTGCTCTACTTTTGAGTGAAAGAAAAGGGATAATACAATTAATCTGAAAACCATTATATCACATTTGTCAAAAGTAAAAATAAGAGTAGAATTCTGAATCCTCTCTGAGTTTTTGGCCTCATGAGGTCGGAACACCCTTATTTCCTAATATTTTATTGGGTGGTGACTCCTTACTATTCAACCTTATGGTGTTCAACTAGATGACTCTCGGTTATTGATTGTTAGCGATAAGATAGGGACACCTGGACTTACCACATTATGCCTTTCTAGGTTTATGATTTGATAAATCGAGTTGGGTTTCTTTCCTATTGCGAAGCGATTGTCAGCTTGTGTTGGGAACCTCAACTCGATTTTGACCCTAAAAGTGGGATCGAATTGCTAAAGGTTAGAGGTTCCTTTATTTGAACTCGGCAATCCCTTGGTTCTGAGGGTGAAATCTAGTATCGATGACTTGAAGGGAAAAGACTCCTGTCAGGGAAGAAAATAGCATGCATCATAGTGGCGACTCCACTAAGGAAAGCCTTCAAGATTTCACTCTGAAACCACTTTTGACTTTTGTGATATAAAAGGCTTTCGATTGAGAAATTTTATCTTTTTTTGAAATTGCATTAAAATCATGCTAGGGCCTTAGAATAAGTTAAACATCTTAATTTTCTAACCCCGGTACATTCTTGAAACACTTCTTTATCGTTCACTCAATTGAGGGTAGTGTTAGGAATAATCACCAGCCCAAGTCTAGTACCTGATGGTATATTAAATGGTGATTCGATCGGTCATTGTGCTTGTGATGAGCTAGATCCATTGGTAGAGACCATACTTGGGTAGCCTTGTAATTAAATACCTGGACCAAAAGCCCATATAATGGCATAGAAATCTCCATTAGGATGTCCATAATAATCTTACATTGCTTGTGGCGTGGATCTTTGTGTATGAGGCATGCTTAGACAAATTCGAATGTCTGCTTATCAAAGGTTGCCATACCTCAGTAAGCCTATTTTGATTTGTTTGGGTCATTCAAATACACATCGATCAACACTTTTTGTGTGCTTTCGTGAGAGATATTATGCTGTCGGATTTTTTTGATGCACCATACGTATTCATCAGGATCCCTTGTTGACCCATGGATTAAGCCCACCTAGGAAAGAGGACTTTGGCCACGTGTGTGGGAGGAATAAGGTGGAGAGGACCCCTGTATGTGGTTGTCGATGCTTCATCCCATGATCATACACCTGCATCTGCTCATGCATTATGCTGACAATCCTTATTTTGATAGCCATCACAGAGTCATAATTTTCTAGGTGGTTTCGGGGTTCAAACGATCATTTGGTTAAAAATTGGTTTATTGAATAGATAGAGGAATTGGTATCAGAGCATAATTCAGAATTGGGGTCTGAGCCAGGAATAGATAGTGTTTCGAAAGAATTTTTAGATGGGTTTTTAGAACAATCAGAAAAAGGAAGTTATAGCCGTGCTCACTCCTCCAGTTGGTCCCTCTGGTTCCCAAAATGCTGATAAAAGGATGGATAATCTTGAGAGAAAAATGATGTTGATGTTTGCTAGTCTCACAGCTAGTTTGGCTTTCATCTCAGTTGTTCAACTTGTTGCGATAGTTGCTTTTCTAGTTGAACCAACTCATGTCAAGGAGACTCCAGCAGCTCCTATCATGATACCCCTACCTACAGCAGATGTCAGGAATATTACTTTGTGAGGAGTAAAAAATGATGTCGTTAGAGGTGGCCCCGAATGTGATTTTATAACTGATGAAGAGGATAAGTTACGGGTCCCTCAGGTTTTGAAGAACCTTGTCTCTATGGAGGAAAATCCTATTGTGAGGAAGATGGAAGAGAAGTTAGAGGTTCTGACTAAGATGTTGTCAGTGGGGAAATAAGTCAGTCCCAAGGATATCGATCTGGCTAACTTGATGAAATTTGATGGCATATCTAATCCACTAACCCACATAAAATAATACGTCCTGCTCATGAAAAGGACTGCCCTTACTAAGAGGTAAAAGGTGGATCTCATTAGTCTTAATTTAGTGGACCCCGCTATTGATTGGTATTATAGCCTGGATAGAAAGGCAAAAGAAGATTGGCAGAGGTTGATGGAGGAATTGTTCACGCAGTATGACTGCAACACACATATGGAAGTTACCTTGAAAGATTTGAAATTATTATAACAGAAACTTGGAGAGTCCTTCCACAAATACCTCATTCGATAGAGGAATAGAATGATAGAGATAAAAAGAAAACCTGACACATAGGATTAGATTCGCCTGTTCATTCGGAATGCCAGTCCTTATCTGAAGGAATGTCTTAAAATGAAAGGGTTAAAGGATTGGGAGTCTTTGAAAGACATAGTGATTGAAGTCGAGGGGGAATATTTGGTGAAGAAGGCTGGTGCTACAAGTTTAAATAGTAAAGGATATAATAGTAACAAGAGAGGTTTTAAAAGCTTAAGATTCGGTAAGAATACTAGAAGCAATAATGGTAGTAGAGGTGATAATGGAAGGAATGCTGAGGTATCAGCGAAGAGAGTCAATTAGCATCGTTACTCGGAGCTAGGCAAGTCACTATCTTGGTTTCTTAGTCATTTGATGAAAGAAGGGAAGTTACAGCCGATGTCTTCCAAGTCTGCAAGGAGTCCGGGGCAGCCTAAACATAGATTCGATTGGTATTGTGCCTTTCACCAATATACGGGGCATGAGACTGATTATTGTCACACCTTGAGGGACCGTATACAAGACTTGTTTAATTTTTGATAGATTATTAATCCAGAGAAGAGAGCCAAAAAGAAAGAAGCTTACAATGTTGTGCCACTGTCGGTATTCATGGTTGGATTCGGGTTGCCAGAATGGTATGTTCTGAAGGATTTGTATGGAAATGAGTATTTGGATAACACACACAAGGCCCAAGGAAGCAGTAATGGTCCATACACAAGTGCAGAAGGGTCGACAGAAATGAAGGAATAAGTTTAGCTAGTGGATATCTGGGATACAGATAGTGAAAAGGGCCCAGTTAAGGTTGAAGAGGAGCCAAAAGACCTGTGGAAAACTGATGAAGATGAGAAGGAAGTGATGGATGAAAAGATGATTTAGGCAGTCACCAGAAGTGGAAGGGTCATGTTAGAAGTTAAGAGGCCATAGGAACCCGCTGCTCCCATAGAGGAAAAAATTACGGAGGATAACTTGGTCTTCAAGCAACTTAAGAAAACTCCTGCTCAGATTTCAATCTGGGACTTACTTAGGCAGTTGCCTTCCCACTAAACCTTGCTTGTCCCCAAGCAAGAGAAAAGTGAGAAAATCTAATCCCAAGTTAAAAACAAGTAATTCAAATTATAAGGTATTGCTCAATTTTCACTTAAGATAAGATTTATATGAAGTCAAACACCTTAACACCCAAAATATTAGTATATCAAGACTTAAAATATGTATCTTAAATCATCAAGTCATCTAAGTTTACTAAATTCAACATCAAGAATATAAAGTCTCAAGACTAACCATGCTCAAGAAAGAATAATGATCATAAAGCCTAAGATCCTAAGACTATAGTTGCCTTTTTGGACATATAAAAAGCACACATACCTTTAAACCCATCTCATGACATTTTTAGACTATATATTTTTTTTTTCATTTTTTTCATTTTCTTTTGCATGGGTATACTTTTAAACTTTATCCCATGAATAGCAAGAGAATGTAGTAATGGGTGCGTTTTACGCTCCATCCCATACTTTATTAAGCTTTTGGATATGCATCTTGCTTTATTTTATTTTATTATTTTTTTGCTTTTTTTTTTCTTCTTTCTTTTTAGTCCTCATCCATTATTGAAAAGCCTAAAGGTAAGTATTATGGCTAAAGTTTCCATGAGGCAACTAAAATCCAAAAATCTTAAGCTAAATGAGCATATTCTAACCTTAAAGCATAGTTAGGAAAGAGACTAAACAATCTAAAATGTTAAAAGAAGTAAAAAGAGACAACTTAAAAACATAAAATACATGCCAAAAGCTTTGAAAAACTAATCAAATGAGCACAAAAGGCAAATGACTCTTCATAACAACCTATATTATATACAATATGAGTAATACTTCTAATAAAACTTACGAAAAAGGTTAGTCTAAATAAAGAAAAAGATACACACCCAAACAAAAAATAACAATGTGAAATGAAACATGCAACACACAACATATGCTCCCCCACACTTAGAACACACATTGTCCTCAATGTGAAGAAACAAAACAAAAACAAAAACAAAAAGAAATAAACTAAATGATAGAGGAAAGAAAACTCCCCTCATGATCGTGGTGAAGGTGGAGGCGAAGATACCAAATAATAGAAGAATAGAAGTTAGGCATATGTTCACATGTTCACGAGTCGAACACAACTTCAGGACTCGTGAAAAATTGGATTATTCGGCAGATGTAAAAGGGTTCACGAGTCGAACCAACATTCACGACTCGTGAAGAATTCCTTTTGCTGTGTTACTCGTGAAACTCTTCTCGAATCGATAATTTTATGCACGACTCGGTAACATGTTCACGACTCGTGAAGCTTCCCTTTGCAGTAATTTTTCTGCAAATTTGACCAATCTCGATCCAAATGTTAAAAAGATAGAGGAGAAATAAGACAAAAGAAAAATGAAAATGATAAAATACTTAAAATATAACCAGGAATAATCCAAAGAACAAATAAAATCTAAACTAAAAAAAAAACTAATCCAAAACAAAAAGATTAATGTGCAAGAAATGAATTTAATAAATTAACTGTTAAAATCACGAATACTTTTGGTCTAAGATCATTACAAAAACCTTAATTACAAAGAATACAACAAACACAATATAAAAATTCATACATCAAATAACTAATATATATCATATAATCCTAAAACATCTACTCTTTTATATCAATTAATAAAAATTCATTTAAACCGTTCCCCGGCAACGGCGCCAAAATCTTATGGGGATTTATTTGAACCCTTAGTCTCACTAGACTGCGTATAGAATGAGTAGGGTATCGTTCCAAAGGGAACGGGGTAAATTTTGTATTGAAATCACAAAGACTAGATGGATAGGTAACGAATAAAATAAAGATCATGCATTTAACTAAATATCTAAACTACTTTGGATATATTAAATTAATTTGGATTAAAGATGACTTAAATGATGGTATGAACATACATTAAAAATTATGAAATAGTAATTCATTTAAGAACAAGTTCTAGATAATTATATAAATAAAGTGACTGGAGAATTTAGCCAAGATTCTTTAAAGCAACTCTCGTTGTCAGTAAAGATGTTTTTATTTAGAGTCTATAAGCACTCTCATGTCATTATAGAGATAAATAAAAATTATGAATCTCTATGCCAATTCTTTAACCCCTCAAAGTGAATTCCTTAAGTCAAATTAAAGGAATTCAATGCTTCAAGTACATTCATTTGTTTTTCCATCAAAGAATTCCAACTCTCGTTGCGAATAAATTGACTATCATGCCAAATATGGTGGCCAAACATACATAGCAAATCAAAGCACACAAATGGATGTAAATCATAATTCATGCATAATAAGAATAAACATGTCTTAAACAAATACTAGTGCATATTTATAATGTACAAAGGAAACTAGCCAAATACATATTTGAATTAAAGACAAACAAGAGAAAGAAACTTATCCCTTGTTCCTTTGGCTTGTCCCTTTGTAATCATCTACTAAAAGCTAAGTAAAAATGTTTATCCAAAATAATAACTATATTTCTAAAAACTAAAACATTGATTTCTCTCCCCCTCCTCTTTCAGCATCCTGGATCCCTATTTATAGAGATTAAGTCTACAGATATGTCCCTTGATAAGTCACGAAAGGTTGCTTCTGAAAGGACATAACACTTGGTTGAAAACTCAGGTTTAAAAGACACATCGTTTTCGAATCAGCATCTTTGTCCGACTCGTGAGCCTCCTCACGAGTCGTGATCTTCATCTCTTCCTAACTCGTGAGCATAATGCCAACTAGTGATCTCCTTCACGAGTTGTGATGTACTTCACGACACGTGATTCTGATGCCGAGTCGTGAGCTTCCTTCTTCACTCTTCACTGCTTCACTCGTGATCCTTGTCTGAGTCGTGAACTCCTTCACGACTAGTGAGCTTTTCCTTCAAAATACCACCATCTTCTTCGTTTTCTTCACACTTCACCAATTTTAATCCTAAAAACAACACAAACACATAAACTGAACATAAACACATAAAAATACATACAATACTATATACTTAACTACATAAATAAGATAAAAATACACATAAAAAGGTATACATTTAACATGACATCACCCACCGCCGGAAGTTGGTAGAGGCTTTATGTGAATCCATTGTTGCTACCACCATATCTTCTTTCGAGTTGTTAGAAACAGTGAAATGGGATTCTAAAGAAAAGATTGTGTTCACTAATGCAAACCTCCCGTTAAAAGGACATGAGTATAACCACCCTTTATACATTAGGGCTGAGGTAAATGGCAAACACACTGTGTGTATAATGGTGGATGATGGTTCTTCTATCAACTTGTGTCCTTTTACAGCAATGGAGGCCTATGGTATTGATGAGACTATGCTCACTAAGTCCCAACTTACCATAATGGCTTATGACAACTCTAAGAGGTAGGTTGTTGGCACTTTTAGGGCTGTAATGAAGACGAAACCTATTGAGATTAAGGCAAAATTTGCAGTGTTATAGATATCGGCCAATTTCTCTTTGTTATTGAGGCGACCTTGGTTCCACAAGCTGGGAGTAGTCCCTTTCACCTTACACCAAATGATCTGAATCCTACATGAAGGAGGTATGGTTACTATTAAGAGGGCAAAAGAAAACTCAGTTTTTGCTTTGAGTATAGCTAATTAGCCTTGGCTGAAATCGGTGCCGAGGGGGAAGAAATGGATTGTGCAAGCTCTTAAGCCATTAACATAATTAAGAAAATGAATTATTTATCGGGTGCCAGATTAGGGAAGAATTCTTAGGGTATTCCTACGCCTATTGCTCCCATTAATAAAAAAGATAGAAAGGTTTAGGTTATTGTAAGGGTGATGTTAAGAAACAACATGAGGTACAGCTGGGAAAGATTCCTTATATATTTGAAAACTTTGTCCAACATTCGAGGAGTGTAAATATTGTGAGGAGGCTGAACCTGTGATAGTCTAGGGGAAGGTTATTCTTGGGTTTGAAATCTTCGATGATGTTGATCCATGATACTTGCTAGTTATTTTTATTTACTTAAATTGCACACTTGGTCATTACTTATGTTTTTTATGTTTATGAATATTCTGGGTTGTTGCTATTTTGTTTCTCATTTTTTATTATGACAAAAAGGGGGAGAACTTATGTGAGATACAGAGATCCAAAACTTTTTTGTTGTTGTTGCATGAAATTTCCAGGGGATTTATAAGTTCACTACTACAGGTTTTATTTTTCTGTAAATACCCCCATGCACATATTCAGGGGGAGTTTTTATAAGACTAACCTAGATAGACTTCTAAATGGAGTTTATTAAGGTTTTGTCATCATCAAAAAGGGGGAGATTGTTAGTCCAAGGCTACATCTAGATTTTGATGATAATCAAACCTTATATAAACTATATTGTGAATCCTACTCTAAGCTTGTTTCTGCAGGTACTTTTATACATCATTCTGATGTATATGTGGAAAGTTATAAAGAATCCAACACAACTTAAGAGGAGAAGTTCTTAGTATATAGAATTTTAAGTTATTAAAATTTTAAGATCAAATTGAGGATCAATTTTTCATTCATGCATACATCTTATAAGTTTAAATTTGCATAAAAGTATTTTAAAACTATTAAATAAGTTTTTTATAAACTGAATTCTGTTAGAAATTGGATTACAAATTGAATTAGAAACTAAATTAGAAATTGGATTAGAAATCTAATCACATTTCTAATCAAAAATTGTCTAACGCTACAAGACAAAATAACGACTAGTTAAAGGCAAAATTGTCTGTCTTGCCCTTCAACGGTCAGAAACGGCTATATTTGAGTTTCTACTCTTAAAACTAAGTTTTTTGCTATAAATACAAGAGGTAGAACTCATTAGAAGGTTAGATATCATTTTGGAAAGAATTCTAACTCTTAAGAGAAAAGCTTACATCTTTAAATCTCACTTTCCATCTTTGCACTTCATTATTTCATATCATCCTCAATTGATTATAGTTTCTGTTGTAATCTTTATTGAAAAATTTCTATTGTGAAAGATTGTGAGTTGGGTTGGCTAAAACCTAAGAAAGAATTATAGTAAGTGTTTTAATATTTTACTTTGAAAAAAAGATTGTGGGTAGATATACATAGAATTGTATATTGGCTTTAACTCTTGCTCTTAAAAGAGTTAAGAGTGGAGAGAAAATCTCAAGAGTAATTATTGGGGAGTGGATGTAGGCAAAGAAGTCGAACCACGATAAATTCTGTTTGTGTTTTAATTTTCTGCTTGCTCTCTTGTAATTCACTTTTCTGTTATACATTTTGGAAATAACTTTTACAAAATTATGTGACAAACAAATCTGAATCATTCTTCATAATTGACCAAGCATAATTTCTAGAAAAACAAAGAGATTTCATTTCGAGAAAAAGTCTTGCTAAAATTCTATTAATTTTATTGCCTTGTATACTTAGATTTTCAATTAGAAAATGTATCAGAAATTTACATTTGCATTCATTTCTGTTATATTAGAAATTTGATCAGAAAATTTAAGACACCCAATTCACCCCATCTTGAGTGTCTTTCGGGACCTACAACTAATTTTCCTTTATACCGACCAAGCATATATAGTGCATGAAAGTATCCTTCGACAACCATAAAATGGCCCAAAAATTATTGGTAAAAATTGGTTGAAAATGTTTTTATTTTTTCATGTAAATGTATTCATTCAAGAAAGACTCGAATTTGGATTGTGAATTTGGTGAGAAAAATAATATGGAATCATATTCATATTCATAAATATTGAATAAGAAAAATCTCAATTAATTTTTCTGAACGTAGAAATCTATACCATTAAAGGTTGTCAGGATATAAGGAAAAAATTAATGGGAATTGAAGGCCGGAGTTGGTTCAATTACATTCTAATACGCAGTATGTTCTAATAGCTTTAATCTGAAGCATAAATGATAAGCTTCTTATAAAATGTTTTGGCTTATTAATTGCATAAATTAATTCAAATATTATATGTTGAAACCCAATTGAAGGGAATACGAGAAGAGATAAAAATTCTCATAATTTTGTCAGCATTTTTAAGGAGACAACTTTTAACTTTTTACACAAATTAAAAAAAAAAAGATTAATTAACATCAAATTTGATTAAATATTCATTACTCTTTTCGTTCATAAATCATGTTCACGTTTTCATTTTGATCTATTCACAAATAATTGTTCACTCTTTAAAAATGTGATATAAAAGCCGTTAAAAATTATTGCTACAAGTAAAATGAAGTAAGTAACTTCTAATAAGAATAGATCCAAAAGTAATAAAATAAATAAAATTTAAATTTTATTTAAAAATAATAAATAAAAAAAAATGAGTAATAAAGAAATGGAGTGCAATGCTCATTTCGCTGCAAAAAGATGTTGCGGGAATGGCACTATACTGGCACGGTCATTCATGCGGAGGCAAAGAAAAGCAGAAAAATAGGTAGAGGGGCCACCAAAAGGCTGAAAACGATAGATTTATTTTCGCAATAGAAAAATATATAATTAATATTTATTGAAATTTAAAAATTGATGCATTTAATGAAAAAAAAAGACATTAAAAATTATTGCGAAACAGGAGAACTAATCCGGAGAATGTGGTTGAGTGGTAAGGACTCATTCACCCTTAATTAAAGGTCTAAAATTCAATCATTAACTTGGATATGGAGTAATCTTAAATCTTCGAGCCAGCTGTCCCATCCTTCGAGGTGCCTATAATCAGCGAATGAAAATTAATCTGAGTGTGGTATGGCTTAAAGGTGCCTCCCGTCTTGGTATGGGCCCACTTAGGACCCTGGTAATGTCCTAAAATTTATAAAAATAAATAGAACATATCCAAAATTTTCGGGTATTGTTTGGGTTAAAGTCCAATAAAAAGTCAAAATAAGGATGCCATGTATCTATAAGGCACGGATACGAATCAAGCAGCAGCAGTCATCGTTACAGTTCCATAGCATATAAAAGCCCTATGTGAAATATAAAGCATGTGGAATATAAATCCAAAAAACTCCTTTTTTTATTTTTTTATGTGCCCGATATGGATACGAATATAATATGTGGAATATAAAGCTAAAAACCTTTTTTATTTATGTGCCCCGTAGGCATCTATTTCAATATTATTTTATTAATGTATATAATTATATAATATTGCTCTATTAATTATCTATTTTTTCTGTATATATATATAGGAATAAAATAAAAAGAACAATTAATACTCATTGAAATTTAAAAAATCGTCATATTTAATAAAATAAAAAATTCATTAAAAGTTTTACTTGCAATAAAATTTTAAACAATATGCCAAAAGTTTCATGTTAGTTAATGTTCAACTAATTAATGTTTTTTCCATTCTTTTTAATGTATCACAATTTAGTAAATTCAAAATTTATTTATTTATTTATCGTTTTTAGATTTCTAATGTAATTTAATTTTCTATTCCAATTCAATTTTCTTTCCAATAAAAATTAATTTATTTTAAACCGATTAGATTTGATAATTTAGTTAAAATCACACAATTTAATATTAAATTTAGGCTTAATTAATGTTTCTTAATTATTGTGAAAACCACAAAAATAACAGATTAAAAAATGGAGGTTATTGAATGTTGAGGTTAATTTTATTATTGGAATGATGGTCTTTTTTATTTTTTATTTTTTGAAATAGAGCAATTTTATCTCTTATTAATATATATTTTGTCTTTTTCAGCACCTATATAACATTAAATGGTGCAAAAAAGGCCATTTTTATTATGAATCTTTTTTTTTGTTATAATCCTTCCAATATTTAAAAATTTACTGATTTAATTAATTTAATATCAGATACAAAATAATTTTTTGCCAAATATTTTAAAGATACTCTAGCAAACAATAATAGTGCTAACCAATTAAAGAATATCACATGGTCGTTCTCAACTAATCACAAGCATGGTCGTCGACTACAGCTAGAGGTAGCAAATGGACGAGTTGAATGAATTTGAGTTGGGTCATTAATGGCAGATTATTAATAGATTGGGTCATAAATGAGTCAAATATTCAAATAAATTAGACGGATTTGGGTCGATCCATCCGAATTATTATAAAATTTTTTTATTAATTAATTAATAAATCCAATAATAATAATATTCAATTGAATGCATGATAATTCACTTGAAATGTTGTACATTAATTTATTTGAGTCACACTGCCTTTTGCTTTTTATCTTCAGTATCAGTGATCCCATTTTGAAGTTGCAATAATGAGGGATAAATAACAGCTAGTCAGTGAAGGAATGCAGATTAAGTAATTAAGACAGTAGAACCGCAAACAAACTCATACATGAAAAGCATTGGGAAGCGGAAATTTTACCATAGACCTGACGCTTGCTTTTCTTTCATGAGTAGATATGGTTGTCGTGCCATCCACATATGCCTGTCATGTAAGGCACAGCTACAACTAAGCCTTATCTGTGATTTGTTTAGGCAAATAGATAGTATATTAATGGATCTAAAAGAACAAATGTTATGTGCATCTGCAAAATAAGATGCCAAACTTATAAATTAGAATTCTTAACAGTCCAAGTGCGCTGACAAGGTGACAGGCTGTCCACTGAACTAAAAAAAATTGGATCATTTTTTGTTTGATTTAATAGGTTGAAAAATGAAATGAGTCAGTTTTAAATTGACTCAATGACTATTGGATTGGATTGAAAAATAAAATAAATCAATTTTTGATTGACCCAGTGAGTATTTGTTTGAATTTAGACCATTTTTTTGTGAATTTAGGTTGAATTTTGGGTTTAGGTCAATTTTGTCACCTCTAACTACAGTCGATGGAGTACCAAGGAAGCCGGAATTTATATCTCATTGGAATTTTTAATTTGTTCATTTAGTGAGTATTCCAATTAAAATAATATATTTGGAGAAACATCAATATTTCAAAAAGGAAAGAGAATGAAATATTTAAAGCCATTTCTAATGCCCGAGGAATATTAATCCAATATTAAAAAAATAAAAATAAAAAAGTAAAGCTTCCCTCACTTTGAAAGAGGAATATTCTACGGATGGTTTAGCTGTTTTTTGTTGAATTAATACCAAAATCTGCCCCCTTTTTAAAGATTAAAGCTCATTGAGCGCAGAATTTCAACTGCTTGCGCCCTGAAGGGTTTTTTTTTTTTATCCAATTGACAATATCAGCAGAGTCCAACTCAAAAATGATATCATGGTTGCACTAAAGAAGGAAAGAGAATGAAATATTTAAAGCCATTTTTAATGCCCGAGTAGCAGGAGAAGAGGCACAAGATATCATCTTTGTCACTGCGTAGAACGCATCCAATACCTGAGGGACTATTTTAGTTATTGTGGATGTAGATGTGAGCTGTTTTAAACAATGAAAAATAGTTATAGTGAACTATTTTAGTAATGACATATGGAAATTCTTTTTTTTTTTTTTTACGTTTTCAAAATAAAATTGTACTATTTTGCGTAATTCATAGAAAATTTCAGTTCTTATCTCTATACAATAATAGAAATTAGATTATGCAATTATTATTTCAAAGATTTTTATGATTGTGTTTTATTTCATGAATACGTTTAAATTTTTTTTTTTTAATCTGACCATACAATTTATAATTATCATTTCTTGTTTTCTTCTCTTCTTCATCCAGTAAAATCAAAATTTTTCCTAAACCATATCCCTGTTATATTATTAAATCAGAATGATATAATAATGGAAACTATTATATATAAAGTAATAATTATTTAGTACACATATTAATTGATTTGAATGATTGTGGTCTGACTGTTAATATAGAGCAGATGAGTGTTAATTTTACAAATTATGCAAATGCAACCACTGCTTTCGGTGCTGCAACTATAGCGGTAGCACGAATTCGAAGATATGTCAGAACTGAATATAACAACATAATTGCTCACTTTGAGAGGTTTAAACAAGCTGTAGTTTTGGATGCTCTTGATTAATATCATTTTATAGTTTAAGCTGAAGTTGTGGTATAATTAATTATTTGAGTTAATAAGCAGAGATTTTAAAGCCAATAAAAGAATCATTAAAGTAGCATGCAGTACAAGTACAACAATCCATTAAATCACAAGGAACAATCGAAACTACAGGTGAACAGAAACAGCAACACTGTGCTTTTATTTTCAATTTATCTTCCTGGAAAAGATAAATTCCCCAAAAACACACCATTGATTTCAGATTTACAAGGCAGAGACCGCAAATATAGGTTGAGTTGGCTGATCCTGTAACATATTATGCAGCTCTTTCATAAATCTGTCCATTGCTTGGGTTGGTAAGCAATTAAGCAATCCAATCCCATGTTCTCCATTTTTATTTTTGGTTGATATGAAATAGCAAACTGCTCCATCCCCGTGGAGAGGCCCACCGTACACAGCACCACCCCCTCCCCAATCCAGGTCGGTAATCCCTGCGCGTGTTATATGTGATATTATGCATGTATTTCTTGTAGCATAGTGAGGCCTATTCTTAACTACCATTAAATCTATTATAGACCGAACATGATCTTCAGTTGCATTGTCCTTAGTTTTTCTGACCAATTCTAAAGCATAACTAATTGGATTTTCACAAAGTTGTTTTGCTGTTGTCTCTACGCCTGAAAAAACAAATGCATTCCCGTAATAACCTGCGGGCAGTAAATGGCTGTGTTTATTTCGCAGATTAACAACAGACAACAAACGCATATTTTCCATAGGATCTGATAGAAGTGCCATAGCCCGACATCTCCAAACACAGGCAGATAATAATTCGAAGTTAGCGTAATTGCCGAGATGAGAAGGGATGAATCTCCTTAAACTTGATATTTCCTTTGGGCCGAAGAAGAATGATTGATGGCGCATATTATCTGGAGTCATGTGTTCAACTTCATCATCATACTCACAATGAAGGTATTTAACTTGTGGTGGATTCCGGGCATTAAGAACATGCCTTTCCCATACTGGGAGCACAGAGGGAGCATCTGCCCCCTTTGCCATCTCTGATACGCATTTCGAAAATTGTGCCATACCATAAACATCACAAATAGTGTGGTTAACTTTGATGCCAAGAGTAAATGCTCCACACTTGAGATGTGTCAACTGCCAATTTAATATCAACCAAATTAGCAAATCGGATATCAACTATATATATATAAATTTAAGGGCAAATTTGAATCTTATAAAAAAAGAAAGAGAGAAAGAGAGAGTTGCTGGTTATAGTAATAGATACCTGAGCGAGCAGCAAAGGGGAGTTCAAAATTCCGGTTGAGCCAGGGACATCACAAAGGATCTCATTACCACAAGGAAATGGAGGTAAGAGTGGATCCCCGAACTGTTCAAGAGTAACATCAGCATATGCCTCAACAAATAAAATACCCTCACCTGTACATTCCACGATTAGCTTGCCGTTACATGCTTCCCTGAGCCTGCCAGCCAATGGATAGTAAAATACAAGTGCTTTAGCGACTGCTTGCTTAATCACCTTAGCAGGATTCTTCCCTTTCATGGAGGGGTTCACTGGAAAAATAATCAAGGAAGGAAGATGAAATTTAAGGCCATCTTGATCATCAACATCTGATAATAGCTTGAACTCATGCGGAGTGGGTTTATTAGGGGTTATTATTTCAGGTTCACATCTGTGAACCTTGAAGGTCAGGGTGGGAGGTGATGCTGTTGTCATTTCTCCGAAATCAGCTGCTAAAGATTTGATAACTTAGCCAAAAGAGATTTTACTTTTGCATTTGTGTATGGAGTCTGAAGAGACTCTTGTTAAGGGTACCTATTTATAACACAATGAACCCTGTTTTCATTTCTCGATCACACATCAAGTGAAGACAAACATGATGATAATGAAATGGCAAAAGTAGTAATAAAATGGTAATATCAATGATAAAAAAATGATGACAACAAAAATAACAATAACAAGAAAAAAAATTAACAACGTTGATTAACCGGTTTAAAGTTTATTTTTTAAAATCCGTCTATTAATTTTGAATTTTTAAAATCAAAATTCAAGATCAGTCCGTTAACAACTAGCTAAACGTTAAATGTTGTCTATTAACCATTAATTATTAATTAATCATTTAAAAATTAAAAATCTATAATTATCCATATTTTTCATAAAAAATACTTATCCATAAAATTAAGATATAAATCTAAAATTTTTAAACTTAAAAGAAAAAATAAAAATGAAAGTTATTAAATTTAATTTCAATACTAATAAAAAAAATTACACAAATACTTTACAGGACAATAAAAAATAATTTTAAAAAATAATTCAATACTAATTTATCATTCATCAATATTGACTAATAAATAATTTTTTGGTGATTAAAGTATAAAATACATTCACATTTATGTAGAATAAAATAGTAATTTCAATTAAAATATGAAAATTATTCTTATAAACCATATATATATATATATATATATAATTACATAGAAAAATTGATTAAGTTGAGAGAGGAGCTGGTTAAAAGAAAGTGGAACAGCAGCGTTTATGCCAAGAATAGGATGGAGCTTTACAGAGATGCCGTTCAGAAATTTGGTATAATTCAATCTAAGCTATGAAGGTAATCTCGAAGAAATAGTAGTGAAATGATCAAAGGTTTTTTTTTTTTTTTATGGGGTTTGAACTTGAAAGCTCAAAGAAAAAAAAATTGTTTGCACTATGTCTATGAAATCGTTTATGCACTAAGAAAATAACAAGCTGTCAGGTAAAATAAAATAAATTATAAATAGCTACATTTCTATGATAAACACTTATTCTATCCTACAGTACATGGCAGTTTGTTGTTGTTTTGTTTCATAAAAAATCTCATGAATCCAGTTTAAGGTATATTTTTCAAAACAGCTTACTAGGTTAAACTTAATAAAAATGTAGTATTCACTAAAGTTATTATTAGAGGAGTTAATCAGTTAATGTTGGCAAATTTTTGGTTTTGCGGTATTTTCCACGTATTTGTCTTGCTTAAATTCAGTCAACCAATAAATTCAACAATTTTTCTTCTCATTGCAGCGTTATTGATGATCTGAATGCATTTCTAAATAATGATATATATGAGGCTATATTATGAAATTTTGGGGTTCCTCACACTAAATTAACTGAGGAACCACAAATTAAATAAAAGAAAATTATTTATTTAATAAATTGGATTCATGAGGTAACTTGTAAACTAAATAAATGATAAACTCAAAAAGTTTGATGGAGCTTTTTGCTTTCAGCTCTTTCCACATGCTACGAAAATTATTAATTAACATCAAATTCAATTAAATATTTATTACTTACTCCGTTGCAAATCATCGTCTGCCTTTCTATTTTTATCTATTTACAAATAATTGTTTATTTTTTAAAAATATAATATATTTAAATGCAATTTTTTAAATATACGTGCCCTCTATATAATAAATATTAGTTTAATTTTTAAAACACAATCAATAAATAAGTGTCTCTTTTTAAAAACAAAACATTAGTAAAAATATAGGGTAATAAATGAGTTTATTAATCTTTATGCAAAAAGAAAAGTGAACAAATAATTTTTGAATAAATGGAGTATAATTTACTAAAATATCATTTTATTAATTGTAAATAATTATATAATATTATTTTATTAATTATTTTGTTTTTTCTGTGAATGTATGAAATAAAATAGAAAAAATAAATAATATTTATTAAAATTTAAAAATCGTCACGTTTAATGAAAAAAAACTATTAAAAATTTTTCGCCATAAGTGAACTGAGGAAGTAGAACTCCAATAAGATCCTAAAATTGATAAAAATAACTAGAACAGATCCAAAATTTTCGGACGCCACCGGTGAACGTTGATGCATGGGTAATGTGACGCACGCGAGCACCGTAGCTCTGCAAATAATTAAGCATGCAAAAAATAGCTGGAAAAATCTTCGACGTTAAACTTACATGTGCCCCGAATCTAATACTTAGCTGTTAATTTGGGCTTGCTGTTTGGGTGTGCAACAAAAAGTCCAAAAAAGGACGCCATACATATGGAACACAAAAATAATTGGCAATTAAACCACACTTTCTGTCTTCTTGAGTCACCGGCGATATTATAATATATTATAGTTTTGGAACTTGTGATGCATGAGTTTGGGTTTTTTTTAGTGTAATTTTGAAAAAAATTTGGAAATATGATATAATAGAAAAATTATTTAGGTACATAGTGCGTTAAAAAATGACACCGTATTTGCTGTTTTTCGTCGACGTGAATCCCACTCTGACAGGTGCAAAATCTGAATAAAAAACGACAACTATATGTGCCGTTTTTTACTGTTCAAAAAAGATGTCGTTGGGCGACTAGATGAGAAAACAATGGAAAATGGCATGAGCATCTGCCGTTTTCTGTGAAAAATAATGTTTTCTGTGAAAAATAATGTCGTCTTTTCAATGAGGAGAAAGTGATAGATGTGGGAATCTATCAATGGGATCCACGTGACAGAAAACGACAGGTGAAATTGTCATTTTGTATGCAATTTTTTTTTTTGAATGTACCTGCAAGTGTATAGAATTTACTGTGTGCTGCAGAACAATATTGCTCTTTTTTATTCAGATTTTGTACCTCCCCAAGTGAGACCCATGTTGACAAAAGAGGTAAATACTGTATCATTTTTTAACATATTTTCAATTTTTTTTTTCAAAATTATACTAAAAATAATAATAAATAAAAGCCCTGAGTTTGGTGGATGGTAGTAATTAAGCTATATAGTTCTACGAGGCAATTTGAGGTGCCGATATATTATAAAAAAAGGTTTTTAGCTTTATATTGCACATGCTTTATATTCCAGAGATCATATATTATGGATATATAATAACAAGGATTGCTAATATTTGATTCGTATCCATCTCGGGCACATAAAAAATAATTGTTGCTATTTGATTCGGATCCATATCGGGCACATAAAAAAAATAGGTTTTTTAGGTTTATATTCCACATGTTATATATTATGGATATGCAGCAAGGACTGCTACTATATTATATATTAACACTTGCTTGGTATCTATATCATATGGATACATGGCATCCTTCTTTTGACTTTTTGTTCGACTTTGACCCGACAACATATCCAAATCAACAGCTAATTATTAGATTCGGGGCATATGCAAGTTTACCCATGCGGCATCCGAAAATTTTGGATCTGATCTCCCTAGGAGTTCTACTTCCTCAGTTTTAGTTATGGTGAAAAATTTTTAATAGTTTTTTTTTTCAATTAAACGTGAGAATTTCAAATTTCAATAAATATTAATTATTTTTCTATTTTATTATTATTTATATATAGGAAAAAAGAAATAATTAATAAAGTAATATTATATAACTGTATATAATTAATAAAATGATATTTTAATAAATTAACTCTCTTCATTCACAAATTAAATAACTGTCCCTTTTTCTTTTTTTTAGGCATAAAGATAAGGAACTTATTTATTAACCTATGTTTTTACTAATTTTCTGTTCTTAAAAAAGGCAATTACTTATTAATTGTGTTTTAAACATTGAACTAATATTTATTACTCCATCTGTTTTTTTATGTATCACTTTTGAGTAAAATCTAAATTTCGTTTATCTGTCGTTTTTAAATTTTCAATTTAATTTAATTTTCTTTCTTAATAAAAATCAAGTTTTTTAAAACCAATTAAATTTAATAATTTTATCAAAATTACGCAATTTAATACTAAATTTAGGTCTAATTAATATTTTTTTATTTTTTTTTGAAAATAACAAAAAATGAAAGATTAAAAAAACGAGGAAGTATATAAATGATATATATATTTAAAAAATCACATTTAAATATATCACATTTTTCAAAAGTGAACAATTATTTGCAAACATACTAAATTAGGAAGGTGGACAGTGATTTGTGAACAGAGAGAATAATAAATATTAAATTAAATTTGTGAACAGAGGGAATAATAAATACTAAATTAAATTTAAAGTTAATTAATAATTTCCTTAATATATACTTTCTTCGTTTTTTTTATCAGTCACTTTTATTGTTTTCACTAAAATTAAAAAATAACAAATAAACTTAAATTTAGTATTAAATTACGTGATTAAAACTAAATTATCAAATCTAATTAGTTCTGATTTTATTGAAAAAAATAAATTGAAAAAGCAAATTAAATTACATTGAAAGTCTAAAAGTGACAGATAAATAGAATTTAGAATTTACTTAAAAATTATAGATAAAAAAAATGGAGATAGTATGAGAATAAAAAGTTGTCTCAATAAAAATGCTGACAAAATTACAAGAATTATTATTATTATTATTATTATTATTATTATTATTATTATTATTATTATTATTATTATTATTATTATTATTATTATTATTATTATTATTATTATTATTATTATCTCTTCTCGTGTTCCCTGCAATTGGGTTTCAACATATCATATTTGAATTAGTTTATCCAACATATCATATTTGAATTAATTTATCCAGTTAATAAGCCAAAACATTTTATAAGAAGCTTATCATTTATGCTTCTGATTGAAACTAAACTCGGTAGTCAGCAAAACACGAGACATTTAAGTTTAGCCTAACAAAGATCTGTATATAGAGAGAGAGAGAGAGAGAAGATGTGTGCCTTCCCTCTCTCCGTTTTTATAATAATAATAATAATAATAATAATTATTATTATTATTATTATTATTATTATTAAAAAGAGGAAAACGAAATGTCAGTCCTTTTAAAAAAAATATTTACAACATGTGATTTAATTTTATTATTTTTTTTTATTTTCTTAACTCTAAAATATCTAATTTATTTATTTATTTTCTTATTTTTATTGTGACATTTACGAATTGTTATTCAAGAAATCAAATAATTAGACAAGTGCAGGGTGCTACATGCTTATATATAGGGGCATATGATTGTGAAATTCATCTCACCAATTCCTCTTCTATCTATCCATCTATCCATCCATCTATCTATCCATAACACACTTCTTCCATGGAGCTCACTAACAACATTAATGTTCCAAGCAACACTAGCCTCAAACTCATGTTAGAGGCTGGCAAAGTGAAAGGCCAACAAGTTTCTGTAGTTGCTGCTGGAGCCAGTAACTTGAACAGTATGATCAAATCAATTTCTGATAATCAAGAAGATCCTGAACCCTTCTATATTCTTGATTTAGGAGTTGTTGAGAGACTCATGGAGAAATGGAATCAGTGTCTACCCAACGTTAAGCCATTTTATGCTGTTAAATGCAACTATGAGCCTGCATTACTTGCTGCTTTAGCAATCCTTGGAGCCAACTTTGACTGTGCTAGCCAGGTTGAGATTGAGACAATTCTTGGCCTTGGTGTTAGTCCTGACAGGATTGTTTATGCCAATCCCTGCAAATTTGCATCCCATATCAAGTACGCAGCCGATGTTGGAGTAAATCTAACAACCTTTGATTCCAAAGAAGAAGTTGACAAGATCAAAAAATTTCATCCAAAATGTGGTTTGCTTCTCCGAATAAAAGTTCCAAATGACAGTACTTCTTGGCGTTCGCTTGGTGGCAAATACGGCGCCTCACCTGAAGAAGTTGTTCCTTTGCTTCAACATGCCAAAAATTCTGGTTTAAAAGTGCATGGAGTCTCATTCCATGTGGGTTCTAAAGCATCAGAAGCACATGTGTATCGCGGAGCGCTTAAAGCAGCAAAATTTGCATTTGATGCAGCTGCTAAGCTCAAAATGCATCCAATGCATATACTCAACCTAGGCGGAGGATTTAAGGACAACTCGTTGTTTGATGAGATAGGTAAAACAGTAAACGATTCGATCCATGAATATTTCCCCAATGAAAAATCTCTTACCCTGATGGCTGAGCCTGGAAGATTCATGGTGGAAACTGCATTTACATTAGTGACTAATGTGATAGGTAAGAGAGTGAGAAAAGACCAAATTCAGTACTGGATTGATGATGGTATGTATGGGTCCTTTCACATTTCAGCGTTTGATCGTTCTTGTATGATGTTTAAGCCATTGATGCGAAATGGAGATGGTGAAGGTGCAGGCGCAATTACTTCCTCCACCATATTTGGACCCACATGCGATTCCGTAGATATCGTGGCGAAGGATTGCAGCTTGCCAGAGCTTAAAGTTGATGATTCGATAGTGTTTTATAACATGGGTGCATACACAACTGCTCCTGCCTCCAAGTTCAATGGGCTCAAGAGATTTGATATGCCCACTTACCTTGTATATTCAATGGCAAATTGAACCAAACTACTGGAAGAATGTCATATAAAATAACGTATAAATAAAAATATTTGAGACTTCATTGCTCAAAATTTAATGTATTCTTAAGTTGATTAATATTTTCTTTAATGTCAATTACAAATAATATTGTAACAATATTTTATTTTAATACGAAACTTATTACCAATGTCAGTGCATTGTTATATTTTTTGTTTATTTTATGTGGTTCTATATTATAAAATTTTCTTTTATTTTCTTCTAGGTGAAATTATTTTTCTCAATTCTATGGATATAAATAAAAATATGTATATTATAATTTTTCTTAGACATTAAATTTTTATTCTAATTGTGTTTTCTAATAATAAAGGTTTGATTAATTAGTCCAACAAAAAAAATAAGAAAAGGTTAATTTAGTCTAAAAAGGTTTTCGGTCCACTCTCTCTATAAATAACAATCATCGTATCTAGGGGTGAGCAAAAAAAAAATCGAAAATATGGTTAACTGCAAAACTGATCCGAAACGAATTGATTTTTTAGTTAACTGATTCGATGGACTAGGTTACAGTTTTTAATTTTTATATTTTTGTTTTTAGATATCGGTTAACTAGTTTATATATATATATATATACACTTTGAATTTTTTTTATTTCTCTCTAAAACTTATGTAAAATAATACTTTAAAATATATTTAAAATATATATATATATATTATACCTTAATTAATTTTTTATATTTTTCTATAAAATTTATATAATACTTTAAACAAAATTTTTATGGTTAGTTTTATCAATGATCACTGAATTTATGGCCAATTTCATAACAGTAATAAAAGATTATTTTTTTTTTATAAAAATCACTTAACTTTACATAACAGTAATATGGGAAAAGATCGTGACATCTGACGTCCATATATAAATTGTATGAACTTGAGACAACCTTTGTTTTTTAACAACTTTAATAGCATACATTCTTGCAGTCAGTCCAAAGTTTCAACTATGATTCATATAAAATTAGTTTTTTTTATCTAATATATCATTTTATATTTTTTGTAGGAATAGGATGCAAAAATCAAAGTTTCAGCAAAATTTATTTTTGAATTTTGGATTAGGATGTTTTAATTTTTGCAGTTAGTAACCTTTTATTTAATTGACTTTTTGTTTAAAAACAAATATTTTATATTAGTTGATGGACAATTTGCTTTACTAAATGTTGTAAGGATATTAGATTTGATATTGTATAATTTATACAATTAATTAATTGTTAACATCTAATTTAAAATGTCTCATTTTTAGTGCAATAAATACATGAAAAATATATTTGTGACAATTTGTCGACTTATTAGTGCATAAATGACGATATGATGTTCATAGGTACAACATTAATATTGTAATAAAAAAATTTTATTAAATGACAATAAAAAATTGTCACTAAAATTGTCTTTTTGTGACAATTATTTTTATTTTTATTTATATTTATGTCACTAATTGATTGACATTATGACGATTTATATTCATCATTAATGTATATTAATTTAATGATGAAATCATTTATCATCATTTAAAGTATTAGATTTAGTGAAGATATGAATTATTTTATGAAAAAAATTACATTTATTTGTAATGACAATTATATAGTTAATATTTAATAGTTTTAATTATAAATAAATTTTCGTCACTAAAAGTATTTATTTCAATGACGAATTTTAAATTTGTCATAAAAAATATCAATCTTTTGTGACAATAAATAATATCATGTGACGAAATATAATTTTATTTATAACATAATTTTTGTTATGAAAAGTAAGAACTAAAGGTGACGATAATCATTTTCGTCACAAAAAATTATACTTACAATGATAAATAATAAATCTTCATATAAACTTTTATATTACGTGGATACCGTGACGATAAAAATTCGTCACCTTATCTTTTCAGCGACAAAAATGAAACTTTTCATAATGATTTCTTGCGTTGTAAAAAGTATTATTTTTTGTATGCACACACTTGGTCTCTCTTTAGCTCTCTCTCCCTCTCTCTATACAATCTCTCTAGCTATCCTGACTGCTAACTTGAGCGTTGGAGCACTAATACTCAGTCGGACCGGCTAGTCTCCCCTTTTGCAAGTTCTCAAAGCCTCTCATTCGATGTCCTGTTCAGGTGAACTCTTTCCTTTTCCTATTAACGATTTTTTATTATTCTATGAAATTTTGATATTTATCATTTGGTGTTTTTATTGGGAGGCGACACCGAAATTGAGCTGTTAAGCCTAAACCCAAATGAAAGACATTGGTTCCATAGCCACTTCTCATAAAAGTTTTCAACTTCAAACCCTAGATCTACCCTTTCTCCTCTGTAAATCGATGATGGAGTTCGAGATAAGTCTGAAAAGAGTTCCTAGAAGGGCATAGTTAAAGATTCAAAAATCAACGGGTATACTTATGGGTAGAAATCACCCCTCTTCAAGTTTTGTACTTACTCAATCTCTTGCCATTTCCGCGTTTGGATTAAGTTTCTCTGTTTATATATATATATATATATATATATATATATATATATATATATATATATATATATATATATATATATATATATATATATATAAGAGTCTTAGATCTTTAAAATTTAAATCCTTCGTGGGTTCGTAGTTAGTCGCTTGATTTTATATGCATCTGTACTTTTGCTAACTCTTTCAACCATTCTTCTTACATGATATGCCTAAAAAAAATAAAAATAAAAATAAAAAATCCCTCAATTATTGGCTGTACATCACAAACTTGACGCGGCAACCTAATCCACCGGAGGCACCAGGCTCACATCAAATCGGAAAACGGCCCTAAGGCTTCCAGATGCCATTGCCAGGGCACCGCCGTCTGGAAGGGAACATTCTTGAGTTTGATCTTACAAAAACAAAGAGAAAATGAAGGGTGAACAATAGAGCGAGCAAGAGGAACTTTGAGGGTGAGATTACTACAGTGGGGTGCACGAAGGACAGTGATCCATTGACAGCGATCCTATTGCCCTCTCAATCTTAGATAGGGTTTTTGAAAATGAGAGGCCAACTAAATAGCAACTCAGAGAATAGAGAGAGCCTTTTTAATGAAGATCCGGCCATGGTGACTGTTCAAAAGCAATATCCACCCAATTTGTAAGTGAGGCGAAATCAGGTACAATTTTCAAAATCTTCTTCTCACCTGAGTGCCTTTTGATTTTGTTAAATTAAATTATAATACCTTCATAATTTGCTGCAATAAATTATAATAATGATAAGAAGTTAAGAAATTAACCTCGAGAAAATTAGTTTTTATAGATCCTTTCTTCATACTCTTTGATCAAATACAAAGGAATATGTGCTTCTGAAAACCAGTAATTACATTTCTAAAAGCAGAGGCTTCAGTCTCGGGAAATATAATTTCTCCTTCGGCAAAGGCCACCCGAAGGCTTAGATTAAATTTTGATGATTTAAACAATAGAAGCCATTGACTTCTGCGAGCAGATCAAGAATTGAAATATCAATTGTTCTAAATCTGTTTTAAATATCAAATCAAATTCATGTTTTGGTACCGGAAATGAAGTGGAGTGTGAGCAACCAACAATCAAGGAACTCTGGAAACTTCTAAAAGCACCCACAACGACTGTTGGCTTTTTTGAAGGTGACTATTTATCTTCATGGCAAAGAATTAATGATTGCAGAGGTGAAATAATTTATAGTGATGATTTTGCAGGTGCCTTCTGCTCATGCTTATCCAAAGCCAAGATGAGCTTATGAAAGGGCTGATATTGCTCCACAGTCCCTGCCCGAAATATCTTCCAAGTCTGTTTCCGAAGAAAATAAAAGTACACCAAAGCTGCAAGTATCAACCTGTTTTATGAATTGGTCATGAGTCAGGTACTCTGAAGCCATGTATCCTTTGCAGATATTATCATATAATTATGTTGCAGAAGGCGAATTCGAGTGACTCTATTTACTTTTGATTAATGCTTTTTCTTTGTAATTTATATAGAAATTAAAGATAACAAAGAAGTTATCTTCCCTTGTTTTATCAAGTAATATGCTTGAAATCCCTTCCTTACTTAACATTTCTCTCTTTGTCTATCTATGCAATCTGCATGTGCATAGTGAAAAATATTATGGTTGCTTTAGAATCATTTGTACAATATTTTCTGGGGAAAAGGGATTCCATAGCTATGATGAAATTTTTCATGAGGAAGGCTGCTGCTGCATAAGGGGGGGGGGGGGGGGGGGGGGGGGGGGAGGTTGGTTGTTTGGACTTTAAATAGTCAAAGATGAGATGCCGCCCCCTCCTTCTCTTCAAGTTGGAACTGCAACAATGACCGAAAAAAAAAAAAAATCTGATGGGGGGGACCAACCTGTTGTCCACGTCTCATGGCACTATCATTAATGTTGATATATCTGAGGCTTCCATTTTATCTTGATCATAAAATGCTTTATCTTTGTCATTTGTTGAAACAAGAGCATTTTTAGAAAATGATTCATGTCTGCTTTGGGTTGAAATATCTGAGATTCTGAGCACCCATTTGAAGAGCAGCCTTATTACATGGATTTCTAGCAGCAGCTGAACGAGATGATTGGCCTTTCTCACGGGCTGAAATAGGAACACGAGTCATCTTTCTGGCCTTCCTACATGGGATTTTCTTCTTGATTGATACTAGTAATCTAGCAAAGACTATGGATGAACCCAGGCCTTTTTGAACTATCTTTATAGAGAATGTTATGTACCTGAATCAGTTCTTGTGTCTTTAGTATTATTTTTCATCCAGGCGACATCCCAGCTACAATTACGCTCATGCTTGAAAGTTGGTGCAAGTCAAATTCCCAACCAAATCCACCTCTTCTTTGTTCTCTAATGACATTATCACAAACCAGGTATTGGAATAATGGGCAGAGGAAGCATTTAACAACCTTTTTGTTTGAGGCTTAGATGCAGCAGGTATGAAGCAAATGCTCAAAAAGCCGATTGGATAACACTCTGATCAATGGAAGAAAATGAGAAGAAGAAAATGAGAAAAATTTTCTCTTCGAAGACCATTACTCCAGCTGTGGCTTCACGATAAAAGAAGTTGAGGCAAACAATCTTGTTTTATGTAAATAATCAATATAAAACTAAACAAATGCTGAGTGGACCAGGAGCTGAAGAAATTCAACATGTGAATGCAGCTTTTGCAGTAGTAAAACACTTATATTTATTTTGTTTATTTAATTTTATTCCATTCTTGGAAGGGTTTAATTTTGACGGACAGTGGAGAAGATTCTTGTTGCTGATAAGATCATAAGATACTATCACAACCCTTTAATGGATCAAAGGATCCAACTATGAAGAAGTGGTCAACGGAAGAGAATGGAAGACTTGTTTGATGCTTGATGTACATCCGGCTTCGGAGAGTTATCTGGCATGAAATGAGCTGCTCATTTAAATTATATATACATGACTATTACCTAAACATTTCAGAGAAATGATACTCTGTTTCCAACACCCGAGAGGAGTTAATAAAAAGAAGTTGAAAAGGATTTACAGCAACTTTATTAGAGAATAAACTCTTTTATTCCTTTTTTTTTTGTTTATTCTTTTGGTTACAGCAGATATACGTCATCCTCTGTTATTGTTGTAATGCTTATCTAGTAGTTGTACCATTATATAAATAACAGGTGCTGTACACATGACAATATAATATAATCAATTGAATTCAGTCACTTTTCCCTCTCTTCTTTTAATTTTACATTGTATCAGAGCCCTCATCAATCTTAAACTCCATGGCTGTTGTTTCGTCCTCCTCTGCTTCTTCTCCTCTTTCCTCTGCTATCTCTTCCACCCATTCATTCTCCATTAAACTTAACTCCAAAAATTATCTAGCCTGAAAAACTCAATTTATCCCAATTCTTAACTATCAAAATCTTCATGGTCTGATAGATGGCACTCTTTCTCATCCTACCAAAACAATCATGTTCCAAGATACCATACCCACTCTTATTCCTAATCCAAATTATGAACTCTGATTCAAAAAAGATCAGATGCTTCAGTCTTGGTTGCTGTCCTCTCTAACTGAAGAAGTATTTCCATATATTATTGGTCTTGAATCTTCTCGAGCTGTCTGGCTTGCTTTAGCAAATGCTTTTGGATCTATATCCCAAAATCGTCAACTCCAACTCCACATAGAACTTCAGGAACTCAAAAAAAATGACATTTCTATTTCTCAATTTCTACAAAAAGCCAAGTCCCTCTCTGATGAACTTAGTGCCACAAGCCGTCCCATCTCCAATGTTGAATTCAATGCGATCATTTATCGCAATATAGGATCTGAATATCATTCTATCATCACCGCTCTCAACCTTCGTCCCAAACCAGTCTTCTTTTTTGAACTTCATGGACATCTCATTGCACATGAAATACTCATCAAGAATAACCATGAACCAATTGCAAATTTATCTCTTAAAAACTCTGCACCTCTTTTGCCCACACCCATCAATTCTTCCTTTCATCCTCCAACCTCTTTTTATGGTAATGGTCAAGGGCAAGGAAATGGTCGTGGCAGGGGCTGTGGTGGTCTATATCAAATTTGTGGGTACCGAAATCATTCTGCCATCAATTGTCGACGTCGTTATGAACGGAATCAGCCATCCCTTATGTAGCAGAACTATGGGCGATCCAATACCAATTTTGCTCCCTACAACAGTGGCGGGTTCAATTCAATGGCCAATCATACATACACTGCTCCCACCACACCTTGGTATCTTGATACATCAGCTAACTTTCACATTACCCCTGATTTTCAGTAGCTAAGTTCTGTCAATGAGTATACCGGTAATGACAATCTCTATGTTGGGAATGGGCAAGGACTTCTAAGTACACATACTGGCACTGGTAATCTCAATTCCAGCAATGGTAATCTTTACTTGCGTAATGTTTTATGTGTTCCTCATATTCAAAAAAAACCTTTTATTTGCTCAAAAATTTGCCACTGACAATGCTTGTTATTTAGAATTTTGGCCAATTTTTTTTTTTGATAAAGGACCAACGAACCAAGGAAACGTTGATGCGGGGTCCAAGTGAGGATGGAATTTATGTGCTACGTCCACCCAAGAAGCATGCATTTGCTGCCAGTGCCTCCTCTCTTGATGAATGGCATGCGTGTTTGGGTCACCCCAATGTCCACAAACTTTCAGCTTTAGTTCAAAATAAAAATATTGTTGCTACTATTTTTGTGTTCTCTCCTTGCTTTAGTTGTCGTCTAGAAAAATTGTCTCAAGTTCATCTTGCTCTACGTCCACCCAAGAAGCATGCATTTGCTGCCAGTGCCTCCTCTCTTGATGAATGGCATGCGTGTTTGCGTCACCCCAATGTCCACAAACTTTCATCTTTAGTTCAAAATAAAAATATTGTTGCTATTATTTCTGTGTTATCTCCTTGCTTTAGTTGTCGTCTAGAAAAATTGTCTCAAGTTCATCTTGCTCCTGTTCCTCATTCCAGTTCATCTCCATTTGAAATTATATTTTCGGATGTTTGGGATCCAACCCCCGTTGTCCTCTTTGGGTCATCGCTATTTTGTTGCTTTTATTGATGATTATACTTGCTACACCTAGGTATATTTTCTTAAATAGAAAAGTGATGTTTACCAAATTTTATAATTTGAAAAAATGATTGAAAGACAATTTAACACTCGAATTCGTGCTTTTTATTGGGATTAGGATGGTGAATATCAAAAGCTTCATGGTTACTTTAAAAATGTTGGTATTCAGCATCGAATAGATTGTCCTTACACTCACGAACAAAATGACACAGCTGAACGAAAAATTAGACACCTTATGGACACATGTTTAACTCTTCTTGCTCATACTCACATGCCATTAAAATATTGAAATTATGCAATTGAGCAAAGTGCACTTGCCACTAATGTATTACCGTCCCATGTTATTCAAAACACTTCACCATTTTTCAAATTGTATAATAAGCAACCACATTATTTGAGTTTTCATCCTTTTGACTGTGCTATTTTCCCACTTGTCCGTCCTTATAATAGACACAAATTTTCAATTAGATCAACACAATGTGTGTATTTAGGCCAAAGCCCACTTCACTCAGCCTATAGACTTTTAGAACCAACTACTGGACGTATTTATTTGGCTAAACATGCCAAGATACATGCCCATATTTTTCCATTTTCTATAGGTGTCGTGTCATCAAGAGAAGAGGCCCCTCCTGCTCCTTGGATGCACGTGACAATCATTTCCCAACCTCATTTGGAGTCCTCATCAGGTCAGACCTCTATTCCTAATTTATCTCTGTAACACCCTTATTACTCAAATCTAGCGGATCAGTACAAACTGATCGAAATTTTTTTTTTCCTAAATCCAGTTCTATACTCATTTTAATTTACTTAACCTTTGTTTCCAATTTAATTCCATTATTATACCCTTAAATTTTATTGCTACTGACCCATAACTGTCCGACATTACTATTCATTTTACAAAAATTCGACAATATAACTATAATTTTGACTAGCCCCTGAAACGCAGATAATCACACAGTCTCTTAGAGGCACAACAATTCAAATATAATCCGCATTCACAATCCAATCCTCATATTCATAGTCTAACAAACCCATCCACATCCATATCATTACAACCTAATAATCATATATATAACTTTATATATTTACAAATCATGACCTTAATTGCAAATTCCAACATCTATACATATATATACATGCCATAAACAAAATCACTACCCTATATCAAAAATTCTTCCTCCAAAACGTGATTAATGCTCCTGCTCTTCGGTACCTACACGCAGTAAAATCTACGTGCTGAGCAAGAAATATGCCCAGCGGTGACTAACAACCCTAATATTTTCCTTTACCAATATTATTCTATACATAAACCAAAAAGCAAATAAACTTATAATAATATTTCCAATTAATCACATTTTTCCCAATTTCATTTTAAAAGCAACTTTAATCATTTATTAGCAACTCATTTTTACTTAATACTTAAACTTTGATTAAATTTTCAATTGAGTCCCTAATATCACACTTATTTTCAAAATTACCATTTTTGATCGATATTTACAAAATTGTCATTAAATCCATTTAATTTTATTTTTACCCTATAACTTTACTCAAAAATTACAAATTTCTCCCTATTTTAACGTTTTCATGTAAAATTTCATTTTTGATCCTTATGTCTTATAAAACTTTATTTTGACACTGTTGGGACACCAAATTACTATTTTACCCTTATTAATCATTTTTTAGTCATATTTACTCATTAAATGTCAACTTTGATAAAATTACAGTTTTGCCCCTAAACTTTTTATTTCCTTTCAATTAGGTCATTTTTTTCATTTTTAACTTCATTTCATCTTTCTTTTCACACTTTTACCTTATTTTCACTATAATGCCCCTAGTACAGTCATGACAGAAATTTTCAGACTGGATACACGGAACGCAAACCCCACAGGGCCATAACAGACTGAGAAATGACCCCGAATGACTATTTCCCATAGAACAGATAAACACTATGGAGATCAGTGATCTTACCACAACAAAGCAAGTCATCATGACCTGCACCGCGGTACAGATGTTCCTATGGCCAACCAATTATATCCTGAGCTAGATTTTGACTGTCTGATTATCACTAAAGGCAAAATCTCGTTAAATTTCAATTCATTATTCCATTTCCCACCATTTTATTATTTATCTTCATTTACTACAATTATCAGTCAAACCTTTTAATCTTTTTGCACAACTTGTGAATTATTTCACTATAATTCATCGTAATTAACTATTGTCTCATCAAATTATGCATTATCTTTCATTAATCCAACATTTCCATTACATACATAAACAAAATTTGTCTATAAAATATTCATTTAATTTTTATAAATTCTATAAAAATTCATGGATGTGTTATCTCCTCTCTATTATCCATTTAAGGCTTAATTTCACCAAATTACACCAAATAAACATGATTTCTTCTTAGGATAATATTCGGCCAACATGAAAAGTTCACCATATAAAAGTCTAAAAATTAATTTAAGCATTCCATTACACTTATTCATGGTCTAATTGCAATATTCTAGTGTCAATTTCAATTAAACATATATATACTTAATTTTTCCTAAGTTAAATAAAGGGAATTAATTCAAAATAAAGGAAAATGTTAGGATTTATTAGCTACTAACCTCTTTTCCTTGATCCAGCTTGCCTAGACTTTCTTTTCTTTTCCTTTGGCTTTGAGAGCTTGATTTTCCCATTGAGAACCTAAGATGGCCGAATTTTCCACCATTAGAAACTCTTAAGTTTTTTATCTTATATGGTTAAATTGACACCAAAAATAGATTCTAGGCATCACAAATTAGCTAAAAACACCAAAGATAATCTTTCTCTTAAGAAATCAACTTACCTCTTTAGACACTTAAGTTTAAATCTTGAAATTTCTTTGCTTTCTTGGCTTAAATCAAGTGATGGAAGCTTAATTAAACGTCAAGAGAGGTAGAATTAGAGTTGGAATGCTTGATTTTAAGGAGAAATTACAGAAATTAAGAAGAAACTTTTGAGAGAAAATGAGAGTGGCTCGGCCAAGAAGAGGAAGAGGAAGTGGCTGGAAAATGCTAGAATTTTACAAATTCTTCAGCCTTAAATATTCCTCTTAGTGGGCCAAAAATTGGGCCAAGCCTAATGGATCTAACCCATTAACTTAAAACCCAATAACTAACTATTAAAAGCCCTAATTAAATTATCCCACATCCCAACTCTAATTCACTCCAATTTTGATTCAACCACTCTTAACACATTAAAAATAGATGGTATACAAAATTCGGCTCAATTGGAGTTCGTTATCGATCCGATTCAATCAAATCGGTCCGATTCGACAACTACAGACATCAGCAAAAATTCAATTTTATACCAAAATATTCTACATGAAATTTCATTAAGATCTGCAAAACCTGACAATTTTTGGAATCCATTTGCTATTTTTAAAAATTTATTCAAAGTTGGTCAAACCTTCTTACTAAGAAAATTGACTAGCTAACTTTTTCGTATTTTTGACTTTCGGATGCCTAGTTGACCTCGATTTCGCTTCAAATTTCAACCTCGAACTCACCATGACCAATATTTTTCGATGGTCAAATAAAATATTTTTCACTTCTGGGTACGATTTACAGCCCGGTAATCCTATTCACCATCGAAATTTACTATTCATGACTAAGCCGATGTTGAGGTCATTACAATCTCGCTCTCTTACTCCCTTCTCTTCATCTTATTCTTATCCTAATCCACATCCACCGAACCCCAATTCCAGTCCAACTCCAATTACTCCATCTAATCATGACACTCACTCTAATCCACCTGCACAAATCCCTGGCCTGAACTTATTTGTAGACCTCACTAAATACCCAAATCTGAACAAACCTGCAACCTCATCCATAACCTGCACCCACCATATGCAACTTCAACCCACTACTCTTACTCGTCGCCAAGCTAATTCTGCCCATATCTCCCTCGAAATTCATCCCACCATTGAACCAAAAACCATTACTCAAGCAAAGAAATATCAAGTATGGAGAGATGCCATGCATAGTGAATTAGAAGCTCTGGTGCCAATAATACATGGGTGTTGGTCCCTCGACCTTCAAATAAAAATGTCATTGGTAACAAGTGGATCTACCGTATCAAACGGAAATCAGATGGCAGTATAGACCGGTTTAAGGCTCGGTTGGTGGCAAAAGGATACACTCAAGAGTCTGGTGTTGATTATGCTGAGACATTTTCACCTGTGGTCAAATTTATTACCATTCGTACTGTTATTGCTTTGGCCACCACTTACTCTTGGCAAATCAAATAACAAGACATTTCCAATGCCTTTTTACATGGGTTTGTGGATACGAAATTATACATGGAGCAACCGATTGGGTTTGCTGATTCGCGGTGTCCAGATTATGTGTAAACTTCGCCGCTCTCTTTATGGTCTCAAGCAAGCTCCGCGTGCCTAATTTCATCGCTTTTTTGAATTTTTGGTGTCACTTGGTTTTAACAGCTCCCAGGCCGATCACTCCTTGTTCATTTTTAATCAAGGTAATTTCCTCTTATATGTCCTAATTTATGTTGATGATATCATTGTCACGTGCAATAGTGAGGAGAAATTAAGCAGGTTTGTCTCTCAAATGCAACAAGTTTTTCCTGTTAAAGATAGTGGTTCTCTTCATTATTTTCTTGGCATTGAGGTTCACCGGTTGCCTACTGGTTTACTTCTTACACAGTCGAAGTATGTTGAAGACTTGTTAAAAGAAACAAAAATGAGTTGACTCAAAAGGGTGCCTCATGCCTATGGCCTCCACCCCGACCTTGAGCAAATCACTGGGTACTCCTTTGTCAACAACAGAACAACATACATAGGTCATTAGGGCATTACAATATGTAACTCTCACTAGGCCAGACATTGCCTTTACTGTCAATAAGCTTGCTCAGTTCATGCATTGTGCCACGGATGCTCACTAGCAGGCTTGCAAGCGTTTGTTGCGGTACCTGCGCCACACTAGCACCTATTGTCTTTACTTCATCAAGTCCTCATCTAACCAGCTGCATTTTTTTTCGGATAGCGACTGGGCTGGCTGTTCAGATAATCGCCGATCCACTAATGGCTATCTAATTTATCTTGGCAACAATCTTATCTCTTGGACTTCAAAAAAATAGCTAACAGTGGCGCACTCCTCTACGAGGAGTGAATATAAGGCTTTAGCCAACACTACCGCTGAAATTATGTGGCTTATGACCTTGTTGGCGGACCTTGGTCACCCAATGCGTGCTCCTGCAACATTGTGGTGTGATAATGTTGGTGCTATCTATTTAAGCTCAAATCTAGTTTTTCACGCCAGAACTAAACATGTTGAGGTAGATTTTCACTTCATACGTGATCAGCTCAAGAAAGGTTTACTGCAACTTCAGTTTATTTCTTCCTCTGATCAGCTAGCGAACATCATGACAAAGCCACTTGGTACTCAGCTATTCAACACACATCAAGACAAGCTTCGTGCTTCTCCACCTTTAGCTTGACAGGGGGTATTAGAGAATAAACTCTTTTATTCCTTTTTTTGTTTATTCTTTTAGTTACAGCAGATATACGTCATCCTCTGTTATTGTTGTAATGCTTATCTAGTAGTTGTACCATTATATAAATAACAAGTGTTGTACACATAACAATATAATATAATCAATTGAATTCAACCACTTTTCCCTCTCGTCTCTTAATTTTACGAACTTAACGTTAAACCAAATGTAGATATTCACCTTAGTGACTTGAAGCTTGTGCTAGGACCAGAGTTTAAAATAGTTTATCCATTGATTCTAAATTTTGCTGTTAGCGGAGCACTTGAGCTAAATGGCTCGGCCCATCCTAAATGGATAAAGCTCAAAGGCGTTCTCAAATTCGAAAGTGGTGACGTCAATCTTATATATGATCTATGGTGCAGGATGCCTTGTCACCTAGCGACATGAGTCTACGAGAGGGGAAAAAGGATGAAGGACACTAGCTAGAAGGCTCTCATAATCAAGACAACAAGCCAAAAGGCAGATTTTGCCTCAACCGAAAGAAGCGTAAAGTACGACTTGACGACCTACAAGACGAAAAAACCAACATCCCCAGGTCCCTTACATCAACTGACATTATTTTCTTTTTTGTAGAATTAAAAATACATATAGATTGACTGTATATCCATCCTCACATCTTTGAAATGTATTGCCAAGTGAGCTTAGTAATTGTTCGGTTATATCATTAATCGATTTTTCAGTATTTTAATGCGAGTGTGTTAAATTTCTTTTTCACAATATACCATTAGAACCAAAACCTCGGTATCACTCATGCAAGCATGTTCACATGCGGCTTGATTTTAGATTTTGAGGAGCAAACATATTTTAAGCTTACTGCGACTTGTACATACTTTTTGCAAGTACATTTCTATTATACTCTTATATTTCTCTTTATATTCAGTTACATTGATGATTTTATTAATCTCAATCGATGTTATTCTCGATTGACACATTTATCTCAGTCTTCTTGACCGATGATTTTTATTAATCTTCATCCATGTTATTCCCGATCGACGCATTTATTCTAATCTTCTCAACTAATGATTTTTATTAATCTCAATCAATTTTATTCCCGATCAACGCATTTATCCCCGTCTTCTCAACTAATGATTTCATTAATCTCAATCGATATTATTCCCGATCGACACATATATCCCAGTCTCCTCGACTGACAATTTTAATATTCCCAATCGACTCATTTATCCCAGTCTCCTCGACTCATGATTTTTATTAATCTCGATCGATGTTATTCCCGATCGACACATTTATCCCAATCTCCTCGAATGATGATTTTTATAAATCTCGATCGATGTTATTCTCAATCGACACATTTATCCCAATCTCCTCGAATGATGATTTTATTAATCTTGATCGATGTTATTTTCGATCAATGCATTTATCCTAATCTCCTCGACTGATGATTTTATTAATCTCAATTGATGTTATTACCGATCGACGCATTTATCCCAGTCCTCTTGACTGATGATTTTATCAATCTCAATTGATATTATTCTCGATTGATGCATTTATCCCAGTCTCCTCGATTGATGATTTTATTTATCTCAATCAATGCTATTCCTGGTCAATGCATTTATTCCAATAAGACCAAACCACAACTCTCGATCTTCACAAAATCGATCGACCCTTCGAAGGAGGGACAAAATAGAAGCAATGGTCTGAATATCCATCAATAGAGTAAATAAATAGGGCCAACAGCGATCGACAACGCCTTACAACGATCAGTAACACCCTTAGGTAATTCTACCTTCCATTTATAATTAACTCGTAAAAACTGAAAAAAAGTAACAGGAAAGCAAATGGTTGAACACTATAAGCCTGAGCTAGGAGAGAAAAGAGGCATGACTTTGAAAGCAAATGGTCGAACACTAGAAGCCTGAGCTAGGAGAAAAAAGAAAAAAGAAGCACGACTTTGAAAAATCTCTCAAATAACAAAAGCAATCGAAAAACATCAAAAAAACAGGTTAGGAAAATAAACTCTGAAAAAATAGTTCATGTTTATAAAATTTGTTTGCACGAAGACGCCTCATTTTTTCCGATCGATGAACATCCCGTTCGAAGTAATAAAAAATCTCAATTTTTCGATTAAGTCTCATTTTTTCTCGTTCGATGAACATCCCGATCGAAATAATTAAAATTCCAGACTGATATTCATTTTCCCAATTAATGGTCAATGAACTTACTAATCCAGTCCTTCGACTGATGTCTCACTTTCCCAATCAATGATTGATGTAACCTAATTCCAGTTTCAAAAACTAGCCATAGAAACATCTAAACCCCAAACTTTCGATCTCTTTTGAGAAATAATCGAACTGCTCATAGGGGAGACAAATGATAATACACAAAAAATAAAATATAAGATATGACCTAAGACCAGCCTATTACAAGCCCACCGAAAAGGCCCAATATCAAAAGACTAAAGGCCCAATATCAAAAGGATACAGTTCAAGACTTTAGCTCTATAAATATGGCAAGTTCTTTCATAATACACACACTTGGTTTCTCTCTAGCTCCCTCTCCATATACATGCTCTCTATACATCTACTCTTGCAGCCATCACATACATATGTCCATATTTGAGTATCTTTATGAGTTAATTATATCTCGATATTCCTATAGTGTGGATAGATGAAATCCTATATCAAGTTCTACTCTTTACTTTACCCTTAACCCTTGAATACATATATGTACTGTGTTATTTGGTTCGGACTTGGAACTGATATTCTAAGCTTCCTTCATATCTCAATGATGGAAATCAGAACCACATAGTTCTAAACATATATTTCTTGTTATGTCACCCTTTAGTATTAATCCTTAGAAGTATTATAATACCCCATATCCGGCCAAATGAAAAATCTAATACTACAAGCCACAAGCTAACCCAAAAGCATCTAAAACCAAATTACAAAGTTCATTTAATTACCTAAATAAACCTTTTTATAATCTTAATAGAAAAACTGGCAGCATTGCCCTTATACCAGTCACATTTACCCCTTGTTCACATAAGAAGATACTATATATATATATATATATATATATATATATATATATATATATATAACAGTTAATTCAAATAACTGATTACAATTTACTTACATGACCAATTCACAATTTAAAAATTTTCGCTGACTAAACATGAAAACTATGTTCTGACCACTTTAACTAATAATTACCATGAATATCTGTATAATTACAGTTTTGCTATTGAAATGTTCCATGCAATTTATTATTTCCTTATGTCGTATTCACCTAGTTATCCATTTACAATCACCTCACAATTAATATAAAGCCATTTAATCTTGCAACAACACAATTATCATGTATATTTTATAAGTTTCATAGAATTCTAAATCAATTGATTATAAGTATAATTACAACATTCAAATTCTTGTTTACACCATAAAATATTTCATAAATAACCATAAACATATTTAATAAATCTATCATCATTTAATATCTTAAACAGATTTTTAATAATATATTTTTCATCCAAAATCTGTCAAAGTGAACAGTTGATGTGGCCAATGCTCTGACTAACTATTCAATCTTGTCAAAATGACCACTTAGGTTAGCCAACGCTCTAACTAACTACTCAAACTAGTTGAAGTGACCACTTGGAGTGGCCAACGCTTCGACTAACTATTCAATCTTGTCGAGGTGACCACTTAGGGTGGTTAACGCTCCGACTAACCAAATACTTCTAATCCCATAATTCCATAATCATTCTCATGGCACATCCCATAGTATCTCAAATTCTTACTTGAATTCATTCGAGACATGATCACGATTCTTTTCCCATTATCGAACATAAACATGCATGTTCTTGACTCATTTATATTCGTAAATCATTACATACCTAATTTCAAATATCACTTATCAATTTAAACAATCAAAGTTCATGTCTTATCTCAATTATACTCATACATCAACATACATCTCATCTTTCAGGTAATGCTCATCCCATTCACAAATCATCATATATTTTATTCTAATTAATACATATATCAAACTAAACATGCAAAATTCACTAATTAACCCTTACACTTATTCGATCATTCTATTTGCCTTGAAGTCTTCATACACATATCAAACAACAAAGCTCTAACTGATACATCAAAATGACCAATTAATAGTAATTCCTAATTCTAATAGATTTTAGTTCAAGTTGGAAAAAGAAATGTATTTGGAGGTTCACTAAAGAAGCAATTAAAATAGAAAATATTAACTATAATTACTATTTTTTTTTAATATCACTCACTATATTTAATATAACTATATTCATTAATACTCTTTATTATAATTATAATTTTTAAAACCCACCAATATGTTCACGTCTCAAACATACAAACATCACCAAATTCGCATTTCTCTATCAAATCTACATCTATCACACAATTATGCACTCAATTATTCACATGCATTTATAAGTTAATTTATAATATGCATTATTGTAACTAGTCATCAATTCATTATTTATTTATTTATTAATAAATATATATTGCCATATATACATGTTTCACTTCATACCAATAGAACCGTCAAATTTCTAATCATATTGTATATAAAAATTCACTCCACAGGCAACCATAGGTGTATTTAAGTTTAATTTCACATACTGTTTTGTAATCAAAATTCTTAATATTGATATTTTAATAGATTCCCTAATTAACCCATTCATCTATTTTCATACTGCCAACTTATGACTAAGTAAGTATTTTCCTTACCAATTCTATATGAGGTAAAGCTTTGATTCTTAGTTCCAAGATCAATAACAACTCTAGACGTATTCATTCATCACAATCTAGTTTACTCCATGTATCAAATATCTTTTAATCACAAGATCACAGATTATTTGTCTAAATTCAAAGATTTAAGCACAATAATAACCTTGTATCACACAAAGAGAAGTAAAATCCCAAATTAATTCAGACTTATTTATACTTAAAAATTTTCCGACTTAATATATACAAGGACAATAAAATTAAGCAAAGCATAAATGTAATGAAGCAATTACTCAAGAAAATATTAATTTCACCAGTTAATTAAGCTAATCAACTTTACTATTTTGTTTATAGACCTTTAATTTTATACTTTTTTATTTCAATTTGAGAGTATTCCTAGAAATTCCTAAACTTTGAAATCCTACTATGAATATAAGGTCTCAATAATTAAATTTAAAAATAAATTTATCGGAATACTTACTAATCTTGAAGCTATTTTGATTCAATGTCATAAGAATTATGGTCCATGTGCCGGCCACCGGAGGTTCACTGGAGAAGCGCCATCACTGTGAGATGTAACTCGGACTACGACAAGCCCTATTAGTGGTGGTCATGCACCCCAAAATAGGCCGATGACGTCAGAGTTGGAGCTAAAAGGTTCTGTTCTCCTCTTGCCTATATAGTCGTCACCGGTAAGTGAGGAGGAACGGTGGTCATGAGGAGCTCTACTTTGCCTTAAAAAACTCATTCGTGCTACTTGTGTCGCCAGCCGATGTCGGTGATGGCCAAAAATGAGGAGAAAGTTTTCGTTTGGAAGAAAGAGAAATCCAAAACTAAAGAAGAAAAGGAAAAATAAGAAGAAAAAGAAGCGGCGATGGAGGTAGCGAGATAGATGGCAAAGAAAAGGAGGCCGGCGGTGGGTGCAATGGCCGGACCCTCTCTCTCTCTCTTTCCCCTCTTTCACACTTCCCCTCTTTATTTCTCTTGTTTTCTGTTCTTTCTTTCTCTTTTTCCCGATTTGCTCTTCCTCTTCTTTTTTTTTTTTCTTTTTAATACACAATTCTAGAAATATCACTATTATCTTCCAAATTTTTCCTACCCAAAATCTCCTTGGATTTTTTTCAATTTGAAAGTGTTTAAAATTTTATTTGAAAAAAGGGATCGTATTTTTATTATTTAAAAAATTGGTGTTTGTCATTATATTTTCACAATCATTCATTACGAAAATGAGATGATAAAACTCAAACATAGGCAGATAATGAAAAAGCTGCTTGAGGTAGGGCATATTCCATTCTCACGACACAATGCTGCGAAAATGAATAATTATTTGTTCAACTTATTTTTGGTCTCTTGCATGTATATTACTGAATTTTTGTGTCTTACCAATTTATGCTTAAAATGCCTTTTAATGGTGATATAGGCCGTAGATGCACTGTGTCTTTACTCGAGTCCCTATCTGTGCCATTAATTCTCCACCATCGATCTTGGATTGAAAGGTTGAGATTAATTTGTTTGGACATGAGATTTGTAGCATGTTCAATGCACCTAAAAAAGGAACTGGTTAAGATGTTGAAATGGGATACAAATATGAATTTTCGGCATTCAATAAAGGCATCGAGTTCTTCTTCTTATTCATGATGTGAATTTTCGGCATCTTTGTTCCAAATTCTACAGAGTAGATAATCATCAACTTGCATTTAACATTAGTTAGAACAAGTTATTCAATCGCTAAGAAACTTAAACATTAGTTGATCAAGTCATAAAAAAAGAAAAGAAAAACCCCAATTACGCCTTGAATTCGTACCACTGTCTTGCAGCGAAAACTCAGTCATGAGCCAGTGTCCAGAAGAAGTATCTTTATTCTTGAGTTCAAAGACAAAAGCTCTCTTGAAAAACAAAACATTACCGTCTTCATCCTTGATTTGTGTTTTGTTTTCGGCCTTCCATGTCCCTAAACCGCAACGTCTATTTCTCTTTTTCATCTTGGTGAATACATAAACAAAATCAGAAGAATTTTTATCGAACAATTCCCTTGGATTCTTATCACCGAAAAGATCACATTCTCGAATGGGACAATAAGGCAATGGTTGTCCATCCAATTTGTTTCTAAGAAAATACAAAGCTAGTTGTTCTTCTGTTGGATAAAAGCGTATACCGACTCCATATTCTTCCCTAATAACTTCATCAATATGCTTATTTTCTTGATCGTACTCCATAGAAAACTATATCACCGACCTTTCCTTAATTGTAGAGATGATTATCTTATAGTAACTAAGTGAGTTTAATAAGAACAGTAATAAATAGGACCGATTTATGATTCCTTGGGCCGTAAGGAAAAAGATTTGGCAACTATACCCAAGTTGTTGTTTCCTAATTAAATCCAAACTGATATGTATTTTAGTTCCCTAATGAATTTAAATTTTCCAACTATATGGATTTGGAACCAATCAACAATAGCCCCGTAAGCCCTTAAGAAATCAATGTCGCATATCATGCATCTGCTGTCCGAGATATAGTGAATTTGGTGTTTTAGCTAATTACAAACTGTGAAAAGTTTCTATTTTGTAGGCAGTCTGTGTCTCCTAATCCTCATCCATTTCTATATTTTGTGCCCTTAAGTTTGTTTAATTTGAATTAATTTCCATTTCCAAACTAATAAGCATTAGCCACATCAGCTTAAAGAATCGATATCGTACCCTAAAACCAACAATAAGCATGATAATTTTAAGTACCTGGAAAGACCCAATATTCCCATTAATTATAAATCAAAAGAATTTTAATCGCAGGTCAAACATGCACATAAGCCCAAATAATTACACATGCAAGAGACCAAAAATAAGTTTTGCATCTACGACCTATACATGCAAGAGACCAAAAATAAGCTGAACAAATAATTATTTATTCCCGCAGCACTATGTTGCGGGAATGGAATGCAGGCCCCACCTTAAGCAGTTTTTTCATTATCTGCCTATTGCTTGGGTCCCATCATCCCATTTTCACAATGGATGGTTGCAAAAATGTGATGACAGATACTAATTTTTCAAATAGTGAAAAAACGACCCCATTTTCCCAAATAAAATTTTAAAAAGCCCCAAATTTAAAAAAGTCCCAAATCTCCTTCAGTGTAAACTTTAATTTATTTTATTATTTTTATTTTATTTTTCCTAACTCCAAATTCCTAATTTCTTTTGATTATAAATCACAATTATAAATCCCAAAATTTTGGGGCGTTACAATCACCACTTGTTCAAGTGTTGTTTTCACTTTTCTCAATCCTTTGGCCATTACAATTGAGGAAGCAAATTTTATTTCAACAACTTTTAACAACTTCAATTTTGAATATCCATTGGATATTATAGAAATTTATATTAGGAATGGTAGACAATAAAAAAAATAATTAAAAAACATAAAAGAAGCATTTTACGGTAAGGGAAAAACTAAATAAAATGTAAAATTTTTACTTGCAAAAAATTAACAATGCCATGCCATGGTGATTCATGATGAAATTCCTTATTTCCTAGATGTCATTCAACAATTCTTTAATCCATTTACATTGCAAATAATGCAATGACTTTTCAATTGGTTTACACATGCTTTTCAAGCCAAATTCAAAGTTGCACTGCACATGGAGACCAAAATATATTAGGATATTTTGTTTCAATTATAAGACTAGTGGCTTTGAAATTTGTAGGAATTTCGATCATAATTTGCACCACATTATCTTTACCAATTTGCTCTACCACTTCTATAAATATCTTTGTCATTTATTCAGCATCTTTGATGTTGCCATAATATCAATTGCTTTTATAAACATTAGCCCCAAATGAGATATTACCATAATGTTAATTAATGGACGTTTCTGTCGATCTCTCCATCCATCAGAACATATAAAAGCTCCTTTATTTTTCCAAGAATCTCTAATAGGTTAAAGTAATAAATTCGTATGAGTTCTCTTTTGGGCAAGTAAAATGATTCGAAGTCTATTGTATGTGGGAGGAACATAACCAATCAAGTTACCATTGCCTAATATTTAACCATGTTTTATGAAATGAGGATTTCTTACAAAATTAAATGATATCCCTCCATTATAAAACATCCTAGCTACTTCCTTGTCAGCCTTATCCCATTCTATAAAATTAAAAGCCTTTTCCAAAGGACCCTTTCTTTTTTCTTTTCTTTTTTTTTTGTGTTGCAAGAAATTAGAACTAGGTGGAAGTGAAGCATATGCTATTTTTCTCCTACTATTAAACACTTGTCTTTTTTTTTTCAACTCAACTTATTCATTCTCTTTTTTTTATAGTTTGTAAAATATCATTGAAATTACCTTGCAAACTTTAACACCTTGATTTGGAATTTTCAGCAAATAAGCCTTCACTTTTGTGAATGAACCTATAACCTTCTTCTTGAAGTAGTTGCATGTCCACACTCTATTTCCTCCGCCACCCATCGAAATTGATAAAAAAAAGTCACATGATTCCATAATGGCTTATCATCAAAACTAGCATTATGGCTTATTGGTCTAGAGATTGCTTTTCCTATATTACTGGGTTGGGATGAATCCATTGCACTTTTGCTTTTTTCTTTTTCTTTTTCTTTTTTTGTGTCTATTTATTGCTAGAAATAAAATGAAAGTAAATATTCTCAATTTCAAAGTTGTCAATTCATTTTTCATGGGCCTATTTGACCGATATCTGGCAAGTATACTTGATCAGCTAGTAATATAGGAAAATAAAAATTAAGACCCCAAATATCGAACATAAGGGAAACTGGTATGTGTATGAAAAGATTTTGAGTTTTAGAATGAAAATTATGTGTAGAGAGAGAGAAGAAATCCCAGAAGTTATGATGAAAATTAAAAACCGAATCAAAGAAATTGACTTGAAATAAATTACAAGAGTAAATTAAAATAAGGTAACAATTAATATTTAAAAATAACTTTCACTAAGGGACTATCCACCTTAACCTTTTATTGCAATGACTTAAATTCTTAAAAACACAAGTGATTATGAAAAACTAGATGAATAAAATCTGATACCTTGAATCAAGAATATCTTTCTTGAAAATTAAACTCCTGTTAATTAAGAACAATTTAACGTTCAACATAAAAATCTAGTTTAACATTCTATACTTTCATTAAACTCTTTTCCAAGAAAATTCAATTCCAGTATATTCCTGGTTCCTCCTCTCTTAATATTAATCAAAATTATCAAGACATAATTATCTCAAAACAGAAAACAATCATGCATTAACTCAAAAGATTAATTCAAGAACATGCAAATCCTTAACGATGCTTAAATCAACTTTTAGTTATTTAAATCAATAAACCAATAATTAATCCAAACAAAATCAAAGATAAGAATACGCTTAAAATTGAGAAATAATCAACTTGGGTTAACATTAAAGCTCAATTGTGTCATCACAACAAAAGATCAAAGCTGCAAGTATCCTTAGCAAAAGTTAAGAAAAACTACTCACACTTCATAATTGAAAGCTAAAAACTAAGTTTAAAAGAAAATTACAGAGAATGTAAACTAACTTAAACTCTAGCTATGTAAAAACAAAAAAACCTAAAACAATTCTCCCCAATCTTGTGGCTTGAATCTTCTTTTTATAGGCAAAGCAGAGGCAACAAAACAAGAAGTTTTAATCCATCTCAACTTCCTAAACCAAGCATAAGCAAATTTCCTGATTTAATTAACATAAGACTTCCTCTTTAAGCGAACTTTCTTGAACCGGTAGAATATATTTTGAAACCACCGAACCAAAAGAATTGCCATTTCAATTAAAACCCATTCGGTAGAATCAAAAATGACTCCATCGAATGCTTCATCTTGACTTTTCTCATGATTTGGTAGAATGGAAAACTGATTCCACAGAATGCACTTTGTTTCCCTTCTTAATTTAAGGGCCATTCGGTAGAATCAAAAAGTGATTCCACCGAATGGTCCTCCTCTCGACTAAACCATGCTTAATTCTTCCTTTTTTCATACTAAACTTGATAAAATCTCCTTTTAGTCCTTCAATTTCTTATTTTCTCTTCAATTAAACCCCTAAAAATACCAATAAACTTAATTAAGACCTTAAATTGCAAATTAAAAAAATTAAACTCTAGATTAACTAAAATACTATAAAACTAACAAAATAAACCAACTAAAAACACTTAAAAACATTATAAAATGCATACTTATCACTATTCAACTTTTCATATATATTCCAAGTCAAATTACATTAACTTAAGCCCATAACTATTTAATTGACATTATTTAAACCCTACACAATAAACATGGATCCATTTTTTAGATAATGATATTTATTCCTCTCCCCTCTCTTCAAAGTCGTCGATTCATTTCCCTCTATACTGTTGTTTGCCATTCGCTATTATCCTGCCATTTGCTGTTCATCTTTCTTCTACCGTGGTTCGTTTGCATCGTCGGTTGTTCTTACCGATTAGTAATTTTTTTGGATTTCTCTCTTTTTAGCAATCTCAATTATTAACACTATTTGCTTCTCTCTAATCTGGCTTTTAGTGTTGTCGATGCTATGAGAGCTACCATGTCCGACTTTATGGATTTATTTCGGACACATATCCTATGTCATGTCGTGTCGTGTTAACATGGGTTCAGCATGCCAAAATGGTGAGTTCAAGTATCAGAGCTTTCTACTAATTTGCAAAATAAATTATCACATCATCCTTTAGTCATTTCTTCATTTGTACCTAATAAAAACTTTGTTATCGAAAGGCACATACAAGCTAATAAACAAAAGCTGAAATAATCTTTGGACAAATGGAACAATTTACATAAAAAAGGCACCTAAATTCACTAGTTCCTTCTTCCATGAGATTTCCATTTCTTCTTCTTACACCGTTTTGATCTTCAATTTCTTTCTCCTTCAACCCTCCTTACAAACCATGCAGGCTCCCTCGTTGTCAACACAAGATATCCCATTGCAAAACCAAATACAAGTCTATATCCATGCCTTGTTGGCATAGATTTCTATTCGAATCAATTGTCATTGTTTGAATCATCTTATTTCGATAAAGGTTGTGGTTTCACACTACTGCACTTTTCTAATGGAAATCCACATGACCATGAATTATTTTCATATAACCTGTTATGGAATGTGCCAAACTACTTGTGTTGAGATATGGGTCCTTCAAGTCGGTTATATACAACTCGGTAGCAAGAAATGTAAAATCTACCAGTTCTATGTGAATCCTTCCACTAAGAAAATTTTAAAAAAAAGTCTAATGACTCCAAAGTTCCTCAAATTACTCAACAGTGGTGAAATAATACATGTGAATGAGTTATGAGAAAGATTGAGGTGTTTAAGTACTTTTAGCTCCCCAATTGAGTGTGAAATACTTCCTTTGAATTTGTTTTGTGATACATCCATGGTTATGAGGAAATTTTGAATTTTTGGCAACATAATTTCCAATATTTTAACCACTAAACTCGCTAAAATATGTACAAGTGTAATTTTTTTATGTGCTAGTGTAACTAAAAACACTATCGATAAGCAACTTAGGGAAGGAGTAATTGACATTGAAACTTTTGACCAATCTATGAAACTTATTGGAGTGTACCACATGTACAAAAACTTGCAAATGTGAAAGAATTCCCAAAAGATAAGGAAATTCATCACTATTGGACAAAACAATAAAAATAAAAAAATGAAAAGAGAATAGTCAAAAATGACAAGAAGAGAAAAAATGGTAAATTCCCACAATTGTTAAAATTAACAATTTGTGGGAATCCCACATCGAAATTCGTATATAACTTAGGAGGTTTTGTTTCTTATATATACAACCCTCCTTTGGTTATTCTAATAATCCCATTGTTTAGAACTCCTTTTCCCATCTTAGAGAAAATAGAGAGTATTTCTCATATTTTCTTATATAAAATATAAAGAGGTTGTAACTCTTATTATTTCTTATAGTAAAATTTTGCTACTCTTGCCTGTGATTTTTCATCCCAATTCATAAAGGGGTTTTTCATATAAAATTTGTGTGTTTAATTATCAAATTTATTAGTTGCGATCCTGCTCTAATTCGTTTAATTTTTTACAATAAGTGGTATCAGAGCCGAGATTCTTTCTTAGTATGCTCTGTGATTGCAGCGTAGACTGACTTTCCATATCAGAAAAGATTTTTTCTTGGGCACTGTTTATGTATATAGTCACTATTCAGGTCATTATTCACGTATATGGTAACTATTCATGCGTACAGTCACTATTTACATAAAATAGTGGGAGCTGATTTTTGACCAAAGAAGTTTATGGCACAAGCAATGGCGGTAAATTTTGAGATAGAAAAATTCAACGAGGGTAATTTTCACTATGAAAATTGAAAATGAAGGCTATTTTGAGAAAAGATAATTACCTAGCAGTTATAAGTTAAAGACCGACTGAATTCACATATGATATTAAGTGGAACGAGATGGATAGGAATGCTATTGCAAATTTCCATCTAGCACTAGTAGATGGGGTGTTGTCAAGCATAAAAGAGAAGAAGATAGCAAAGGAGATTTGGGATCATCTCAGATCGATATTGAGAATGGGATCATAAAGATAAAAAGAGAAGCGTTTGTATGAAGGGAGAAAAGATAGCTGCAAAGTTATACATGGCAAGGGAGAGACTTTGCAAGAAGAAGAGGCATCTGTTGCCACAAACAATCTAAGTGAAAAATGTGCAATGACTTGGCACAAGAAACTTTGGCATATGTCTAAAAAAGGAATGAAAATTCTTATAGAGCAGAAGCTACTTCCTAGACTTAGAAAAGTGTTACTTCCTTTTTGTGAGCATTATGTTGCAAATAAGCAACATAATTTAAAGTTCAACACATCAAATTCTAAAAGCAATGATGTTCTAAAATTAGTTCGCTTTAATGTATGGCAAGCACCAGTTTCATCTCTAGGAGAAGCAAATTATTTTGCGTCATTCATTGATGATTATTCTAGGAGATATTGGGTGTATCCAATCAAAAGAAAGTTAGATGTGTGTCCAATATTCAAAGCTTATAAAGCACGAGTTGAGCTTGCATCTGGAAAGAAGATCAAGTGTACGCAATGTACAATGCCTAAGAAACTATAAAGTTGGATCTAAAATCCAAAAAATGCAAATTTTTAGGATATGCTGATGGAGTAAAGGGATATTGCCTATAGGATCCCACTATCCATAAGGTCATAATCAGTAAGGATGTTGTCTTTCAAAAAATTCAACTACTAAAGCATAAAGAAGAAATCTATATGCTCTTACCATAAGGTTTTGAAGAAAAAGGCAAGGAGAACTTGGTTTACAGGTTAAACAAATCTCTTAACGGTCTAAAATATGTGCTAGGGTGTTGGTACAAGAGATTTTATTCCTTTATCATGAGCCTTGGATACAATAGACTCAATCAGACCCTTGTGCATATTTCAAGAGGTTTGGTGAAAGTAATTTTATTATCTTGTTGTTGTATGTATATGACATGTTGGTAGCAGGCCCTAACAAATATCATATCAAGGAGTTAAAGGCTCAGTTGGCTAGGCAATTCGATATGAAGGACTTAGGACCAGCAAACAAGATTCTAAGGGTGCAAATTCACCGAGATAGAAATAATAAGAAGATTTGGCTTTCTCAAAAGAATTATTTGAAGAAAATCTTACAACGCTTCAACATACAAGATTGTAAGCCAATTTCTACCCCATTTCTTATTAATTTCAAGTTATCCTCAAAGATGAGTCCTAACAATGAAAAAGAAAGGATGGAGATGTCTCAAGTATCGTATGCATCAGCAATGGAAAGTTTAATGTTCGCTATGATATGTACAAGACCAGACATTGCACGTGCAGTGTGAGTGGTTAATCGATACATGGCGAATCCTGGTAGAAAGCATTGAAATTCTATTAAGAGGATCCTAAGATACATTAAAGGAACCTCAGATGTTGCATTATGTTATGAAGGATCAAACTTTATTGTCAGTGGATATGTTAATTCAGATTATATAGGTGATCTTGATAAAAGCAAATCTACTACAAGTTATGTGTTTAAACTTGTTGGTGGAACTGTAAGCTGGATTTCAAAACTGTAATCAACGGTTGCTACGTCAACAACAGAAACAGAATATGTAGCAACTACACAAGCCAGTAAAGAAGCAATATGGTTGAAAATGCTATTGGAGGAACTCGGGCACAAACAAAATAAAATTTCTTTGTTTTGTGACAGTCAGAGTGCCTTGCATCTTGCAAGGAATCCAGCATTTCACTCAAAAACAAAACACATCCGAGTTTAGTACCACTTCGTTCGTGAGGAAGTGGAAGAAGGAATAGTGAAAATGCAGAAAATTCATACCAAAGACAACCTAGCAGAATTCATGACAAAGGCAATCAATATTGACAAGTTTATTTGGTGTCCATCCTTTTGTGGCATGATGGAGATATAAGCAACATGTAAATGGCAAGATAGAAAAAATGGTGTGAAGATACGATTGATATTCAATCAAATCTCCAAGTGGGAGATTGTTGGACAAAACAATAAAAGTCAAAAAGGACAAGAAGAGAACATAAATGGTAAATTCCCACAATTGTTGAAATTAACAATTTGTGGGAATCCCACATCGAAATTCCTATATAACTTATAGGGGGTTTTTGTTTCTTATATATACAATCCTCCTTTGGTTATTCTAATCATCCCATTTTTTAGATCTCCTTTCCCATCTTAGTGTAAATAAAGAGTGTCTCTCATATTTTCTTGTGTAATATATAGAGAGATTGTAACTCTTATTATTTCTCATAATAAAACTTTGCTACTCTTACCCGTAGTTTTTCACCCCAATTCATTAAGGAGATTTTTATGTAAAATATGAGTTCAATTCTCAAATTTATTAGCTGCGGTCCTGCTCTAATCCGGCTAATTTTTTACAACAATCACTAATCTTGTTGTTACTGAGAATCACAAATTCCAAATTTTTACAATTGTTGACAGATGGCCGGATTTGTTCTTATTGTTGATTGCATTTGAAGTTAAAATACCTCAATCGACAGCTCTCAAAGAAGGTATTAGAAATAGTTACTTGAAAATTATTGATGCCAACATGCAACATTGAAAGATAGGTGTTCAAATTTCCAAAACATGGAGAAATGAAGCGGCTAAAACTATTATTGGACATATCAAGAATTTGGAGAGAATATAGATTGCAAAGGGAAGAAGAAACCTCTCTAATTAATTTCCTATTGGAAGATAGAATTAGAACATTCAAGTTCATATTATTTGGAAATTGGATCTGGAATATGGCCTTCCAACATGTTATTGCCCAAATCAACTAAATTTGAGAGGAGGAGAGAAGGGATGAGGCCCGTGAGCCGATGGTTTCATAAAACAAAATCGTCAAGTTGGATGAAGTTTGCAAAATAGTTAGTAACCTAATCATTAAAATTGCTATTTGAAATATTCAAAGAGATGAGTTTTTTGAAAGGTTTTGAAAGAGTAGGGAATCTGACTGTTAAAATTGTTAAGGGAGCGGTGCAATTGAGGGAGTTGAGTTAAAATAATGTGTAAAATAAGTTTTGATATTCATAAATTAACTAATGTTCACTTTTAGCAATATATTTTGTGGAGGCATCGACTAACGAGTACATACATATTTATTTTTTGTAACAAAGAGATATAAATTATGCTGCATAATTTAATTATAATTATTGACGTTATTATAAAGAATCGAAATCGATATTTTCTTCATTTTCAATGGAGTGATAGACATTAGACCAATTTTTTATAGTGATTACATAAATATGATTTAAAAAGAAAATTTAACTTCTTTATTTACATCCAGTTGTCATTTGTTTGATAAGGAGATAAATAAAAATCAAGAGAACCATTGAATATGGCCATTAATGTGTCGCTATTATCATATCTTTTGTGCAGCCAAAACTTAAATATTAAAACCCCACTACTCCATTATACTATAGTTTATATCAAATTGCACATATTTAATTGAACAAATTTAATAAACTATTTGTTTCATCAAGTTGCACGAGACGCTGGCAATTCTGATGCAAGAATTAATTAAGCTATTTTTGTTTTATATATATTATTAAATTTAAGGATAATACATAAATTCTCTTTAAACTATCATCGTTTATCAAATTTTCTATTTAAACTAATTGTATGTTAAATTACCCCTCTAAATTTATTTAAAATATCAGATTAATCGCTCAAACTTTTTTGAAATGTAAGAAATATATCCTATACCGTTTAAAATGTTAAATTATCCCCCTAAAACTTATTTAAAATGTTAAATTATTCACCCGTTACTATTTGGCACGTATTTTTTACATATTTTTTGTTAACTAATACGTGTTATGCAAGGGAATAATCTGACATTTTCAATAAGTTTAGGGGGTAATCTGATATGCAATTAATTCAGGGAAAAAAATCTAATAAATAATAATAGTTTAGAAAAAAATTTATATATTAACCCTTAAATTTATTACAAATTATTATGCCTGTTTCATTGTCAATTGCTCGATCAGATCTCATAGTTTATGCCGTTTATATCAACCGTAATGAATGAGATAGGATATAAAACTTGTATAATAAATGGTTTTAGTGTCAAGTTTTTGGTATAGAATACCATTTAATATTTGAAAACAAGCATTTTGCCTCATTTATAAATTACTTAATGCGAATTCAGAATAGTCGGACCAATATTCAAATACCGAATTAACTCGTACAAAAATTAAAAAAAAAATTACTTATCTAATACTTGAAAAAAAAAGTATGTTACCTTTTTTTTTGGACTTATTTATTACGAATAAAATATATTCAACCTGTTGGATTTTGGATATCGATTGAATTTATATAAAAATAAATAAATAAAAGTTCAATCATTTAATTAAATATTAGAAAGATAGTGATTTTCCTTCTTTACAGTATACTTAACACGAATTCAAAATAATTAATCTAGTAGATTTTGAATATATATATATATATATATATAGTTTGGTCATTAATTTTTCATGTATGTTAACTTATTTTAAATTATCAATAGAATTTACAAGCTTAAAATTCAGATTATTATCCAATTCGTAGTGTGATGAAGAAAGATGACAGTCATTTTGGTCTTTATTTTTCTTATTCTTATTTAGAGTATTCAAATATAATGATTTGTTACTGTTAAAAACTCTACGCCAGTACTCAATAAAAGAAACAAAACGAAAAAAATAATTAAATGTAAAACCGGCTAAATTTGTACATAAATTATTTATAGTAAAAATTTATCGATTAAAAACGTCACGGTTGTTATTAAAAAGACTCATGGTAATGGCGAATAGAATAACAATTTATATTTCTCTCGTCATTATAAATAATAATAAATATGAGCCAATTTAATAATAGTATAGTTATTTTAAAAAATTAAAAATAAAATTTATAATATTTCGTATAATCAAGGAACAAATTTAACTCCTTTTCTATTTATAAAGTAGCATCTTTTCCAATTTGTTTAAAACAAAAATAATATTTAGACGGACTTTTAATATAAATTTCAAAGTCAGTTTTTGTGCGGCTTATTTATTTTTTATATATATATATATATATATATATATATATATATATATATATATATATATTGGTAACTAAATATGCATATACAATTTAAATATAAATTGTATTGACTTGTCAAAAATGCTATACCATGGGCATATATATATATATTGGTAACTAAATATGCATATACAATTTAAATATAAATTGTATTGACTTGTCAAAAATGCTATACCATGGGCATACATTTAAACCGTTTGATTAAATGAATGCACACATATCACATGTATTGCGCACCGAATTACAATTCAACTTGAAAATCCTCTTAAAAATTATAAATTTTTAATCTAAACTACGAACATCATAGTGTTTATTGGACTCGGTTGTACATTGAAGGAAATATATATCACGATATATTGCAAGAAGTAGACATAAATACCTCTCGAAGCGCAAATCGTTGAAGCGAAAGCAGAAATCGATTGTTTCATGTTACCGGCAAAGCCTATCACTCACGTATCATAAACTACGGGATGAAAATATAGATCCACGAACTAAAAGCCCCTTAGACAAAGAGAGAATATGCGATGAGATAAATCGACAGAGTTTCGGTATCTCTAATTTTTTTCCTTTTTTCTTTCAAATGAAGAAACTAAGCCCTTATATAGGGCTCTAATTAAGGAATATTTAATTTTCGTAATAATGATGAATTAAATTGGCATTACAATATTAATAAGGAAATAATAAATATGACAGTTACGAAATTAATATGTAACTGTCCATATTAATACACACATAAATAGTAGATTCTCTAATTAAAAAAAAATCAATATGAAACTAATTCCATATAAATTATTTCCTGTTCTGATATTATCTCTATTATATCGGGGCCAATTTATCATCTTATGAGTCATGATTGGATCCCAAACTCCTTCATCTCCCACTCGCACATGACGAAACAATTTTTAGTCATTATTTCCTATCATACAGGCAAATAGTTCGTGTGACCGGCATACATCGAGAACACTAATGCTATACACCTGTTAGGGATATATAGCGTCTCGAGAAATAAGATCTTCTCACAATTGTATGCCAAACCCTAGACAGTTTTCTCACATTCGTTGTTTTATCTCATGATCTTATAAAAATAATTTTCGTGTTCATTATTGTGTCTTTACTTATAAAGACTACAATAGGTATACCGGTGAACCACGAAACTATCGAATGTGATCGAAAAATATCTTTTCCTTTTTCTATATACCTTCCATCAGAGTCCAACTCGCTTTTCTAGTTAGATCCACCAGGTTGAAATTTTTCCATAACCCTTTGGAGACTAACTAAGCTATCCACACTGAACTATACTTTAGGCATATGTTAAGAGTTTTAAGGATCGAAAAAAAATTAGGGTGTCACACTAGGAAAAATTTGAGATCATTCACATAAGATTCCCTTTCTTTGGTCAACTCAAGCACGCATGGTATGATATATGTGATATGGTGTTCTTTCCTTTCCCTTAAGGAGCGCATATCTTATCATTATTTAACACCATATAGAAGCATAAGGTTGCAATGCACCAAAGCATTCAACTTTAGTTCTCCCACTTTAGAACTACTTCTGGCTTTTAAGACAGAACATGATAGTTATGTTTAACTTATCATAAGATTACACTTAATCCAATTTAGATCTTAATCCAAAGCATACAAACTCATGTATGTCTTTATCTTGCACCTTAACAAGACTCATCTTGTAATTTCTGCAAGACGATATTTTTATTTTGAACATGTTCTTGAGTTTATCGTATGTTCAAAAAATGGCTCATCTTAGTTTTTGTCAACTCATTATCAAAACTAAGGTAAACACCCATGTGAGTGGGCTACTTTTCTGTCCGATATGCTCAATCATATAATAAATAACGATAAATGTTCACATATAAACATTCACACTCATATATTGCCAAATAATGAACTCTATTATTATTCATAAATAATAATGTTAAGGAATCACATAAATAGTACAAATCAAATTCTATACAACCTTTGAGATCTAATGTGTCTCTCAAAACACATCTCTCAATATAGGTTTTGTTAATAGATCTGCAATCACATCCAGCAAGGAAATGTATTGTAAGTTCAGTTCTCCTAGTACAATAATATCTTCAATTTATTGATACTTAATGTTAATACATCCATCAACGACTGACTGTCACCATAGACTATCATAGGTTCCTCTAAGGCAGTTTATTCCAAATGGTTCACAAACCGTTTCAACCAAAACTGTCTGTTATACTGCAACTGAGAAAGCAACAAATTCAGCTTTCAATGTTGATGAGCTACAAAGATTTGTTTCTTTCTACTCCACTAAATGAAACCCTTACCAAGCAAGAATACATAACCTGAAGTGAATTTTCACTCATCCACATCACTTTTCCAATCAAAATTTGAATATTCTCTCAATTGTAGATCATTTCATTGAAAAACAGAGAGAATAACTTGCAGTACCTTTGAGGTATCTAAGTATTCTTTTGACTACTTTTCAATGTGCTTTATCTGGGTTAGACTAATATCTATTTACTATGCCCACATCATAGCATATATCAAGTCTGGTATACAATATTATGTACATCAGACAACCCATGGCATTAGCATACTGAACATTCCTCATATGTTCAATCTGCTCATTTGTCTTAGGACACAAACTTTTGCTAAGAAATTGATTCTTAGTAATAGGGTTGTCAATGGGTTTAAATTTTACATACTAAATCGTTCAAGAACTTTATTATTGTATGTCTCTTAAAATAGTGATAATAACCTTCTTGGACGATCTCTTAAAATCTTAACTCCAAGGATATAATCAGCTTGACCTATATCTTTCAGCTCAAAGTTGGATCACAACCAATCTTTGATAAGATTTACGTACTTTATGTCATTTTTTTTGGTATTAGTATGTCATCTACATACCAAGTCAAAATGAAAAATTTGTCTTTAGAGCTTTTGTGATAAACACAATGGTTTTCATCAATCTTGTTGAACTCATTTGACATGATTGCTTCATGAAATCTCAAATATCATTGTCTTGAAAACTACTTTAGGCCATAGATCGATCTCAACAATCGGAAAACCTTATGTTTGCTGCCTTTTTTCAATAAATAAAGCAGTCTTTACATTCATTTGATGTAGCTCTAGGTCCAAACTAGCTTTCAAGGTTAGAATTAACCTTATCGACATAAATCTAACAACAGGTGAAAAAGTCTTCTCATAGTCAACTCCTTCCTATTGTGTAAACCCCTTAGCAACTAGCCAAGCCTTGTATCTTCCGATACTGCCATCAGCTTTTTGCTTTGTTTTGAGAATCCACTTATTCCTAATAGGTTTGCATCCTTCAAGTAGATCAACCAGTTTCCAAACATAGTTCGATCTCATGTAAGCCATTTCTTCTTCCATTGCCTTAATCCATTTATTTTTTGCTAGGCATTCTTATGGGATAATTAAAAAATAATCGACATGGAACACTTTTCCTTTTAGATTTTTTTTTGTAATTTCAATTCTTGATAAACATGTCCCATATATTCATCACAGTTTGGAATGCTCTCACTGGAATTAAGTTATACGCTCCCACTCAAATAAAGATCCTAAATATCTATACTCCTACTGGAGCTAGGCATGCTCATCCTTCCATTGGAGAATGGATTCTGAATATCCGGATCGTTGAGAAGATAGTCTTGACCTTCTTTTTCAATTTTCCTCCCACTTGGATGGAGAGATCCGGTTAGTTCATCTTTTTAAGTTTCACAAAAGTAAAGTCTCAACTTACTTCGTCCAACTTAGGAAACTTACTTTCCAAAAATATAATGTTTCGTGATTCAGATTTTGTTATCGAGCCATTTACTTGTTCACCCATAAATATGTATCCTTTTGATACATCAAAATATCACACAAAGATACTCTTTTTATCCTCATGGTCCGCATTTACCAAATTTATTTGAGGTATTATGGATATAAGCAACACAACCCTAAGGTCATTAATGCCTCGGGTCGAATTAACGATCAGTCCATAACTCATAAGAAGTAAAAGCAACAAACTTGGAGGGCACACAGTTTAGAACACCATTTTGTTATGGAGTTCGAGGAATAGACAACTAATGTCCACTCCATTTTTCATTACATAAACCTTTAAATTTATCAGAAAGATATCCATGACCATGGTCAATTCTTAAAGCTTTAATTTTCTTGTCCAATTAATTCTCAACAAGATCTATAAAAGTTTTAAAGCAACTAAATGCTTCAGACTTATGAGAAATCAAATGGACATAACCATATCTAATATAGTCATCTATATTAGTGCTAATATAGTCATCTATATTAGTGATGAATAATAATAGGCCCCATGCCTTGCCCTAACATTCATTAAATCGTAGACATTTGAATGGATCAATTACAATGGAGTTCTAATTCTAGTTCCCTTTTTCTGAATGGTTTCCTCACTAGTTTTCTTTTCGGACAATACTCATAGGTAGGTAATTTAAGCTTATTCAAATCACCAATCAATCCTACTTTGGGTAACTGACTCATTCAGTCTTGGCTAATGTGGTATTATCTAGCATGTTATAATTTCACATTATGCTCTTAATAATTTGAAACAGAAGAAGAAATTAACAAAAAACTAGTAGTATTATAATAATCAGGATCAATATCCATGATAATGAAAATGTTCAAAACAAAATCAGAACCACATTAAGCATCATCTAAACATAAGTATGTGTTATTATCCTTAAAATGTAAATGAAACCTAGTTTCATTAAAACAAAAATAGAAACTAACCAAACAAAAAAATCTTGAAGTTTTTTTATCACAAGGTGCATTACTTCTAGATCTATCACCCATAAAGGATGAAATTTAGTAAAAAGACATGACTAGATACACATATTTCACTCACTCATGAGTCAAGATGATGTACCTATTAGGATACATTGAAGTCTCTTACATTATGATCCTTTTATCTTCAGTTGAAGAAATATTTTACTCTTGAAATATTTATCCTTTTATTACCTTTGGACCTTATGTGATTCTATTTTATCTTTTGCCTTTTAGGCTCTCGAGTCTTTCTTTTACCCTTACCACTAAAGGTTCTATTCTGGTTTGAACTTATTCTATTAGAACAGAACTGTGACATATGCACTACGACATTGATCTTAATCACTGCCATACAATCCTTTTTAAGCTCTAAATGATAAGTAACATTCCTAAATGTCTTAATCTTGTCCATATGAGTTAGTTGCATCTTCATATGCTCCCAACTCTAGGATAAAAAACGGATAATAACTTAGATATGTTGCTTATTGATCATCTTATAATCAGACTGAAGGGATATCACATGGCATATACATAAAGATCATGCAGCAGAAAAATTAAAAATATTGATCATTCAAGCCACGCAATATATGACATAGAATCAAAACATGCAATTTTAGAGTTTTAAAACTTACAAGCTTGGATGCTCTTCAAAACTTGATTTTGCAATGGCAAATGTATAAGATAGACTTATACACTTCAGATCTGAAACATCAATGCTAAAGGAGCAGCCTTTATGCCACACCACTCCATGCTCACACACACACTTACAAAGATAGCTTAAAATCAAAAGGGCTAGCTCTATGATTGTGTATTCGGCAATGGGAATGGTTTGAAGCCACAAGATCTGATCTTGTTCTTCCTTTAGGTTGCTATATCTATCCAAGAATACAAGAGAACAAGAAAGAGTTCTTTTCCCTTGAGTAATTCGGCCAAGAGAAAAAAAATTGTCACCTCTGTCAAAAAATAGAATTAATTAATTTATATCATTAATTTAGGAAAGATAGGTAATTCCAAAATCCCTTAGAATTAGGAATATATTCAGCCTCCATCACTTCCTAATTAAGTGATTTAAATTAATTCAAACTCTATTAGGTTTCAAATTTAAATGGCATTAGTCATTTAATTAAAACAACCTTGTTTGGGAATTAATTGGTTGCCGAATTCAACTAGGATTTCTAGCTTAAATTTTGGTCACATTAATTCCCTCTCAACTATTATATTTTGATTAAATACAATTTAGGATTTAATACTTAATTAACTTAATTATACATAGATAATTAATTAATTGAAATTAAAACTAGCACATGCCAATAAATTTCTCTCATGCAATAACTGTTAACAGATTTGCCTAAAACAGCAAGTTGTTTAAGGCAAAATAACAGTTCAACAGATTTGCCTAAAACAGCAAGTTATTTAAGGTAAAAACCTTGTTTGGCAGATTTACCTAAAACAGCTAGCTGTTTAAGGCAAAATCGTAGCTAAACAGATTTGCCTAAAATAACTAGCTGTTTTAGTCAAAATAACAGCTTAACATATTTGCCTAAAACAGCAAAATAATAGCTTGACAGCAAAAAAACTGTTTTACATATTTGCCTAAAACACCAAGCTGTTATAGGCAAAAATCTGTTTACCCATTGCATATTATAATTTGACTTTAAATAAAAGCCCAAATTAAATTCCAATACACTACTGCAAGTTTGAGTTCCAGGTTTCTGGACTGTTAACGATTCGTCACTGCAAAGCACAAAATACAATAGTAAATTGACAAATAAAACATAGATATTTATTTCATTAATTGATAATCAAAGACCTAAAGGGAGGATTATTAGTATAAAGAAAAATTCAGGGTCTACAACATCGAAAGGCATCCAACATGATTTTCTTCCAACCAAAATTATGAAAGTTACGTATATTCACAAGGAATTACCGAAGGGCTTGAGCAATGAAGTTGCTGACAACACGTCCATCATCAATATTCATGCGGGGTCCATATGTATTGAAAATTCTAGCAATACGAATTTCTAACACAAACAGACATAAAAGAATGTCATGGATTGTTTGCAACCAATGATTTCATTAAGAGGAAAAATAATTATATTTACCTATTCTGTGCTGTCTATGATAATCGAACATCAAAGTTTCAGCCACTCGCTTTCCCTCATCGTAGCAGCTCCGGACCCCTATAGGAAAAAAGAGGATAAATCAGATGCTAAGATCATGCTATTATGAATATGGTAAATTATTGATACCGTCCAAAAGCAGGATGGAGGACAGAGACACAGTTTACACATCACATGGATAACAAATGTTAATTAATTGTGGATGCAAGTGGAACAAGAACAATTTCAAAGTTATTAAGATAGAAATTAAACAATGCAAAAGCAATTAGGTTTTCTATTTTATTTCAATCATTATTCAATCATGCTCTGGTGACTCGACATATAATGGTTTTCAGCAAAAAGGAACTTACCTATTGGGTTAACATTACCCCAGTAGCTCTCTGGTTGAGGTTGAAGGGTTATTCTACTCCTACCCAAAAAAGCAGCAGACATCTACCGCCTTCCTTGATTTACTCCAGCAGCTCAATTAAACCAAAAACACTCAACGAAGCACTTGAAACTAAAAAAGAAAATAGAGGAGACTTGAAGGGCAGAACTCTCCTCTCAAATCTCCACCAGTTGAACCCAGATACCTCAGCAGGTGATTTAGAACGAGAGAGATTGATGTGTTTTAGAACGAGAGAGATTGATGTGTTGTTTTAGAACAAGCTAGGGTTTTCTTGTGGTTACTAGAATGGGAGGGAAAAATACGAGGGAGAGAGAGAGTGAGATTAGGAAATAATTGCAAAATGGAGGGAACTTTGGAAATAATGGCGCCTTGTAATAAAGTTTGATACTTTTATTTAGCTAGGAAAATAGTCCTAGCAAATTTTACTTGAGAAAATTTCCAAGCTAATTTAGAGTGGTAATAGTTGTAGCAATTATCATTGCTAATAAGTTCACATATCAAATACCATATAACTTAACTGTTATCGAATTAAATATAAAAAATAATTTAATTAAATTAATAATAATATAGTTTATTTAATTTTTGTGAGGAAATTGTCCTCGTCAATTTAGCAAGGATTTTAGTCTTAGCAAAATTGTCCTCGCCAATTCCTTCATAAACCAAATGGCATGTGATTCACGATTTGGCGAGGGAATTATCCTCGCCAATTTAGCGAGGATTTTAGTCCTAGCAAAATTAGCGAGGACAATATCCTCGCCAAATTCTTCATAAACCAAATAGCATGTGATTTACGGTTTAGCGAGGGAATTGTCCTCACCAATTTAGCGAGGATTTTAGTCCTAGCAAAATTAGCGAGGACAAATCCTTCATAAACCAAATGGCATGTGATTCACGATTTGGCGAGGGAATTGTCCTCGCCAATTTAGCGAGAAATTTAGTCCTAGCAAAATTAAATCCTTCATAAACCAAATGACATGTGATTCACGATTTGGCGCGGGAATTTTCCTCGCCAATTTAGCGAGAAATTTAGTCCTAGCAATATTAGCGAGGACAATGTCCTCGCCAAATCCTTCATAAACCAAATGGCATGTGATTCACGATTTGGCGAGGGAATTATCCTCGCCAATTTAGCGAGGATTTTAGTCCTAGCAAATTTAGCGAGGACCAAATTCTTCATAAACCAAATGACATGTGATTCATGGTTTGGCGAGGGAATTGTCCTCGCCAATTTAGCGAGGATTTTGGTCATAGCAAAATTAGCGAGGACAATGTCCGCACCAAATCCTTCATAAACCAAATGGCATGTGATTCACGGTTCCTCGCCAATTCAGCGAGGATTTTGGTCCTAGCAAAATTAGCGAGGACAATATCCTCGCTAAATGGTTCATATATCATTTTAGCCATGAATTAAGATTTAGCGAGGGTTTTGTGCTCGTAAAGTCGTCTCTATTTTTTGTGCCAAAATTTTGGTGCCAAAAATTAGCTACAACATAAATTATTTATCACTAAATTGTCGTAAAATATGTTTTTCCATTAGCCCATAACAATATTTGCGACAAAAATCATTTTTCATCTCAATGTTGTCACTAAATGGTGCATTTAGCAACAAATTTTATTGTCCTCGCTAATTTTCCTCGCTATTTTGGGTTTTTCTTGTACTGAGCATACTAGTCTTAATTCATTTGTTATTCCCATAACAAAGACTGACTAGGAATATTTAGAATGAAGTCTCATTTGTTTCAAGGTCTTACAATCATGTGCCTCACACATGATAACTTAAACTGAAACAACATTCTTGAATAGTTCTATCAATTGATATGCACAGGAATACAATAGATAAAATAAATGTCTCATTTATTAACTAAAGTGTTTTATAACAATGCATTGGGGTTAGGGTTTACACTAACAATCTCCCACTAGCACTAGTCCCAATTGGCCATAACCCTAAGACCGAATGCTCTCAAATGAGCTTTCTGCAGATTTGGACGCAACTTTTTCGTCAAGGGATCTGCTACATTGTCTGCACTTGCTATCTTGCTAACCTTAACGTCCCCATGATCAATGATCTCTCAGATCAGGTGGTATCTTCTGAGTATGTGTTTGGATTTCTGGTGCGACCGGAGCTCCTTGGCCTGTGCGATGGCCCCGTTGTTGTCACAGAAAATTTTTAATGGATCTAGGATGTTTGGGACCACTCCTAATCCTGTAATGAAATTTTTAATCCAAACAGCCTCTTTTGCAGCCTCACTCACTATAATATACTCAGATTCTATAGTTGATTCGGCAACGGTCTCTTACTTCAAGCTTCTCTAGCTGACAGCACCACCGTTCAAAACAAAAACAAACCCAGATTGCGATCTTGAATCATGAGTGCTAGTCTAAAAAGCAACATCGGCATAACCTTGTATGATGAGCTCTTCTTGACTACCATACACCAATATGTGATCCTTAGTCCTTTGTAGGTACTTTAGAATCCCCTTTATAGCAGACCAGTGCTTCTCACTAGGGTCTTGCTGAAATCTACTAGTTATACTCAGTGCATGAGCAATATCCAACCTAGTACATAACATAGCGTACATGATAGATCCAATAGCAGATGCATATGGGATTCTACTCATGTTATCCCTTTCCTCTTTAGTTTTAGGACATTGTTCTTTAGTCAAAGGAACTCCCAAAGCCAAAGTTATGTACCCTTTCTTTGAGTCTCCCATACTAAAATGCTGTAACACTTTGTTTATGTATTTTTCTTGACTTAGTCCCAAAAGCCGATTCGATCTATCTCTATAGATCTGAATACCAAGTATTGTTTCGACTTCACCTAAGTCTTTCGTTGAGAAACACTTTCCCAACCATTGATTAACCTTTTGCAATGTTGGAATGTCATTCCCAATGAGAAGGATGTCGTCCACATATAAGACTAAAAATACTATTATGCTTCCACTAACCTTCTTGTACACATAAGGCTCATTTTCTTGTGCAATGGGTTCTTGATCCACACTTGGTTGTGAACTTGATCCCATTTCCAACTCATCCTCTACAGCAGTTTGTGGCACTTGAATTTCTCTAAGTTTTATTTTACTCCTACTGTCTTTCTTGAGAAGGAACTCCTTTTCCAAGAAAATAGGCTTGCGAGCAACAAATACTTTGTTCTCAGCTTGTGAGTAAAAATATTATCCTTTTGTTTCTTTGGGATAACCCACAAACAAGCAGACAATGGATTTAGACTCTAGTTTATCAGATGTTAATTTCTTAACATGTGCTTCACAACCCCAAATCCTAAGAAATGACATATTGGGTTCTTTCTCAGTCCATACTTCATATGGTGTTTTCTCAACTACTTTAGTTGGAGTATGGTTTAGTAGAAACAAAGCAGTTTCTAATGCATAACCCCAAAAAGAGACAGGAAGATTTGCTTGACCCATCATTGATTGAACCATGTCCAGCAGAGTTCGATTTCTCTTTTTGGACACACCATTCCATTGTAGTGTTCCAGGAGGAGTGAGCTGTGAAATAATATCACACTCCTTCAAATGACTGTCAAACTCTTGGCTTAAGTATTCGCCACCTCGATCTGATCGAATGGCTTTTATGCTTTTGCCAAGTTATTTCTCTACTTCGTTCTTAAACTCTTTGAATTTCTCAAAAGTTTCAGACTTGTACTTCATTAGATAGACGTAGCCATATCTATTGAAGTCATCTGTGAACGTCACGACGTAGCTAAAACCACTCTAGCTTGTGTACTTAATGGTCGACATACAACAGTACGTATTAGCTCCAATAAGTCATTAGTCCTCTTGCCTTTCTTGTTAAAAGGACTCTTTGTCATTTTTCCATGCAAACATGGCTCGCATGTGTCATAAGATTCTAAGTCGAATGACCCAAGCATTCCAAATTTGTGGAGTTTTGAAATGCATTTTTCGTTTGGATGCCCTAAACGACAATGCCAGAAGTAAGTAGGGTTCAATTCGTTTGATTTAACCCTCTTTGTATTAATGGTGTATATGGACTCTTTGTTTTGTAGATCAAGGATATAAAGGCCATTTTGCAGCATGACATTGCCATATAAAATGCTTTAGCGACGAATATGAGCATTGCCATTATCAATAACAAAATCAAATCCATCCAAATCCAAACAAGAAACTGAAATAATGTTTCTGCTCATAGCAGGCACATAATAACAATGTTTCAATACTAAACAAAGTCCGAAAGGTAAAGTGAGTTGATAGTCACCTATCTCCATGGCAACAACTCGTGCTCCATTCTCCACATGGAGGTCCACTTCATTCTTCCCATGTAACCGCCTATTTCTTAGCCCCTGCACATTTGAACAAATGTGAGAACCACAACCGGTATCCAATACCCAAGTGGTAGAAATAGAAAGGTTAATTTCAACAACAAAAATATTAGAACTAGATGCCTTGACTCTATTCTTCTTTTGTTCTTCCTTGAAGAGAGCACAATTCTTCCTCCAATGCCCTAACTTATTGCAATGGAAGCATGTGCTCTCGCTCTCCTTGAGCTTTTGCGCCTTGGGCTTGGGTTGGGCCTGAGGTGCACTCCCACTAGACTTAGCCCATGCCAAGTCATTCTTGGGTTTTGCCTTTCCCTTTCTCTTTCCCTTAGCGGGTCCCTTCTTAATGCCTCCGTGAACCATAAGTACGGGATTGGTCTTTCGAATGTTCTCTTCAGCATTCTTAAGCATCCCATGAAGCTCGGTGACTGTCTTGTTCATTGCATGCATGTTATAATTCATAACAAATGAATCATAATCATTAGTTAATAAACCTAAGATTAAGTCAGTGGCCAATTCCTTCGGAACTTGTACCTCAAGTTTCTCAAGAGTATCAAGACACCCTTTCATCTTAAGTACATGGGTACTAACATGAGTACCCATGTACCCATTGCATACATTAATTTGACTTTAAATAAAAGCCCAAATTAATTCCCAATTCACTATTTAAATATTTTAAGCTGAATGCTTTGTGTACGATCCTATAGGTCCATTTAATATTGGCAATGAATTAATAAATTAATTCAAAGGCAATATATATTCTCTAGCAAGATATTATAGCATTCCAAATTAAATGAAAATGCAAATGGCATTTAGTAACCTAATGCAATTTTGCTTAGTCCCTTACCCATAAATATCAGAATTAATATAAGGCATGGAACTAGTCATCCTTATATATATATTAATTCCTTTCTTGATATTCCAGTGACACTGAACTCTCATATAAATAATGATTACTCATTATTTTATCTCGGTATGGCCATACACTTCTCAGTTTACTGATCAAGTGGCCGATGATATTTTCTCTCTTATTGAGAGGGGTAATCCTTTCACTTCTCTCATGCTCTCTAACATGAATCAATGCATACCCAAGCATACCCATACTTGTCACTCTGTTACGAGCACGTTAGTTGTATGTCAAAGTATACAGTAATTCATAAAGAGTTTCATAGAGATTTTAGGTCTAAGAACTCCGATGCAAAACTTGTATATGAGAAACACTTATGACTTGTACCATGTAGTGTTCTCATGAACGGATCGAATCCAGATACCATGTTCTAAACATGTATCTATGATCTCTGATTGACACTCTTGTCCTTATGATCCGCAAGACAGAACTCATCTTATCAGAGAGAGCATACTAGTCTTAATTCATTTGTTATTCCCATAACAAAGACTGACTAGGGATATTTAGAATGATGTCTCATTTATTTCAAGGTCTTACAACCATGTGCCTCACACATGATAACTTAAACTGAAACAACATTCTTGGATAGTTCTATCAATTGATATGCACAGGAATACAATAGATAAACACTACAAGAAAATTGCAGAATAGCGACAAAATTTAGCGAGCACAAGAAAAATTGTTGCTAAATCACTGATATAGCGACAAAATAGCGACGACAAATGAAATTTGTCACAAATATTGGTAGGGATGCAAATAAATATATATTTTGCAACAATTTAGCGAGAATATCGATAATTTGTCGCTAATTTTGGCGCCTAAATTTTGGCGCAAAATTTAACGAGAATTTAGCGAGGACAAATCCCTCGCTAACGTTTAGTGAGGATTTAATCCTTGCTAATTTTGCGAGAAAAAAGTCATCGCTAATTTAGCGAGGATAAATCCCTCGCTAACGTTTAAATAAGATGGCATATGATAGATGAAACATTTAGCGAGGACTTAATCCTCACTAATTTTGCGAGAAAAAACTCCTCGCTAATTTAGCGAGGACAAATCTCTCGCTAACGTTTAAATAAGATGGCATATGATAGATGAAGCATTTAGCGAGGACTTAATCCTCGCTAATTTTGCGAGAAAACATATCCTCGCTAATTTAGCGAGGAAAAATCCCTCACTAATGTTTAAATAAGGTGGCATATATAGAGGAAGCATTTAGCGAGGACTGAATCCTCGCTAATTTTGTGAGAAAAAAGTCCTCACTAATTTAGCGAGGATAAATTCCTCGCTAACGTTTAAATAAGGTGGCATATGATAGATGAAGCATTTAGCAAGGACATATCCCTCGCTAATTTAGCTTGGAATGTAGTCCTCGCCAATTTAGCGAGGACATATCCCTCGCTAATTTAGCTTGCAATGTAGTCCTCGCCAATTTAGCGAGGACATATCCCTCGCTAATTTAGCTTGGAATGTAATCCTCGCCAATTTAGTGAGGATATATCCCTCGCTATTCCCTCGCTGATACCTTTTCATGTGAGGATTAACTAGTTAGCAAGGAATTAATCCTCACTAATTTAGCTAGGAATACGGTTCTCGCCAATTTAGTGAGGATTAATTCCTCGCTGATGGTGTTTTCATGGATTTATTTGTTAGCAACGAAATAATACTAGCTAAATTAGCTAGGACTAAGTTCCTCGCCAAATTAAGCACAAATTATAAATTAATAATATAATTATATACAATTATTATATATAATGGAAGTTATTAATTTATATAATTATATGAGTATATAATTATCTTACCTATTAATTTTATTTACTTATAGTATAACTTAACTAATATTCATCTATTTTTAGCATAATACTTATGTGGGTAATAGAGTTGTAAATTAATATAATGTAATTAACTAATTATATATAGTTATTATATATAATAAAATTTCATTAATTAATGTAATTATATAAATATCTAATTATCTTATTAATTAATTTCATTTACTTTTATATGTAATTATATGAGTATATAATTATCTTATCAATTATTTCATTTATTTTTAGTGTTATTAAAAAAGATCTGATTTATTTTTTACAAAATATATATATAAACATATAAATTAATAATTTAATTATATAGTTATTAACTTATTATATATAATAAAATTTTAATAATTTAATTTTATACTAATAAGATTAGTTTTTTATAGGGTCATTAATTTTTAATTTAATTCATATTAGCTGTGAGGATAAAAAAGCTAGTCCTGTAAATAGTTAATATCCGATCCCTAGAACAGAAAATTTGGGCGGGATAAAATGGCGCTGGAAAAACCCATATTATTTTTCAAAAAATCATTGGTCGTTTGCTATCTTCTGGAGCAAAGGCCCTCTGCCCTAACACTCTAGCCTTCAGTTTCACGCGTCTCTTGAGGGATTGCCTCTTGAAGGATTCGATTACGAGTCGATTTTAGGACAGTGCTGCGAAATGCCGGTGGGATATGCGCAGATTCCAGTTGGGATTGTCGGGCCACTGTTGCTAGACGGGCGAGAGTACTCTGTTCCGATGGCGACTACTGAGGGGTGTTTGGTGGCGAGCACCAACAGAGGATGTAAGGCGATCCACTTGTCAGGTGGCGCCAAGAGCGTGTTATTGAAGGATGCCATGACCAGAGCCCCCGTTGTTAGATTCGGGGCTGCGGCGAGGGCCGCCGAGTTGAAGTTCTTCTTAGAGAATCCTGACAATTTCGATACCTTGGCCGTCATTTTTAATAGGTATTCTCTTTCACAGTGTTTGGTTAAAACATTAGTTCTATACTCTGATGTTTCTTTATTTCGTTTATCTTTTTTCTTTTGATGTTAAAACATTAGTTCTATACTCTGACTTAGAATTCTTATTTTATTCGGTGAATCCATTTAATATTACTATGGTCTTTTATTTATACATATTGAATTGGATATTTTCATGCTTCTCAAAATATATAGGCTTTTGTTTTATCATGGTTTACTTTCATAGGGCATTGCAAACCTTTCTGGGGTATGTTATCAGGCTAATGATATTTGTAACCATTTTGATATCATAAGAGGCCTCTATATTCATCATTTATTCACTAAATTATTTCACATGCATACATCAAGTACAAATTAGTTATTTCACTTGAGGAAAATATAAATTTCTTAGCTTTTCTTCTATAACAGATGGTGCGTCCTTGATATCAATGATGGTTTTGCAGATGATTACTGTGATCTTGTGATTACTGTGAATCCACTTAATATGTAGGTTGCCCCTGCTGAACTAGAGCAGTTGCTTCGTTGTACCTTAAGTATTCACTACTCACTTTTAAAGTTTTTGGGATTTTTTGCCTCAAATCTTAGCATGTATTGTACTTCAAGGATGTTTCTCAACCAAAGTCAAATGTGTTCAGTAAAATTGATGCATTTTAATTATTATTCAATTTTAGCATTTTATGATTGACAGAAGTTTAAATAGTTGATGACATTAAGAGATTTGCAGTCAATTCATTCACTTAGGGATGGCCCTTATTGCCTTGCCATTCATTTTTACGGTACATTAAGTTTGAAGGCGCTTTCCAGTTAGCTTCTGTTCCATTGGGTTATATGGTCTCTAATTGATTAAATTCTTAATGGTTTGTGAAATCCTAATTTGCTAAATAATGTGATAATTAATGACCAAAGGACCTCGGAGATTGAATGATGCACAAAAAATTTGTTTTCCATTCTACATGTAAAACCAATAGTATGAAAATGTTCATATGTCAATGTTCTTGACCTGTGATTATCCCAAACTTGCTTGTGCTGTAGTTTGAGTTTGAAGTCTGGGATAAAATAGGCTATAGAGAAATTGAGGAACGTCACCATACAAAGGTGATGTAAATAATATCTTGAAAGGTGCAACTGGCTTATGCATATTTATAGTCAGATTTTTTTTGTCTTTGCATTACCTTCAGAGTATAGGAGACTCATTTATATATGAATTATATAGGTCATATTTTGCTTCTTTATTATTACTATTGTATAGGTCATATTTTACTACTTTTTTGTATTTAGTCAAGTTATGCAAACACTGGTTAGATGTTCAACATCAACAATTGGAAGATCAAGTTCTAATAATGACATTGGATGGAGTTCTTCGTTATCTGCAATCAATCACTACACAACTATAGGAACTAAAAGCAACTGGCATTTTATGAGCTATTTATGATTTTTAATTGTTACAGTTATATATGGATGTATTATTTTGGATATATTATTAGCAATGATATACGCTTGTAAATAACAATTTATTCATTAATATATAGATGTTTTTATATTAAATATTGAGTGAATATAAATTTATTATTTTTCAGTTTATTATTTAAATAATAAAATTTTCATGTTAAATTAAGAAAACAAAAAATTTCATATGAATATTTAGCAAGGATAAATCTCATGCTAAATTTAGCACGAACAATTTTTGTCACAAAATGCATGTTAAATTTTAGCAAGAAACTCGTCCTAGCTAAAATTTAGCGAGGACTAAATCCTCGCTAACTTTAGCGAGGACTAAATCCTCGCAAACCTTAGCGAGGACTAAATCCTCGCAAAACTTAGCGAGGATTAAATCCTCGCAAAAGTTAGCGAGGACTAAATCCTCGCAAAACTTAGCGAGGATTAAATCCTCGCAAAAGTTAGCGAGGACGAAAATCCTCGCTAAAATCAGCTAGGACGACTTTTGTTACAAAATTTTTGTCCTTGCTAAATCGTCGCTAAACTGATTTAGCGACGAAAAATCATCATTTAGCGAGGAATTTTGTCCTCGCTATTTTGCATTTTTCTTGTAGTGAAAACAAATGTCTTATTTATTAACTAAAGTATTTTATAACAATGCATTGAGGCTAGGGCTTACACTAACACAGGCTCACTAAGCTCACATATCATCTTATCCATCTCTCGTAGATGTTCCTGCATTATATGATCAGAATCTTCTGATTAGTATCAAAATTTGATCATTAATGATCAAAACTGAGTCAGAAACCTATCCCAAATTTTATTGCAAAATGATCCACAGATCCATTGCATTTTGACACTTACGAAATCTGATTAGCAATATCATCATCCATTTGCACTTAGCAATATGGTACGAGTAGTGGAACATCTATTTTCCATGCCACACAGACATCTCGATCCCGCTTATTCTAGACTATGGTGCCATGCTTAGATTCAATCATAATCAAACTTAAGGTTTCTAAAAACTCTTGTTATTCAAACACATATAGGATGTACATATTTCATTTGGATCCTTTGATCACTAATGGAGTAATTGTTGCACAATATTAAGGAGATCAAGCAATACATGCTATTTACTATGTATTTGAAAAAGTAACCTAATAAAGTTATCTATTAGGCCTAAATTTGAAAAGGTTACTTAAAGTTTTCAATTACCCTCTAAGTCCTAATGTCTAACCTTACTGGTTAAAATTTCATGCATAGTAAATGTCGATTGTTGGGTATTAAGTTCTTAAACTTAATTTAGGATATTATACATCAGATAATCTAAGTCTTAACTCAATTATCATACAATCATTTTACTCATAAAAATATTGCTAAGCAATTAAAAATAAAATAAACACATTCATAATAAATGCTAAATGCCAATATAATATTCAATAGATAAATAAACTCATTTATTTAATCAATCATTAAATATCCAACAATCTCAAAAAGAGGATACATTTAAAATAAGATAAAAACACAATTGTCTTTAATCTAGTAATAGGAAACATAAATCCTCATCAAAAATTCGTTAACCATTAATAACTTGACACTCATGTCAATAACTCAGGGAACCTAGAATGTGACAAAGCTAGTCTCATCACTGGAAATAATTTCTCGACCCTTTCGAACAAATCAAGAGGTATGCCATAAAATCGATGCACATAACATCCACTTCTGAGCGCCATCTCAGATTTAATGTTGCTTCTCAACACTCCTCTTTTGGTCACTAAATACAAAAATTGGATAATGATTTTCTTATAAATTCCATTTTCCTTGATCTAGCAACCAACTAGTTTCTCATATCTGGATGGCAATTAAAAGAGTCTTTAATCACCTTAAATAAGTTCTTGTCAACACCTCCTCGATTCAGGCCATCAGTCCAAATGCACTATTGCATCTTTTTATGCATACATAGAATATGATGCACTATTGCATCAATGTCATCAGCTCGAACCTTATTATGCATCCTCATTTTGCAAATCGTTTACACTTTTGCTTTGGTTTCTACAATTCCTTGAGGAATTTATGGACATCTAGGAGTCCTTATTTTCATCACTTCTATTACATATAATAGAAAATTAAACAGTAAGTACACTCATGTACAAATATGTATGATTGAAACTCATTTCAATCTAAAAGATAAAGATAAACTGTTACTCATAACAGAATATAAATGGTTAGTACACTCATATACAAATATACGTATGATTGAAACTCATTTCAATCAACAAACAAAGAGATATCCACAAAATATAATTTTCAAACAAATTTGAAAATTTAAGAAGGCAGGAAAAATAAATTTCTTAATTTTTTATCAATTTTAAAATAATTTTTATAGGAATAAAATCCAAAAAATATTTTCTGGTCCTCAAAAAATTTTCAAAAAATAAAAAAAAAAATTGAGAAAATCATATACAAAAAATTAAGCTGATTTGGAGGTCGGAGGAGGCCGTACGCGCCAACACGCACTGACGAGGGTAGGTGTCACGCGCGATAGATGCACCATGCGCTAGCTGAGTCAGTTTGCCACATGGCGCGACCTTACTGGGCCATGTGCGGCCACGTGGAGGCCACACATTCATCCACGCAGATGCCACGTGGCACCCATTGGAAAGACAAAATGGACACCTGACATGATAGCAGTTTGCCACGTGTCATCCAATCACTAGCTGACGTGTTGACATGTGGCATGACTCACCAAGCCATTTGTCTAGACATGCATGCCACGTGGCTGCACCACAGGCTACCACATGGATGCCATGTGGCATGACATGTCATGCCACGTGGCAGGACCCTTGCCACGTGTAACCCCGATAGGCTACCACATGTCATCATGTGGTTGGTCCATGTGGTGCCACGTGACATCATGTGGACCCCTATTGACACGTCAGCGGACACGTGAAGCTTTACCATAAGGCCATATGTCGCTTCTCCATTGGGCCACGTGGCTGAGTGACGTTTCACTCAGCGCGTGTTGGAGACGCGCCTAGCACACTAGTGACGAGTGCAAGCCATACACCGCCTTTTCGGTAATTTCAGACCACCGAATTTTTTCTATGGTAGGGTTTTCGAGGTCCCTGAGTCCAATGGTATGGTTAAAAATAAAAAATATCTACTCGAAATTTTAATTACGGATTTTTTTAAATAATTATTTAATTTTAGTGTCCAAAAATTACAAAAAAAAATTTAGACCATAATTAAAAAAAATTACATATAGAACATATCTAATATACATATCAATTCAGCCTATAAATATATCTGAATTTTCACAAAAAATCAGATCTATATTATAGACATGCCATATGGGCTCTCATACCAATGAAGAAAATATATATATCACGATATATTATGAGAAGTAGACATAAATACCTCTCGAAGCGTAGATCGTTGAAGCGAAAGCAGAAATCAATTGTTTCACGTTACCGGCAAAGTCTATCACCCACGTGTCACGAACTACGGGATGAAATCATAGATCCACGAACTAAAAGCCTCTTAGACAAAGAGAGAATATGCGAGGAGACAAACCGACAGAGTTTCGGTATCTCTAATTAAGGAATACTTAATTTCCTTAATAATGATGAATTAAATTGCCAGTTACAATATTAATAATAAAATAATAAATATGACAGTTACGAAATTAATATGTAACTGTCCATATTAATGCACACATAAATAGTAGATTCCCTAATTAAGGGAAAAACCAATATGGAACTAATTCCATATAAATTATTTCTTGTTCCGATATTATCTCTATTATATCGGAACTAATTTATCATCTCGTGAGTCATGGACATATCTCAAACTCCTTCATACATAAATTTATTAACTCTTTTTTTTTCTTACAATAGAATCAATATATTAACACAAATAATTGGAAAAAGGAAAAGTAGAGACCCCAATATAAAATCTCCCTTTAAATTTAAATCAATAAACAGTTGCTTGTAAATAAATATATTAACACACTTAGAACCTATAAAAGAACACATGATGATTTAAATATATAATAGTAAAGTAGTAGAATTTGTAAACAATTTTAAGATAAATTTAAGGGATAAATATGACTTTTATCTTTAAATTATTTGAAATATGGATACTTTGTCCATAAATCTTTTTTATCTAATTTTCCTCTTGATGTATTTTAAATAGAGCGATTCTATTTTGTCTCAACTGTAGTTAATCACATATTATTTATTTTATGAGCAAAATATATATTTCAACAAATTTAAATGGAAAATTTTACCTATTTTAAAAATATATTGATAAAATTTCTCTATTTTAGTTAAATATTTCAGAGATAAAAATAGGTAAAAAATTAAGATAAATTTTGAGTACTATTTAGAGAAATTAATGTTGTTATCCTCAAAATTTAATGTCAAGCTACATTTTATTTTAGGCGTCATAATTTAAGTACAGCAAAGATTGCATTCAAAAATAAAAGGATTAATATCACTCATGGTTATTGAAGTTACGCCTAATAGCACAAAAGTAATTAAATAATTTTTCATATCGAAATTGTCACTGAACTTTACACTATTTTGCGCAAAAGTCATGATAACCAGTTTTCGGTGAAAACCATCGCTGGAATGCTGACATGGCATACCACGTCATCTACTCGTGCACAAATGATGTGCCTATCATCAGATGATGTCAGCTATTTGTGCACACGTAGTGTGCCATGTTAGCTTACTTAAATACACGTAGCATGCCATGTCAGCAGTTTGGCATCGGTCTTTACCGAAGACCTATCATGATGACTTTTCAACAAAATGGTGCTAAATTTAGTAATAATTTTGATAGAAAAATTATTTAATAACTTTGACGCTATTGGACGTAAGTCATTAATAAATGAAATTAACCCAAAATAAAGTAAAAAACGAAAATTTTGTAAGTTTCAGTTTTTACAAAGGCAAATGTGCACTTTTGCCCCTGATGTTTTTCCAAAAGTGCAACTTTACCCCTAATATTTTATTTTGGAGATTTTTACCCTCTATATTTAAAAAATGGGAGATTTTTGCTACTACCGTCAACTACAGTTAATATTGACCAAACAGCCGTTAGTTGACTGCTGAGGTGTAAAAAATGGACATGTGGCAAAAACTGATTGGACACGTCCTCTCCCACATGGCAAGATTAAAAAAAAAAAACTTTTTATTTCAACCTCTCCATTTCTAGCTCTCCCTTCCTCCTCTCGATCTTTGTCTTTCTCTCCATCATCTCCATCAGTTATGGCTTCTCTCCTTCCTCTCCATCAATTCTAAATCTGCTGGGTATTATTAGCAAATCCGTTGTGGTCTCAAACATCAATGTTCTTCTAACTATGATGGATATAATATTAGTCAACTTAAACTTTGTTTGTTTTGTTTACTTAATATATGATTAGACCTTCAACCACCTGTGCTTATTTGAGTCATGCATGGAACAATCGTCTTTTCCTTCAATTAACATTTCTATCATTTTCATGGCAATTAAATTATTGTGTTATATTCTCCTTAATTAATTATGTATATTTTTCTTATTTCTGATGAAATTCTAGAGTGTGATTCCAAAATTTCCAACCAATGGTGCTTTGATATGATCCCAAATTACAAAAATTTGCATAGTTAAATCATCTCTCTCACCTTGAATTGCATCTAGAATTACTGCTATTGCTGTTAGGTGATCCATTTTGTGCTCTGTTTTGGGTCAAGAAAAACAAAGCACAAACAAAAACAGCGGAGAATGAAATGTGAAGCAAGAAATAGGAATGTTCTATGCTTCTTTAAAGATTTAAAAGGAAAATCATATTATAGATCTGAAACAAGATTTTTTTTTAAAAGAAAAACACACTAAAATGGCAAGAATGTCTCTATTTTCTTTTAATATTTTCGCTTCTTGCACATGCAAGGTCACACACTCCAAGCTCAGCTGGAATGTGACTCACTTACCTAAATTACTTTGTAAATCAATAAAGAAGAAGAACAACAATTATTTCTGCTTTTGATAATTTGATAATATACCAATTTCCCATCTTCTCTCAACCATTGAATGACAACAGTATCGCACAGTAAAAATCCTCCTATTGCCTTTGAAAAAAACAATGTATGTTGTTTTATTACAAATAGGACAAAACTAATTCCACAATTGAAAATTATTGACAAAAGACCAGACACACACAGCACCAAGGCTTTTAGATTTGAAGAACCATCAGATCAAGAACTTTCTACTTTTTTTTTGGGTTAAAGAACTTGCATCAAAATGGTGGTTTTAATACATGATTTAAAGCTAATTCAACTCGAGAGAATCGTACAAACTATTATAAAGACGTGGAAGATGAATTTTTTCCATGAGACATGGACGACAAGTCTCGAAACTCAATCGAACCCTTGACCAATGACGGGCACTTCTCAGAGGGCTCACTGCTCAGTTTATTAAGCAGGGGCAAATCAAGACCGCTAGAGCAAGAGACCAAATTGTTAGTCAATACAGAGTCAGAAAAAAAGAAGGAGAAGAACCGTTAGTAGCATATCAGATTCAAAACTGAACGACGTCGTTTGCTTCAGACGAAGATGGCATCGTTTTGTGGCTTCGAAGGAGCGGGGAATGAATCATTGAGGTGGGGCCCGCTTGTCAAAAAACTGCAACCCCCCTTCCGTTTTCCATCAATTTATTTTTTTTATTTTCTCTGCAGAGGTGCACGAAAATTACTGTGCGCTGCAGGGCACAATGTAATTTCCGTGACCTGCAGCAGAGGCATGAGAAAACTGAACTTTTTCAATTTTTTTTACTATAGAAGGGAAAGGGCTTATACATTTTATTGGTTCCTTTGCCATTTTACTTATGTCTTTAGTTTAGTGCCTTCCGTGTGAGCTTATAAATTTTTTTGTGCATTCTGTACTTCTAAGTTTATATGAGATTTGTTTGAAGATTGAATAAGGTAATTTATATGAGTATATTTTAATTTAATTTTGTTATTAATCACATCTTAAATATTGATTAAATTAATTAGTAGCATTATTTTTATTGTTAATATTTTAGGTGTTATAAAGCTTGGAATATAAATTTGTCAATATATTTCAAGGTAATTTATTCTTCTTTTAATTTAAGTTTTTGAGGTAATTAATATAATTAAGATACTTATATTAAGGCAAGAAATGAAGATAATTAATTCCTACATGTAAATTTATGATTTATTGTAATAAAATATATTCTTGATTATTTGTTAAAAAAGTTAATAGTTTGAATTTAGTTATATTATTTTTAATTTATATTAGCATGCTTTGATATTTACTGAATAATGAAGGTAATTAGGCATGTAAAATTTATTGAATTTTGTCTACATACATAATATTATTATATAAAACCTTAAAAATTTAATGAAAAAATAGCTCTATCTCTATATATATATGTATATTGTGCACATATATAATAACACGTTTATCAAAATTAAGTAACGTAAATATGGAAAAAATACAAATTGCAAGATTTGAAAAGTGAAAAAAGAAATTATAATTTGTACAAGTAGAAAAAAATTATTTGTTATGCAAATAAATATTAAAAAATTTACATGTATGAAATAATAATTTAGAGACTTCAATTAGGACGAAAATAGTAAAATGTAAATTAGGACAAATTTACTAATGAGTAAAAAAAATTTAGAGACTTCAATTAGGACGAAAATAGTAAAATGATGATTTAATAATTTAAATGTCTACATATAATGTAGGAATAAAAAAATGTCGTTTCCAGTTACGTTAATAATTCATATTGAAGGACAATCAATATGGAATATAGCTGGTTATCATTATGATACTTCAAGTCCCTCAGCAAAATCGAGGCGAATGAAAGTCAAGAGCAAACCGACATTTGTAGAACTTATTCATAAGATATCAATTAAATTAGACTTAGCTCTGAACGTGAGGGTTAATAGACTGATATATAGGTGTCCTGTTATGAACCAGGGGTCAATGTCATGGGTGCCTTTGGACTTAATTGATGACGATGATATTGATCAAAATTATGAAAATTTTATATCATTTCCTAGATATAGTATTGCGAAAATTATTGTTGAAACTAAAAAATTTGGCATTGGAAATGAACAAAATGTTGTGGATAATATTAACCAGATGAGTATCGATGTTGAAGGTAGAAATATTGTTGGGGATGACTCATATTTAGGAAGAGATAGTCGATCTAATTTGGATACACAGTTTGATGATGAAACACAGTGTGAAAGGGTTGATAATTTGGAAATTGTATAAGCAAGTCCAATCAAAGAGTTTAAGGGGAAAACACAGTTGAATTTTGCATCATGTTCTAGGTTTGAATGTAGGGATATGGCATGGGACGATGAGAATGAGGCAAATAACGGGTATATTTCTCCAAATTTTGATCCGGATGAGGATGATGAAGACATAGACTTGAGTGATGAAGAGGAGGAAAACACTGTTGGTAGGGATGATATCTTTGTTCCAAGTAGTTTAATCCACTAATAGAAGGTATGCAAAATTTGAACATGATTGATATTAAAGTTGATAGTGGGGTCCAATATAATATTTCACAGTTTCACTTTCCATCAGTGCACCACACATCTGTTAATTTTGCTGAAGCTCAAATTAGCATGTACAACGATTTGCCAATGTTAAGATGGGATGGTGTTTCAGAGTTATGAGAAGGATTAACATTCACTACAAAGGAAAAAATTAAGGCTTATGTGAAGAAATATTCAATTCAGAATAATGTATCATATAAAGTTGTAGAATCAAAGCCTTCGTTTTGGGTGGTATGTTGCTTGCGGGCTGAAGATACTGGCTATCAATGAAGACTTAGAGCAATGAGAAAAAGGACATCTCCTTACTGGATTATCAGTGTGTACAAGGGTTCACACAGCTGTACTAGACCATTGGTATCTCAATAGCATAGACAGCTAGATACACAAATAATTTATGAGTGCATATTCGAGATGATTAGTGCAGCTCCTGACCTCAAAGTTAGTGTAATAATGACAGACATAAGGAGTCATTTCAACTATAATGTTTCGTACAGTAAGGCTTGGTATGCAAAGACCAAGGCATTGGAGGAGATATTTAGAAACTATGAGGATTCATATGGTAAGTTGCCAGGACATCTTAAGGCTATGAAGACGTACAATCCAGGTTTTTGCTACGAATTTGTTGTTGATGACAGTATACAATCAAACAGAAAGCAATTTAGGAGGCTCTTTTGGGCATTTAAGCAATGTATTAAAGGACTACCATACTGCAAACCCGTGTTGCTAATTGATGGTACATTTATAACAAGCAAGTTCCATCAGACTCTTTTGATTGTAAATGCTATTGATGAAAATAATTACTTATACCCAGTAACGTTTACAGTTGTTGAAGGGGAGAATAAATCTAGTTGGGGATGGTTTATAACTTATATTAGGAAGTACATCACTAAACAAGTTGGTATGATAGTTATTTTCGATTGGCATGTGGGTATTATGGCATTATTTAGTGATGAAAATAGTGGTTGGAAGGAGCCCTTAGCATTTCATCGTTACTGTTTACGACACTTTGTTAGCAATTACAATACTGTCCATAGAAATTCCAAAATAAAGGACATATTATACAAGGCTGGTATGTCACATATAATTAATTTATTATGATCATGCAACATTTTAATTTATATGATGCAAACTTAATATTATTTTTTTTTCAGGAAATAATTTTCAAGTTCTTAAATTCACAAAATTAATGGAAGAGGTTAAGGAACTTGACATTAAATCATACAAACTGGGCAATGCAGAACTCACTGGACAAGTGGACACTATCTCATGATAATGGCCAGAGATACGGTAATGCAACAACCAACATTGCGAAGTGTATAAATAGTGCATTAAAAGGTGTTCGAATGGTGTCTATTTGTAGTGTTGTGGAACATGTTTTTGCACGGTTGGTTATATTTTTTTTATGATAGAAGAATGATGTATTAATCTCAAATAGCCGAAGGCCATACACACACACAAAAAAATGTATGGAAGAGATGGCCAGACGTGCTCAAAAAGCTACTGGCCATAAAGTAGACAACTTTGATTGACGAACAGGATTATTCACTGTCCGGACAAAAAATAAAAAAAGTAAGAGAAAAGGTAATAACACACATTGTATTAATTTAGATTGTCATACATATGAATGTGGAAAGTTTCAAGGGACTAAAATTCCTTGTTCTCACGCTATAACAACTTGTATGCATGTACATGTTGATATGTGGAGATACGTTGACAAGTGTTATAAGCTATCTGAGGCTTGAGCTGTTATAATTCATTTTTTCAACCACTTGAGCATCGTGATTATTGAGAGCCATATGTGGGGCCAAATTTAGTTCCAAATTCAGAGTTTTTGAGGAAAAAAGGTAGGCATTGCACGTCTAAATATCGAAATGAAATGGATAGAAGAGACCGAATGAGGCCAAACCGATGTGCACTTTGCAGAAATGAGGGTCATAATAGGAAAACATGTCCAAATTTATCCAATCCATCATAGTATACATCAATGTATATCCATGAATGTTCAATGCTTATATGTATGTATGTGCATGTTATTATTAATTACACATTTATAAATGTTAAGTTGTCGGTTGTATTTATTTGATATTAAAATACATAAAAATATTACAATAAATACAGGATGTTGTTATTATAGACTTGTAACATTCAATACATACAATCTAATGAAATAAATGTGATCCCATTCCACATCTAGGTCTCCTTCGCTGTCTATCTGGATACCTTCTTTGTTGCACATGGAGTTGTGGGTTGCTGCTGCCTTCACCACTAACCTGAGGGACATTCATATCTTGTGCATCACCTGAGGCAGTTTGGCTTGATCGTGCATCACCACTAACAACATCATTGAAAAAATCAGAAAATAATGGTGATTGTCTCATGTTACCTTATTGAGGAGATTCATAATGTGAACCAAATATTCTTTGGAATACGTCATGCTCAGACACATCAACATATGATGCATAATCAGTATTGAATGTAGGAATTCTAAATGAACCAGGTGTCTGCATCCTATCATTGTCCTTGCACATCTAACCCCCAAATTCTATCTGATTATAACTTGTTGACCCAAATTCTGTCTGATTATAACTTGTTAACCTAAAATTCTGGACAGGCATTGGTATGGTGTATGTTTCTTCATTACTTTGTACTACATCAAAAGGCCATGACATGGATGATGGAATTTGTTCAATGTTTGGATCATGATATATTTGAAGGATATTTTCATGCCTCTCAATCATTCCAGCCCAATTGCGACGTGATCGAAAGTCTACAAACTATTGTTCCATTAGGGGAATAGTGAATGGGTTAGGCCTCGGCTGTCTTGGATAATCAGTTACTAATCTATCTGAATGACCAATTGCACCAAGGATGCTTTCAAATATCCTTCTGTTATTTATATCGTCCCCTTGATCATGAACTAATCTTTCAATCCCATCAGCCTAGAAAAAAATAATAATTAATTGTATTAGTTAATTAAAATCGTCAAAACAAAAAATAAAAATGAATGAATTGCTTACAATTGCTGCACGCGATGCACCTTGGGGGTTATCCAACGCTAGTGCATTGGTTATACAATTGCATGTATTCAAATCGATTAGTCAAAATTTGTCTCGGGTTTTGAACAGTAACAACACAATTGTGACGGTTGTTCCACACATTTATAAACATTGCAAATTCAACTATCTAATCCATATTGACTTGCCCTCGCAAATCGATTCTATGTAAATTATCTTGAATAAAAGGCGGATAAGGAATCGGCTAATCAAATCCAAATTGTCGCACCACTCTATTTGCATAGTGCCATTCAATAATATTAAAGCATATGAGTGGTACGATCGACATCCAGCATGCCTATCCATTTCTACAGTACTCTAGAAGCATATTGATTATGGCGATGTAAAGCTCCCACTCGAACTATGACACAAAATTAACAAACTATAATGCGCTTAACAATATTATTGATATTAAACCATAAATTTTTATAGTTAAACCATAAATTTTTATAGTTACAACGAACTTATTCGATGGACTGCATATCTAACAAATCTTGATATGTGTGTATATCCATTCTATGAAGATTACGCATGTTCAATGGTTTTGTCCACCTAAATTAATTGCATAATCGATTAAACATACATTTTTTATGAAATTAAAAATGCTGAAAATTTATTCAAATTTCAAATAATACCTAAATCTGTATGGCATGACTTCATTTAGCTCATATGGTTGGATGTGTTCTGGCCTAAGCTGAGGAAATTGACCCCACATAGGGGTGATCACGGGGCGGGGTGGGGCCAGGGAATTCTCCCCCACTCACTCCCCCGCCAGTGGCGGGGATTCCCCACCCCCGACCCCGCCACCAATATCGGGGAAGGGATTTCCCCCGTCCCCGCCCCGCAGGGATCCCCGTCTCCCAATTTTTTTTAATTTTAAAATATAATATTTTATAAATAATTAAAATTAAAATATAATATTTAATAAATAAAAAATTTAAAATCAATAATAATTTAAAATTAAGTATAATTTAAAACTTAATAATTATAAAATTAAGTTATATTTTAATTTTAATTTTAATTATTTATAAAATATTATATTTTAAAATAAAAAATATATATTTTTTGCGGGACGGAGATCTCCGCGGGGTGGATACCCCATTCCCCGTCCCCGCCCCCAATTCTAGGGTGGAGATTTTTTTCCCCACCCCCGTCCCCGTAGGGGGAAATTTTGGGGATTCCCTGCCCTGAACGGGGTGGGGAATGCCCGTCCCGTGATCATCCATAATCCCACGTCCACATTTGTAGCAGTTGCAAATAACCAGTAACTCCTTTAGCATTAAGGTGAGTGGCCCTACAAAGATCTCTGTACAGCCAAGCAAGACAAATTGATCCCTAACTATATTGCCTAACAGAATCCAAATCCTCCAAAAGTGGAAGAAACATCAAGTGCACCAAATGTGAATTTTGTGATGAAAATAACAATCCACCAAAACATCTCAGCATCCATGCCCTCGCATGCTGGTGCACCAACTCAGGTGGTGCATCATCGGGCAATTCACCGAATGTTGCATCTAACCATGTCAATTTCACTTTACCTCCACGCAATTCATTTTCTGAAGGAATTGCTCCTAGTAGATTTTGACAAATATTCATCCAATCCAAGTTTGTTCTTCCCATAATCGATTCACCCTTAACTTGTAAACCTGTTAAAATTGCAACATCTTGAAATGTAATAGTTGTTTCATCACATGTGAAATGAAATGTATGTGTTTTAGGTCGCCACCTCTCAATAAGCGATGTGATTAAATTTCATTCTAATTGAATCACACCAATATTCACTATTCCAATAAACCAGTTGCTGTTATATAGTGCAAAATCCTCGGATCGATATTGGTATAATGTTCATCAACATTGCTCTTTCTTGTTCTCAACAATTATCTCTTAGCCTTGAATATAAATAAAACAAGTCAATCCATATTTTTCAAATTAAAATATATCAGTAAAACATCTCAATATGTGTAATATATATAAATAAATAATTTCTTTTACTGAATTATTCCATATTTCATTTGAACGGTGTCTCCCTTGCATTGTTAACAATTCGCTATTAATAGGATCCGAATTTATTCGTGCAGCTCCTAAATGTCGATCTATGTTTAAACTTGAAATGAATTTAACATCATCCATGTTGAATTAATCATAACATTTTATTATTGTTTACACTTTCTTCATGTGTCACCATATGTCGCCATATTTATTGCAAATAAATTAATTTTTATGTCAACAGTTTATTATGGTGAAACAAAAAGTTAAAATTAATAAATCCCAAATTACAAAATAATAACATTAAATAATTTCTCTAATATTGATATAAAACACTTAAAATATAAAAATACATTAAAGTTCGTAGCATAATACACCGCCATTCTCATTGATATAATACTAATTTTTCATAATCCTCCTACTTAACATAGTATTTAGGCCATAAATTATAATTATACCATTTACAATAAGTTTTTTGATCCATTGGAATTGTATCTCTTATTTTTAAAAATTCTTCATCACTCACTTTAATGGCTTCCTTCGCCAAAATGAGAACAAAATCCCTATATTTTTCCACATTAGGCATATTCCAAATTGATATGATACATTTTAAATACATCAATGGCACCGTCATCCATAGAGCTTCAGCCATCTCTCTTTCTGTGATGGGATATCCAAACATTATAATATTTTATAAATTTTTATTTATATTTATAATATGATCGGTAATTGTCATGTCATTTTCAATTCTGTTGCGATACAAATTATTCCATTTTTCCTTAACCATTACCCTTTTAATATCATCTCTCATACATCTCGGAGCCAAATAGGTACACACCATCTATATTTTGAAATAAATCAAATTAAAGATTATTTTTACAAAATTTTCACTACAAGAAAATATGAAAATAGCAACGGAAATGATTTCGTTGCTAATTTAGCAACGAAAAATAATTTTCGCTACTAAAATTGGTTAAACTTTGTGGATTTAGCAATAGAAAAATTTTTGGTTATCTTCCGTTGCTAAAAGTAGAGGAAATTTTTGGCGCTAAAATTTAGCAACAAAAATTAGCAACGGAATCACTATTTCGTTGCTAATTAAGGCGCCAATAGATGGAGAAAAAAATTTAAATGAAAAATAGCAACGGAATATGATTTTTGTTGCTAATTTAGCAACGGAATTTAATTTCCATTGCTATTTTAGCAACGAAATTTATTCTCAGTTGCTAAAATAGCAACGGAAATAGAATTCGGTTGCTAAATAGCAACCTAATTTATTTTCGGCTGCTAAAATAGCAACGAAATTTAAATTTCGTTGGTAAATGAGGGGCATTTAAGTATTTTTCATGTTTGTTAGAAATATAAAATAGAAATTAATTTGTCATAATATAATTAAAAAATAAGTAATGAGAAGCTAATAGGGTCATAATTTTATTTATGATAGGGTCACAATTTATTAATTTTAGAATATTCAACTGCTACTTTTTTTTATTATTTTTCACTTATATATAATAATGAGAAGATGATAGGGTCATAATTTTAAAAAGAAATTAATTTGTCATAATATAATTAAAAAATAAGTAATGAGAAGCTGATATGGTCATAATTTTATTTATGATATGGTCACAATTTATTAATTTTAGAATATTCAACTACTACTTTTTTTATTATTTTTCATTTATATATAATAATAAGAAGATGATAGGGTCATAATTTTATTTATGATAGGATCACAATTTATTAATTTTAGAATATTCAACTACTACTACTACTACTAATAATAATAATAATAATAATAATAATAATAATAATAACTACCGCAATAATAATAATAATAATAATAATAATAATAATAATAATAATAAAAGAGATAATTATCTAGAAAAAAAAAGAAAGAAAAGGTCTCTAAATATTTCGGGTAATAAGTGTGGCCACCAAAAACAAAAACCAAATTTAATTAAAAAAAAAGACAAAGAAGTATCAGTGAAGGGAAAACGGGGAAAGAAAAGAAAAGGGGGGAGAGGAGCAGATCGGGATTGGAAGCAAGGGGCGTCGCTATAACGTCCCAAAAATTCGATTGGACCGAAAACATTTTTAATATGCGAATAATATTTTCGGATATTGAGTTGCAAGAATTGATTTATTTAAGATGCAATATAAATGACTATAATTGTTATTTTGTTTCTTTTTGTAGATTTTCAAATTTATAACTTTAATTAAAGTATATGTTAGTAACAAATAAATGAATAAATTGATGTTATTAAGAGAAAATAATAATAATAATAATAATAATAATAATAATAATAATAGTAATAATAGATATTTTAATAATAATGGTAGATATTTTAAGAATTTCTAGAAGAACTTAAGTGTGTGTGGTTAAAAAAAATTAAGAAAGAAAGTAACTAAAAAAGAAAAAATCGGGAAAGATTTAGGGAGAGCAGGGAAGGTGAGTTACCACTGCTCACCAACGTCCTCGCCGGCGATTCTCAGGCCGTCATCGTCTTCCGTCACCGGCCACTAACGCGACATCGCACTCTTCCCTCCACCAAATTTAACAAATGCTCAGTTTCTTTCACAAAACCCTTCTCCATAGACTGACGCTTCCTCAATTCTCCTCGTCCACTAACCCTAGAACTCGGAGCAACAAAAGTCATATGGAACTTCATCAGCATATAGAGTAAGAAGAAAATGTCAGCAATGGATCTGAAATACGTGATCAGAACCACAAGGTCATTGTCATTTACTAAGCAAACACCTTGTGGATTCGCGTACGGGAGAAATAAATACAGAAGATCGATGAACAGAGCAAGGATACAGGTCAGAAGGAAGATGTAATTCCAATATGTAACGAAGTTGCTGTCTGGATCAAGGATTTAGTAGTGCCATAAAATGTGGAGAGATTTGTATATGCGACTGTGGCGGAGGAAGATGGCTTGGCGGTGGTCAAGTGTCGGAATTGGCGGGGCTTGGCTTCTGTGCTTAGGATTAATCTATCCATCATCTTTCATGGCGAAGGAAAGTGAGGTAAAAGAATTAATCCCTAACAAACTCATTTATTAATAAAATATTGATTCAATTTCTTTTTACAGAGAGTAATTTTGGAGAATTTGGTTGTGGTGACTATAGTTTGAAAGGAGAAGTTCATGGAAAATGATAGAAAGGACATGGAATTTGGAGCAAAAATAGTAATTATGGGAAATTTTCTATAATTATCTTCTTAATTATTCTATAATTAGCAAGTTTAGGATTTTAATATGCTAAAATAATAAGTGAAGTTTGAAATATGTTCATCTCCATTAAGATGATAACACATAATGGTTTTAATTGGGCTTATAATTAAAATGATTGATTGTTGCTCCTAAAAAAATGAATACTAGATTGCAGTGGAATTGATGAGAATGCTATCCATATCATTTAGTTTAATAAAGTAAAAAGTCATAGACCAATATTAGTTTTTTGGAGATACATTGATTAATTTTATTAGCTACCAGAGAGATGTTAGCTTGAATTATAGATGACATGATTGAGAGAGAGATCAGGAAATTTCTTTGATACTTATTACATAGTGCCATATACTTGGTGGGAAGTCTTATTGGACAATTAAACCAAAACTGTAAAACATTTGCGGGACACAGTTGCATTTTAGTGAAGGAGTCTTTCAGAAGTTTTGGTGAATCTGGATACATGCAGTATTATTATCAAAGAAAGCAGCCTTTGACCTCTACGTAAGATGCATTCTAGATGGTAAAAGTTTGTTTGGGACTCTAGTTTTCACTGTTAGAAGTGGCAATTGCAAAAGTTCATTGAAATTCTTCTAATCTGGTAGTAAGTTGATATGTATGGCTTCATTTAAAGCTGTGTAAAAGCATTTGGCAAGTCTGTTGCCATTCGTTTAAGTGCTTCTCCATCCTGAATCTATTCATCTTTTTGCTGTTCTTTGTTGTGATTAGAAGTTGGTCATGATAAAATCCATCAGGACCTCACTAATAACTTTCTTCACTTATCAACTGTGCTTTAGATGATATTGTTTATCTTTTGATGCGGTGCTTGTTGCTAGAGCAAACTTATTTTCTTCTCAATTTTTGGAAATCATTAGTTCATTAATGTTTACAAGAGCAAACTTCTAGCATCGTTAATTTGCCCTTTTAGTGTTTGTGATTGTGGTGTTTTTGGTGTGTTTGGTACGACATATCTGTACTTTGTTTCCTTTCTCCACTGTGGGTTGCCATTTGGTTCCCTATGCTTCCTTCTTAATTAATGAATTTTGGCTTATCAATATATATATATATATATATATATATATATATATATATTCTATGTGTTTTCTCTGGCATCTAACATCTTGTAACCATTCTTAATTAAATTATGGGAATTGTTGTTGAAAAGGTAATTAAAAATGAAATGGTCATTAGATTATTAAATAAACCTTCATCATTCTGAGTTGTTATTTTATATTTGCTGCTGTGGCCTTTGTAGTATTTGTTTTTCTTCATTTTCATTACAAGGTCTTTGACTGTTGTTGGTTCTTATTTCCGGATAAATTACTTCTAAAACTATTATCTTATGCTATATGGCATGCCCACGGTGCTGAGTTTACACCAAACCTTTGTGATTTAGTTTAGCCTTCTATTCTTAAAACACAATTCACGTTTCTCAATTATCAACATCTACTAGCTAAATCTGCATTGTGCTTCATAGTAGGAATGATTAAAAACATCTTATTACAGGTTGTCTATTGCTGATAATTGCCTTTTCTTTTGTCTTTAAAGGGACTCTTAACAGAAGGTTTTTTCTAGAATCCTTCTTTGGGTGGGCCAACCACAATTGTGGCTCGACAAAGTGGAGCTGGCATATCTTTGCTTTTGTCATTTGTGGTAATGAAACATTATGTTTCTAAAATTATGAAGCTAAATTGTATTTCTTTTAATTTTTTCTAGTCTACGGATTCTAGTTATTACTAATCATAATAAAGCTATTGACATGATCATGAGTTCATGCAGCTTCACTTCCATTGTTTACCTTTTACATTCAATTTACACACTTCCGTTGTTTACCTTTTACATTGAATTTGCACACTTTAATTCACTTGCTGAATTGAGTTTAATATAGAGTATAATATAGATAAAACTCTACATCCGAGAAACAAGGGTGTCAAGTGTACACTTTACACTCTGACTTGGGGTTAAATACAACCAAAATCAATAGCACACAAACACAGCTCACTCAGGGGGCAATATGCTCATTCTGTTGGTTGTTATAGTGAAGCAGCTTTTCATTATATTGAAGGATCTAAGGTATGTAGCTTATTTTTCCCACATCTGATAAATGTTCTTCTAGCTGCTATGCCAATTTGATGGTTATATTAATGCATAGTGATAGCATTCCAAGTGTGAATTTATATATTAACTAGTTGCCAGTATAAATACTTGTTGGGCATACAGTGCTTAATTAATTTCACTTAATCCATGCACATAGTATTACATTCATTGTCACGATTTCGGCCACATCCACATGCATAAGTATTACGCTGTACATTAAAAAATAATAATTAAATAAAATATAATTGCTACTCCAGCCCTTAGAACAAACAATATCATTTGAGTGATAAATTGCTAAAGCTTTTTTAGGTTTTTTCCCTACTTTTTCATAATATAATTAGAGAAGAAGATACAACATGCATCTTGATCTTGTTGCATACCCTAAAGAATTATCTCATAAAATTATCTATTGTTATTTCTTTTGTTCTCATTTCCTTCTCTCTTTTTGCCCCTTCTTCTAGCCTCCTGTTCTATCTACTTATCATTCTCTGTACTATATCTGTATCTAAAAAAGTTATAACCCAGTACTAGCAAACTGCAAGATACAAAGTCTCTTTTGGAACCTGAACTATAATCCCAAGCTGCTGAAACTTGCATCTAATTTTGAATGTCCGATTTGGGAGACTGTATACTGTGTTGTTTGTTGTATAGTACTGTAGCTAAGATATATGTGTTGTTCAGTCCTATATGGTTTGCTTAGGACAACATCCTCATGGATCTTCTACAATGGATATGTCTGAATCTTACTATGAATTATTGGATTCTTGCATGAAAAGGTAATTATAATATACATATAATTATATTATAGTACTGTTTAATTCTACTTGCAATGCTAAAACCAATGGAAAATAAATAATGCAGCCAGGAAAAAGCAAGACAATCAATATTTTATTTTTACGCAAGCTATATCAATGGTTTTGCTGCAACACTTGAAGATGAAGAAGTTGACGAAATCTCAAGTATGATGACACATAATAATCAACTGATATTTTATTTTATTTTTTCACCCAAAACATTAATAGTTTATTTTTGGTTTTGGTAATATGTACTTTACAAGCTGCTTTCTATTACTTGTGTAGGTGGCATGTTATTTCTGACACCAGCTTCACCATGTTTGTGGAATTCTACTTCCAATTTTGGGCTAAACTTTAAATTTAGATTAGGGACTCTTTAGTGTCCTTTAGAGGATAGTTCACAATAGTATTCTGATGTTTTCTACCGTACTGTCATTAACTTTGCCTTTGTTTTGTATCTGCTTTAGGTTTCTGACCTCAGAAGCAATTTGAATGTTGTAAATTCTGCCGCTGAAGAGGCAAGTCCTCTATGCTCTTTTTACTCTCTAGCATCTTCCAATAAATTACTTTTCTTACTTTTCATTAGTTACACGATCTTCAATATTGTGTTCATCAGATCAGGGGCTCAGTCAAATTGAAAAGAATTATGCAGACTATTCTTTCCCTGGGTAATGCTTTGAACCATGGAACTGCTCAGGGTAAGTTGTAACTCCATCGGTTTGACTCTAGCAAAAATCACCATAAAAAGATATGAGTTCAGGCATACAATATGCTTCACATGGTAGATCTTTACATTAGAAAACTCTAACAAATGGACTGCCTAGTTAAAGACAGAGTGAATAATCTGATTTCCAGGGTTGATATTTGGATGGACTTTGTCGATTCTTTCTTTCTCTGTGCTTTCACCATTTAATTACTTGACCAATTAACAGAAATTTACTGTGGAATTCTTAATTTCCCTCTTATACATATATCACTAATTTTCATTCAAAGTCCTGGACTCTTTTCCTTGAAGAATCTTAAACATTTCACCCTAAGATCCAAAATTTTCTGTAAAGTAAAATCACAGTTTTTACTGTTAAAATGATGTCCTTGTGCCATAAAATTTCTCATGCCATGAGTACAATCATACTTCAGACAAGGTTGATCCTGTGGCTGTTTCTTAGAGATGTGACATGATAAACAGATATCTGGTATGCACTCCCTAATGGAGGCAGGCCAATATTGAATATTAATCCAGGGGATTATTACACTGCATGTGATTAGAACTAGCGAAAGTAAACATTATAACCTAGATATCCTAGTACATTGTCTCTCAATAAAATAGAAGTGGATTTATTCAATGATATTTGACGTTGAGTATAATCAATGTTTTTAGGATTTGAAGGTTCTCAATCATTCAGTGGAGAATTGCTATTCCTTTCTCTGCTGGTTTCAGTCATAGGTTAGCAACGGATTAGCGACGGACAGAACCGTCGTTAAATTTTTTAATTATGGGTGAATTTAGCAACGGAATATAAATTTCCGTTGCTGAATTTAACAACGGAAATAAATATCCATTGCTAAAATTAGCAACGAAAATTTATATTCCATTGCTAAAATTGATCAATTCACTGAATCTTGCATTGTTGAAGTTAGCAACGGAATAAATTTTCCATTGCTAAAAATAGCAACTGCCGAATTAGCAACCGAAATCTCCGTTGCTAATTTCCGTTGATATTTTTTATTAGCAACGGAAAATTGACATTTTTCGTTGCTAATTTCGGTTGCTAAATTACAATTTTCTTGTAGTGTTTCTTAATACTGTAAAATTCATTTTTATTCTAATTAATAAAGATCAATTATACTATAATACTTTATTGAATTAATATATTTCTATTTATTTTCTTCCTACAAATTTATATTATATGCATCAATTCTCGTGCAAAAATATAATAAAAAATATAAACGGTAAATTTATATAAACTACTTAAACTATATAATTAAACATATCAAACAAAAATTTTTAATTCATATATTATTGGTAAAAATTTAAAAATTTATCATTCAACCAACTAAAATTCCCGATAAAAGGCTAACATCAATATTTACCAAGGTATATAAATTTCTAATACAAGATAATGGACTAAAAAATTTTTGTCCCAACTAATGATGATTGACAGATTATATATTATATGCAATAATTGTTTTCATTAATTTACTAATACTAAAATAACATACCGTAATTTTTATACCAACTTTAAATATATTTCTTATTTTTATGTATAATAATTAAAATAATTAAAAATAAAAATTATAGAAACTTACCTTCACAAATATTGATTGGAACTATCTTTGTAACTCAAAAGATACCTACATTATAAAAAATAAAATTTAAATTATTCATATATTAATAATTATAAAATAATAATTAAGGAGAAATTATAATTAAAAATAATATATATTACCTTCCTTATATTTTGATGATAGAAATTGTAAGGAATGAAAGGAAGCAAAATAGTAATGAATGAAAGAAAGCTAAGGGAAATACACAAAATGAAAGAAAATGAAAGAGGGAGACACAAAAAGAAACATTTTAGCCCTTTTATAGTTAAAAAAATTAAAAAAAATTAGTTTTCCCGTGCCTCTGCTACAGGTCAGGGAATTACTGTGTGTCCTGCAGTGCACAGTAATTTCCGTGCACCTAAGCAGAGAAAATAAAAAAATAATAAATTGATGAAAAATGGCAGGGGGTTGCTGTTTTCTGACAAGCGGGCCCCACCTCAAATAATTCATTTTTCGTGCCTCTGAAGCCACAAAATGGCACTGTCTTCATCTGCAGCAAATGATGCCGTCCAGTGCCCTCTCGCAGACGCGCTCAACCTCCTCCAAAATGGCGCCATTTTGAACAGTGAAAAACGGCACCTTTGTGTGCCATTTTCTATGCAAAAAAACAAAAAATGACAGTTGGACCTCACCTAACAGAAAACAACAACTTAGGTTGCCATTTTTTAACACACCATTTTCCTAATTAATTTCAAAAGTTACATCAAACAAAATAAAACCCCATAATAAAAGTAAAGTGCGATAGTTAAATTACAACTTTTTATTATTATTATTATTATTATAAAAGTAGTTATTAAGATCCATGAACATAAATTGATCAACTTTTAACATAGCTTAACAGAGGAACAATATTACTCTATATTTCATGATTCAAGAATAACATTGTAAAGTAAAATTTCAAGTTGTGAATTTATTTATAGGGCTTGTCATGTTAACAATGAACATCAGCATAATGTCATATACGAATCATTATGATTTAGTGGAATACAGCTGTTAGCCAAGTCAACTAAAGTATGTGTCATTTATTTTTGCTTGGAAAGCCGGAAGAAAAGGAAAGTTAAAGGGGAAAATTAATACCATAACAACTTTTTCTATCGTATTTAGAACGTGGAGGAAAACTTTTCTTTTCTTTTTTTTTGATAAAATTATTAAAATTTTTGTCCCCAAATCTGGGAAGGGAAAGGCAGGCCATTGAAGAGAATTTGCCATCCAATCATAATTCCCTGTATATGAAATTGATTGTCAATTACAAATCTCGCTTTCAACAACTGTGTACTATCTATCACTAATATATTTTAATTATGTGGTAAAGGCTAAATTTACCACAAATTATGTCAAATTCTGCATATTTAGTTATTTGCCGGTAGATTGTTTTATTAAAAAATGCATAATTTTTTTTTTTAAAAAAAAGTGAAAGTATAAATTGGAACTTAAAATATATAAATTTATTAGAATCATTATTTATTGTAGAGGTGGTAAATGGATGAATTTGGGTTGGTTCATAAATGAACAGGTTATAAATAAATCAAAAAATATGGATCATAAATGCGTCAATATCTAAATGGATTTGGCGAATTTAGGCCGAACTATGAATTTAAAGCATGTTGGTTCATTTCTTATTGGCTCATCCATTCTTATTTTATTTTCCCACCAAAATTATTCCAAAAATTCATAAATATTATAATTAAGATTTTTAAAATTTCAAGTCAATCGAAATTTGTTTTGATAGGTTTCAGGACACTGAAACATTTTAGGCCGGTCCAAAAATTCTAAATTTTAAAAGTGTTCAAAATTTTATTTTTTGCTTCTGGAAATTAATATTCATCATTCTATGATATTTTATGTGATCGGAATAATTTTCGAAAATCTGTGAAATATTTTCAAACCGGTCAAAGTTAGTTTGACTCATTTTCAGTCCTGTGACTTATTTTTATTTTTGACTTTTGAAAGACTATTTGACCTTAATTTCATATCAAATTATACCACCGAACTCGTCATGAATTGTACTTTCTAATTGCAACATAAAATTTTTCTAAACCTCAGTGGGCCCGAGATAATATTATTCATCCTTTGTGTCACTATTCACAATCGAAAAAGTACTATTTATACTGGTAGTGGTTTCAGAGTGTTACAGGCAATGAGGATAGAAGGGATAGACAATTTTGAGAGAGAGAGAGATAGGGGAGAATTAGATTGAGTGAAAGAGAAGGCTTATTAGGCATATAGTCCAGATGTGAATCAACTTATTTGACCTATTTTTTAAATAAAGCTAACACTTTTATACAATAATGTGATATACAAAATAGTGCAATAAAAAAACGATGGTCCAAATATATTGAATAGCCCAAATGGATCGGATGGCCTAGATGGGTTGCATGTAGTCTAAATGTAAATTAACTTATTTGACCTATTTTTTAATGAAATTAACAATTTTATACAATAATGTGATACAAAAAATACTGCAATAAAAAATATTAGTCCAAATGTATTGGATGATCCAAATGAATCGGATGGTCCAGATGGGTCGCATTTAGTCTAAATATGGATCAACTTATTTGATTTATTTTTTTAATGAAATTAACACTTTTATACAATAACATGATACAAAAAATACTGTAATAAAAAAAGTTGGTCCAAATGTATTGGATAGTCCAAATAAATCGGGTGGTCCAGATGAGTTGCATGTAGCCCAAATGTAGATCAACTTATTTGACTATTTTTTTAATAAAATTAACATTTTATACAATAACGTGATATAAAAAATAGTGAAATAAAAAAATATTGGTCCAAATATGTTGATAGTCCAAATGGATCGGATAGCCCAGATAAGTCGTATTATAGCCCAGATGTGGGTCAACTTATTTGAGCTAGTTTTTTTAATGAAATTAATATTTTTACACAATAACGTGATATAAAAAAATACCATAAAAAAAGGTCAAAATATATTGGATATTTAGTGGGTTATTTTTGGGTTGGCCCAATGAACATCATAGCCAGATTAATTAGGCATTTTATAGGAAGTCCATTGGGTATCATGGCCAGATTCAATCGGGTCACATATTTAGTTGGTCGTTTTTGAGTTGACCAAATGGATATTTTTTGGGATTAGATTGGGTTTGAGTCTTTTTTTTCGTGAAATTTTGGGTTTAGGTCGATTTTGTTAGGTCTAATTTATTGTATGATATTTTATTGAACAAAAAAAATGCATAGTTTATGAGCATGTTTTGCCTTTTTCTTTAATTTATTGTTTTCTTTAATTTATTACTATATATTTCAAGATGACCGAACAGTGGAAATTTTAATCGATAATATTTTAACTATATTAGAAAGCTCTCCAACCAATTAGATCAGTGTCAGATGCTAATTGCTTGATATTATACTAATGGATGAGCCGCCATTGGAATCAACATTCGATCCTTGATATTTGCTTACAAGTTGTAAACAATGAAGACAAACATGATGGAGACACATTTTCTTCTTTAGTTATACTCCTATTTTCTATTAAATTCTAAACCTTAATAACTCAAGGAGAGAATAGTAATTCGAGCTCAAAATAGATTTTGCCATAAATTGTTTATCGGCAGAAAATTTGAATGCTGAATAGCATCTACCCCTTCTAACACCTTGTTTAAATGGTGGATTCTCATGATTGACAAAATTGTCAACAGTTGGCATAAATTCTTTTGCAAGCAATATTGATACAAGGGATTAAAATTGATAACTTTTGCATTTTCATTTGAATGTTACTAATCATATTAATTTTAGGTAAAATACATTTTAGTTTTAAAATTTTCTACTTTTAATCTCTTTATAAAAAATTTTTAATTAGAAATATTTTAACACAAGATAACACCTATAAATTAGGAGTGTGCATCACACTACAAAAAAAAGGAATTAGCGACGGATATTTTCGTCGCTAATTAGCGACTATTTCTAGTTAGTCGTGGAAATGTATTTTTCATAAATTTAGCGACGAAATAGCGACGAAAATTTGTACAGTCGCTCAATTGGCTGCAAAGAATTGCGCCTTTTTTGCGACGTACTTTTGTCGCTAACACTGTTCTGTATTTTGAACTTTGTAAATTAATTTTCAGAAAAATAGCGACGGAATGCGTCGCTAAAATTATTTTATTTTATATTATATTATTTATCTATTTTCATTTAAATTTTTAAATAAATTTATAATTTTATTAATTGATTTTATTAAAAATTATAAAATTAATAAAAAATATACATACATATTTATGTTTACTAGTTATTTTCAATAATTTTTAAAAATATTTTATATGATATTATTTGCCTATTTTTTTAAAAATTATAATTTTAATTATTCCAAACATTATAATATAAATGAAAAATAAAAATACATATTTATTATTACTAATTAAGATTAAAAATTATTTCAATTAAATTGAGGATTAAAATCACAAACAAATAATTAATTAAACAAATTTATAATTTTATTTATTGATTTTACCAAATATTATAATATTAATTAAAAATATACACATACATCCTAATTTTGATTTATAATGAAATTATTTGAAAATTTAGTCTTTTTTTCCATTTCAATAAAATTCATATTTAATTTTAAAATTATATTAATAAAAAATTCTAACCAAAATTTAATAATTATTTTTTAATATTTTCATTGATTACAAATGTATCCTTAGATTTTTATTTATTTACAAATGTGCCATTGTATATAAATAGACAACCAAACCCTAACTTCACTCCAAGTCTACACTCTGCTGTTTTCTTCTCTTCCTCCCTCACAGTCGCTGATCATATCGAAGGCCAAAATCATCGCCAAAATCTCTCCGTCACTAAAACCTCTTCTCCTTCTCTCTCAGTTGGTGGTGTTTAAGCAAGACTCAAGATGACAATTTAACTTTACTCACTAAAAAAAAATTCCAATTAGCGATGGCCATTTTTTGTCGCAAATTTTGCTATGGATTCACGAATGTTTTACAATTTCGTCGTAGGGAGGATATTTTCTATTTTTGTGATGAAATAGTGACGGAAAGAAAAAACAGTCGCTAATTATTGGCAGGAAGTATGCACACTGTTGTGTGACGGAATTAGCGACGAATATTTTCATCGCTAAATTTTATAATTTTTTATTCATGAAATTATTTCAGTAAATTTAGCGACGAACATTTTAGTCGCTAATTTTGGCGGGAAAATATAGCCCCTTTTTTGCGACGGGATCGTTCTGTCGCTAATAGTATTTGTTACAATATTACAATTAGCGACGTTTACTTTAGTCACTAATCCGTCGCAAATAAATTAAAAATAATTTTTTTTAAATTTCACTCACATGATTTAAGTATAGTTTCAAGTAATTTTAATATAGACCATATTAAATGAATATTTTATTTTGGAATAGAAAATTATAAATTATTTTATAAGTTAATAATAATTTTTTTATCAATTATACCAAAATCTAAAGTTATTTATTTAGAAAATTTACATTTTTAATAATAATAATAAACTAATTGTTACTATTATTATATATTTGCGTGTTCATGATTAATAAAAATAAATATTCATAAAATAGTAATATAAAATTTATTATTTCATTTAAAATAATAATAAAAAAATTTGTAATTAATTTTTATTTTATAAAATTTAAATCAAATATTAAATGATTAGAAATTCTGTTGATTTATTTATCAATTGTCCCCAAATATAAACTAATTTATTTAAAAAAATTGCATTTTAATAATAATAATAATAAAGTAATTGTTATAATTATTATATAGTCATTTTATGAAAAATAATAAATATAAATATTTATATAATAATAATATAAAGTTTATTATTTCATTTAAAATTATTATGAAAAATTTATAATTTATTTTTATTTTTATTTTGTGAAAATTTTGAGCAAATTTAAATTATTGAAAAATTTTAGTTATATATATTTATAAAATTATCCTTGAATACAAGGATAAAATGATGAAATTTGGTAGGGATATTTTAGTAATTTCAAAAATTTACCCTACATATTAAAATAACATTTTTCTCCCCTCACCTCTCTCCACCGTTTCAATTTAATGCGTATATGATTTTAAGCTTAATTTATTATTTAATTGAATAAGAATTAATTAATTGAATTAACTTCAGTTTTTAATAATTGAAATGCCTAGTTCTATAATTAAATTATTTTTATTTAAACTTAATTGTAATGTCCCAAAAATTTAAAATCGTGCAAGAGCACTTTTAATATGGGTGTACAGTATTTTGATACTGGTTCTAAGATTGATTTGTTTGCATAATTTCAAAATTTTAAAGTGATAATTTGAATTTAAAGCAAAATTTAAGAACTAATGACACAGGATTTAAAATAAATAAATGTATAATAATTATTAAAATAATTAAAAAATAATAATAACATTTAAGTTTCTTATTGGATGATAATAATAATAATAATAATAATAATAATTTAAGAAGACGTTTAGATTCTAGAAGCTTGGAGTGAAATATTTATTGGTTATAAAAAAAAGATGAAAAGAGATGAAAATTTCGGGACCAAGAAAATTTGTGTGGCCACAAAATTTTATAAAAGAAAGTAACCTTTAAAAAAAGAAAAGAAAAGAACCGAAAAGGGACCTAAATAGAGAGAGTGGAGAAAGAACGTGAGGGAAATGAGGGGGCGCCGCTCTCCCCATCACCGGTCATTATCATATAAAAATATTTAATTTTTAATTTATAACTACATAAGTATTTTAAAAAATCAAAAAAAGCAGTTTTAATTTGAATAAAGTTGATGTAAAATATTTAATTATAGGTATGAAAATTTATTTTGGCTAGAGTACTAGATATTCATAATTTTTGAGATCATTATATACATATATATATATATATAAGGATGTAAAATTCTCTCGGGGCCTTAGAAAAACCTAGAAAAAATGATTAGTCAAAAGAAATGAAAAAAGCAAATGAAAGAAAAGCGGGGAAAGAAGAAAGGCTAGAGGAGGTGGAGTTGATTCCTTGGGTATATATTTTTTAATATATACCATTTTATTTCTATCTCTTCCCTCACTATAGCCGCTGCTCGCCTTTGGTCTAAGAATCAGCCCCTCTTCTTTTCGTCGGCCGCTGCTCACTGTACTCCGATCTCCACCATCTCACTGATCTCCACCATCTCGCTGACACGACCGCCCCTCTCCTTTAAGCCTAAAGGATTCTTTTCTCCTGCTTGTCTCTCTGTCCTAAGAAGTGGATTTCTCTAATTTCTCAGGCAAATTTTCGATTGGATCTCCGATCAGGTATAACTCACACTCATTTGCAGTAACGATTATGTGATATGGGTGCTGGTTATTTGGATTTGTTGAAGTAAATGTTTGCTAGATTCTTTTTGTTTATTTTGGGTTTTGTTTGATTTGGGGATTTGTTCGATTTGGGGATTTTCCCTTTAGTCTCCCTTCTCTACGATATATATGGACTGCGATTTAGGAAGTTTTTTTAACTATTTATCATTTACAGGTTTGATTTTGTCGCCCCTAGCAGTTTTTTCCCAGGTTAGCTCTGATTCTTATATTTTAGATTTGTTTTACCAGTGATTAAATGAATAATTTAAATGGTACATGAATTTCATTAGTCTAGAGAAGAAGCCATGGTTTGATCTCAAATTATTTAGTTTGAGGCTTAATTATGTTTTTATCTTTTGTTATTTGTTCTGTCTATTTTTTACTTCATTTTTGCTCAGTTACTTTTTCTCAGTGGTGGCATTTTACAAATGAGCTTCTTTGATTTTCTTGCAGCTCCACTGTCTGAGACTAAAAGTGCTTTAATTGATATGGTGCGTTAAGTCTGCAGTGCTCATGATCATGGCCCCAAGTAACTGTTAAGATTGATTGTTGGTGAACTGATCCTTATGTATTTGATATACGTGCATAACAGGAGATTTGATTGTGTATTTAAGGCAATTTGATGAGAAGAAAGAAATTAATCCATTCTTTCCTTTTCATTTTTATCTTATACTTTCATAAATGAATAAACTTTATTTTTTCATTTCTCTCCTTCAATTTTTGAATTATGTAGGAGTTACTACGGGCTTCTGATTTTGAATCCTTGACATGATATTTTAGACTTTTACCTGTTTTCGAAGAATTATGATACTTTATTTTGGCATTCATAAGTTGCCATTGGTGCAAACCTTTTATCAAGGTTATCAAAGGAGGCTGATAGCTGGTGAACGAGTTCGAAGTACGGTAATGGTAATCTTACTGCACATGAAATTATGAAAGTTCATTTATAAACAATTTTATCGTATTGGTTTTAGTGGATAAAAGAGGATTTGTTCTCTGCTAAAAGAGTCGGTTTGAATCTTTGAACCTTCATTACTTCCTGCAATTTCCTTTAAACATTATTGTTGCACACCAACTTACAAAATGCTTATTAAATGCAAATTCCTACACACAAACACACACCAGTTAAAAAGAAAAGTAGATCTAGCGAGAGGGAGAGAAAGAGAGAGAACATGCCAAGCTAGAGATACAATTTTGGAGTTGGTGCTTTGTTGCATGCTTCGATCTTCAAGGGATTGAAGATCGATATTTCAGAAAATAATTTGGTTCTTTGAGAGCTTTTCCTGGATCTGCAGGGTAGGATATATTTCACATTTTCCTTTTCCCTTTATGTATGTTTTTGGTCATCCATTGTCTTCATTAAACTTCTAAATTTTGTTATTTATCATGACATGTCAAGTATTTTCATTATCCTGCTGATTCTAATGCATTAACCGCAGATTATTGGCCATCAAATGTTCGTGTATGTGGGTTTTGGTTCCTGCCTGTTGAATGGCAGTTTTCATGTAAGAAGTGTGGAGAAATTTTAGCACTTACTTCTCCTCAGAGTTCTAGAATAAGAGATGATTTGTGTGCAACTCATGTAAATTTAAAGTTTTTTCTGAAGGCATCGGTGTCACCAATATTTATTGGACTAAGTTCCATTAGAAGGCAAGTACCTTACTTTTTAAGTGTTTTCTACAAACTTATCAAGCAATGGTTGGTTAGCTAAATAAAATAAAATAGTAATAGGGTGGATTATGGACATTATTCAACCAATTGTGCAGCTTAGCACAAAAGTTATTTCTAATTCAGAATGCCAATATCCATCTTTTCATATAGCATGCTTATCTTTGTTCTTTGCAGCATGAGCTTTCTGAAGTATCCTCAGGCATTTCTTCGGGTTATTTAAACTATTACAGAGATCACAAATTTGAGATTTATCCTTTTTACTTCTGGTTGTGGACCTTTAGATGATGCTGTCAGAGTTACTGCTACTGAAACTTCCTATGTGGATGAAAGAAAGTATAGTGAGGAGGGGATATATCTCTTTGGCGGTCACCTATTCTGCTTTCCTGGGTAAGAATTTCAAGATTTATTAGTTTTACGAAGAAGATTCACATTTTTTCAGAGAATAATTGTCAAAGGAGAACTATGTGATATACTTGTCAATTTATTGAGTTCTTAGTTGCTCAACTAGATGCACTGGCTTTACTAGTGTACCTAGGAAACGGGCATTTCTATTCACACGCATATATTCTTGTTGGTGATGTTATTTAACAATCACTATATAAGTCTCATAGCATCGGAAGCTGTGTGATCATGGAGCAATTGGAACTAGGAGAGTAAAAGGTCATCTGTTAGAGTTCATGATTCCATTCGAATATCTTGCCAATTCCATACCATGTCATAATAGTTAAGGACTTTCATTAAGCATGCTTAGCAGAATTTCCTTTGGATTTTAGATATTCTGATTAAAGTGGTGAGGGGTGGTTGAACCCTAGAAATAATATGAGCTATGAAAAATCTGAAGCTTTTCATTTGGAATAAAACTTAAAAGAAAAAAGAATTTTAGGAAGAGTTTTGTTTTCAACAAGCTTGTTTTTTTGAAAGGGCATTTCTAGGTTCTTACCAACGTATCTCATACTGACTTAAAAATTTTAGGAAGAGATATGATAGCTTATGACTGAAAAAGAAGAAGATTTTTGTTGAACCGGGTAAAATGTTACAAGATTTGCCATCGGGTGCATTGAATACCTTTATTGTATGCTGGAAAGTCAATATTAGAATTTTTCAACTGTCAACAAGACCTTTTTGAAAATAATTATACACTTATCCTGCAGTAAGATAATACATTAACCCATAGTATGTTGTATGAGACATTGTTTCTAAGCATTGCTGATAGAACATGTTTCTGCTCAGGGTTTGGCTCTGCATTGAACATTGAAACACTTGTAGCTGCTGCTGAGAGAAGGGAGCCGCCAATAGAGGTATGATATATGGATTCTCTCTTTAATAAATGAGTAGAAAATTTGGCATGGTCATACTGGGATGTTATTATAACATGTAATAGATATCTTGAATGTTAAGCATTTCTCAAAATGAAGTTCAACTGCTAGTGCTAACTTCATTAAGAGTTTAACGTGGATAATTTATGGCTAAAAACCATTAATCCTCGTGTTCTTATTTTATCTAGCTGCTGCAACTTACTCCTTTTTTTCCTGAGGGACGAGTTGCTTTTCTTATTCCCTAACTGCCCCTAAGGGTGCAATTTATTCTCTTTGAAGGTGCTTATGACTAGACAGAACATTGCTAAATTGGGTTTTGATTTGAATTCACATGTTTCGGTACACTATTGTTTGTAAATATGGGTTATGAATGTAAACATGCATAAACATGTCTAATTCTTTCTTTTCTGTAATAGACAATTTGGAAATTTGTATCTCATATGCCTTGTTGCTTACAAGTATAACAAAAAAGAAAATATTGATATACATGTATGTACAAACCATTCATTTATGTTTTTTTGCCTTGGCAGGCTAGTGGATCTCCTCCATCTGCTTTTCAAGTTCCATATGATTCTTTCAAGGAACAATTTGGCACAAGTTTAATAGAGAGGTCTTTCAATGGGAATCCACCTGGTGATGTAGCTGAGGAAGTTAAACCAGAGGAAGTTAAACCAAAGGATTTGGACTGTGATTTCATTTTTCTTTTCCTCTCAATCCCTAGACTCGATCTCTATAGATCAATTGATTACCGATGTGAAGACATGCTTTCAGGTAAATTCTATCACTAGGCACAATTGTAATATAATTCTTCTCATATTGCACTTTGTTTTGACAAAGGAATCTTCACTTTACTTTTTAAGCTTCTGTCTATGCATGATATATACCCATGATATAATCTCATGGAAGGCTACACTGTTTGGGAATATTTATGTTTGTATCATGTGAATTATTTTATAATAAAGGTAAGCATTTCTGCCATGGTAAGCAACATATATGTAGCAAGACTTGTGTTGAAAATTTTTTAAACTATTTGTTTTGATAGGGGAATAATCTTCATTTAACTTATTAAGCTTCTGCATATACATGATTACCGATCTCTATAGATCAATTTTAAAAATTGACCTTCTTTCAATACCAAATGACAAGAAGAGAGGTCGAAAATTATTTTCATTATCAAAAACAAGGAGGATAGAACCTACCATTGATTAACTTGTGCATGTTGAAAAATTTCTTCTGTCAATCCCTCATAATTATGTTCCTTTCACAATAGGATTTCATGGAAAATCATGAACAAAGATGGCTTGGGAAGACTAAGTTTGTAGAGATTCGTTCATTGTGGCAGATTTTTAGGAGTTTTGATAGGATGAGCTTTTAATTTTGGAAGATAACACTGTTGATGCTAATTAGTATGGTATTTTTACTATTTTGTTGTTTTAACAGAGATTGTTTGAGGATAATATTATGTACATTTTTAATTACTATTATATATATATGTGTGTGTGTGTGTGTGTATTTTTGAACATATTCTGATTTGAATAAATATATGTTTGTATGTGTGAGATCATCGTTATGTACAGGTTAAAAATAAATAAATAATGATCATTGTATAAAGGATTAAAATTTTAAAAAACAGCAAAAGAAAAAATTCAATTATGCAATAATTTAGTGTGTCGCAAATCTGTCGCTAATATGTAATAGATATAATTAAAGAAATAATTAGCGACAAATATTTCGTTGCTTAATTTTACATAAATTTTTAATTAGCGACGGAAAAAGTAGTCACCAAATATTATTATTATAATTCGGCGTCTAATTAGAAATATAAATTAGCTAAATTAGCGACTCATTTTGAATTCCGTCACTAATATATTGCGACTGACCTTTTAGCGACTGTTCATTGAGCGTCGCTAATTTAAATTAGCGACGGAAAATAGGTAATTAGCTCGCTAATTTGCAGTTTTTTTGTAGTGACTCTTCATTCTCTTGATGCTCTCACCAAAGGTCTGTGATTTTATTCATTATTCTCCTTTTTTAACTTTACTCATCTCTTTTAGAAATTTCCATTTCTCACGGTTTTTTCCCATTTCGTTTGTGTAGTTATGGTTGCATTATACGAGCTAAATGAGAAACCTTCCTCTGCTCTTGAGTAAGTCTTGCTTTCCTTTGATATCTCTTTTTTTTTTTTGTATAAAGAAATTGCTGTTTTGTTGATCCCGATTTGCTTGTTATCTATCTTTATCCAGATCTCTGTTGTTTTGTCGATCCCGATCTTGTTTGGAGTTTTGATTTCTTCTTCTTTCTATTTAATGTTTATCAAGATTCTTTTGTTTAATAAATCTCAAACCATGATTTAAGTTCATTCCCTGCTCTTATCATGATTTTTTCTTATCATGATTTTCTTCTATTTAATTTCCAATGTTAAAGCTTTTTTGAAATCCGATTTTTTGTGTTAATACGTTCATTTTGATTTTCAATTTGCTTTGAGCTAAAAAATGGAGCTATGAAGATTATTTATCCTTCGGCTAATCTTTTCAGGTATCATTTACGTATATTCACATCATAGTGTTGTTTTTTCTGTATTCTATTTTCTTTAGTTTGAGGAAGTTGTGTTAGTGTCTGAATCTCTCTTATTTGGTTGCTGAGAAAATCCAAGAAATGAAAAGATATCGAAATATTTGTTCCAATTTTATTTTGTACAATAATTGCAGTATAAGCATTAAGAACAACAAAAAGCTTGACCAAAAAAAGAACATGAAGAAGAACAAAGAAAATGCACATAATTAGCAACAAAAACTGATTTCCATTCATAAAACAGGGTACTTTTTTGTCCCTTTACACAAAAATCGCATGTATTTCTCTCTAAAACCTCAATAAAAATAGTCATGGGTTTTGCTTGCTAAAATTCACTATTTTCTTCTCCGCATCTAATCATGTAAATAACGAACTAAGAATATCCCAGAGCTGAATTATCTTCTACCATTACAGTTTCCTATAATTTATTTATGTTAGGTGAAGAATTTTCTTGATATAATTCCTTGAAATGATGCGGCGAGTCTTGGTTTTTAAGATATATAATTGTCTGCAACTGAAACATTTTCTAATTAACTGTTAAGAGTTGGTATAATTTGACAATTATTGTTCTGGTTTCAGTTTATGGGTTGTGAATTACTAAATTGTTGGCTTATGCATCCATAGTTGGGCGAAATTTTGTGATTTAACTTCTTAATTGATTTTTTCCTCTTTTAAATTATTTGACAAGTAGTTTTGCCTATTTTAGAGAAGGTTTGCCAATATTTCTATTGGTCTCTTCAGTATGCAAAATTCTGTTCTTTTCCTTTCTCATTCGTCCATCTTATTTGTTGGTTAATCATTTGTGTTATATATTAATCTTCAATATTGATGTATTGCATGGATTTATCATGCCTTCTCATCCTACTTACGACACGTGTAAACTGAGATTGTCGGAATATGCACTATTGCTTTCTCTGAACTATCATTAATATGAATATTTTTAGGTGAGTAACCATCAAGAAATAATGTTGTTGCGTTCTATCTCATTTTAGCTTTTGATTGGCACGCGTGAATAGCAGATTCAAAGTCAGCTTCCTATTGTTACATGTGGCATATCTCATTGTATCTACTTCTTGTGTAACTTACTATATGCCATAAATTTTTGCTAAAATAGAGTAATGTTATAATTAAATTCATTTCACACTCGTTAGCTTCATTTGGATGCATAAAAGAGAATTAAACATACAAAAATTAATTAAGATCAGTCCATATGAGTATTTAAATTTAGTTAAGATAGAGTCATAAAGTAATTTAACCACTCAGTATTGTATATCAAGTACTAATTGATTAGTTGAACTTAAAAAGGAATTATTGAATTACTTATATATTTATTAATTTTAGAATGTTATAGGCCATTTTACAGTAATATATGACTTGTAATTACTAACTCCTAACAACTTTTCAAATTTACATGATATCACTTAAGGGGCTGTGTTCTCACAACTAGAAAAAGTTATACAATTTCAATTATATTAAGACAAAGTCGGTTTGTATGTGAGGTTACAGTGAGCAGTTTGTGTCTCGGTGCCTCATAATGCAGGCTTCAGCTATGGTATCTTTTTCAATATTTGACTTAAAGAAAAAATGGCTTTTATTTTTCAGAATACACACACACACACACTATTTAGGATGTTTTTAGAATATAGCCACTGTCTATTTGCAGTTGACTAAGCTGCAGCAATTAATTATCCCTCTCTTTTGGTTCAATTTTGACTAGTTTGGAGATCCATCTCTAAACCTATACGCTTCATTTTTTTGTAATACCATCTTTTCACCAGTATCTTTCATTTTTGTTATTCCATATGTGGCACATAATTAAATTATGGGATAATACTTAACTGTATAGCTTTCCTGTGGTGCTTAGTTTGGAAGAGTTTAAGATAAGTTTGATTTGCTTAATTAGTTTAGTGGTTTTTTCAAATAACGAACTTTGATCATAGTAAATGAAACTTGTTAACTTCATTTTGCCCTTTGATCACAGGCTATGTCTTTGTTTCAAATATTATTTCTGTTAACCACAGGGGCTGCCTCCTTGTTCGCCAGAATTTCTTTCACACTGAATACTTATTGTTTGGTGTATTTATTTTTATAATATGTTTGTTTTCTTTTAGCTTTGTTCTTTGGTCTCCTTGCAATGATATACAAAAGCACTCAACACTCTTGAGGATCAAAGTTAGAGTTGAAAAAATGTTTGATGAGATACAATCCAAACTTCCTAGTGCACCAAAGTTCCTTTTGTATTTACTTGAGAGGAAGAATTCTGACATATATGGTTGGTGATTTTTTTTTGGTCTTATTTTCTTCATAGTGAGGATTTCTTTATGGATCTTGTGGTTGCTGAAAATATTTTGAATGTGCAAGGGCCTTACCCCATCAACTTGATCCTTGTGATATTGTTCTCTTCCTCTTCTTTCCTTCTCTTCCCCCATCAACTTGGTCCTTGTTTTCTTGAATGGTTGCAGCTGGGTGGGTTAAATTCAATGTTGGCAGTTGAACATTCGCCATCTATACCAATGATCTCTAGGATTCCAATTATCATCATGGGGATGGATGTGTCTCATGGCTCTCCTGGGCATTCTAATATCCCGTCTATTGCTACGGTAAATTATTTTTGATATTTTTTCTTTTTAATCCTTAATTGGCGTTTGCAAAATATGAACTTGGGATTACTAGGCAATTTTTGTTATATAAGCTTTTTAATCATTATTATTGTTGTAATTGGCTTTTTGCATCCTGGGTCTTCTATCTCTTTAGTAGCCTGGGTTTGCTCTCGTCTTCTGTGTAATCCTTCTTGATTAATGATATTCATTGAAATATATATATTTTTTTAATCTGTGTTGCCATGAATTAGCTAGTTTCTGGTTAATCTATGTTATTGGATAAAATGTTTATTCTCTCTTTAATAGTGGCTTTTTCTTTGTTGCTTCTGTTCTATGAATATATTAGAGATTTCAATTGACAACTGAATATACATATATTATAAATTTGCTGCAGATTATGTTCTATGCATATATTTATTCTCCTACTGCATCCTGTTCTCTAATGTGGAATCTATATATATATATATATTACTGCATTTTGTTCTGTGATTCTGTAATTTATTTTGCATTATGTTCTACATGGATCCTTAGACTGATGTTCTACTGCATTCTGCTCTGTATTTTTCACTTGTCTGCATCCTATTCTACTGTATTTTTGCAGTTGTTTAGAGTTTTGTCTATTGATTGGAATGATTTTTGCTATTTGATGTATAATAATTTTGTTCTTTGTCCTTCAAAAAAATAATATTCTTTGTCAACTTTATTTTTATCTTTTCTCCTAACCATTGCACAAAAGGAATCCAAGGACGAATGTGTTTAGAAAATAAGATTAGGCCAATTAATTTGTATATTCAATGAGACTTTGGCATACGAAAATAAATTTGTACTGGTCAAAGATAATTAATGAGACTTTGGCAATTAATTAAAAAAACTTATTTTGTTATCAATTTGAGCATATTTTTTTAATTTTAGACTGCACAACCTCCCTGTGATATTTTTTATTTTCTTAGCCGTGACCTATTATTTTTACAGAAGAAAATGTAACTAATTTTGATTCGAGCAGGGGTTGAAATGGATGGTGAACATACTGAGTAGTGCCATGTGTTGACATATGAAGACAAAGAAGGAGATTGGTTGATGGTTGGAGATGTTCCATTGGAGTAAGCATCATTGAACTTTGATTAAATATTATTAAGTAATGGAGTAAGTACTCAACACTAATGTGTTTGTTAAGGATGTTCTTATGTTCTGTGAAGAGATTGAAGATCACAAGGGCAGACCTTTAGGCAATATCTTAATTTGTTGCTTGGATGTTGAAAATAAGTGTAGCTAGTCATATGAAGGAAAGATTGTATTGAAATGTTGGAGAATTTTAGTTGTACATTACTACATCAGATATGAAACAAGGAATTTTGCCTTCTGATGATTGTACATTTTTCATCTTGAAAAAGAGCAAAAAAAATTCTATAAACCATTTGGGAACTGTAGTCCACAAATTGACATATATATACTCTATGCATCTTCTTTGTCCTCAAATATTTGAAATCAATGGAATACATCACAAATTCCAACATTAAGATTAACTTACATTATGATTTGCATTTATATACTTATTTATGGTCTCAATTCAATGACAGGTTATTAAAATAAATTCATAAATATTAAAAAATAAAAATTTTCAGAAAGCAACAGTATAGTGACGAAAATTTTAGTTGTTAAAAATAAGCTGCTCCAGTAAATAGCAACGAAAATAATAGCGACGGAGCAGCAACGAAATTGGAAAGCCAAATCTGTCACAAAAATAATCAATTTGTTAGCCACTAAAAATAGCGACGGATATTTAGTCGCTAATATTTTCTTAAAATAATGACGACTGATTTTAGGGGTTAATTAGCGACCGATTTTGTTGCCTTATCGACGGAATATTCATCGCTATTATTAGCGACTGTTTTCTATTTTAGTCGCTAAATTTGCCAGCAGTGGCGGAATAGCGACTAACAGTCAATCGTCGCTAAAATTAATTAGCGACGAATTTCTTAAAATAGCAACTGAAATTGCCGTCGCTATTTCCCTATTTTTTTGTAGGGATCAGTCGGGTTCGGGTTAACCCGAACCGAATCTGATTAACCCAAAATCCAAAATTTTATATATGTCTACACCCGACCCTACCTTATTTTATATTCAGGCCCCAACACGATTAGCCTGACTTTTTTCGAGCTCTGACCTATTTAACCCAAACGGTGGGAACAAAGGTTCTCCTCTGCAGCCTTCACCCTAAGTTTGTTCAATTGTTTCTTTCTCTTGTATGCTACCTGAGGCCTTTCCTATCTCTTCTTCTCTATATAAATACATCATTAAAGGAAAAATTCAAAAGGATTAACTTTTAATAGATGTAGGATAAGCAGAAGTTGGAGTTGCTACATGTAATTCCATACACCCAAACAATGATATGAACAAACATGTTAAAGGAAGAATTTTTATCATAATAACGAATCTTATACAAACAGAGTTGCAAAATTAGAAGTATGAAAAGAAGACCAAACAATAGAACAAATCAAAAAATTAAAAATTACCCATTTTTATCTTTTGTACAACTTAGATAAAAAAAAGATCAATAACCCAGACAAAATAAAAAATTACCATTTTAAATCTAATCAAACAACATAAAAAAAATTCTTTATCTTCTCTACAACTTAGAAAACAATATAAAAAACCCAAAGCCCAAATTAAGAAAGCAATCATTCATCTTCTCCAAGAAAGCAGCTTCAAAAATCTAGAGAGAGATGGAAACACCGAAACAGAGAGATCTGAAACTGAAAGCAAAGAGTGATGGAAGGAGAGAGGGAGGGAGGGAGAGAGAGAGAGAGAGAGATCGATGGGTGAGGGAGGGAGGGAGAGAGAGAGAGAGAGAAAGGGGGAGGCCAAAATGAAAAAAAAATCAGTATATATATTTGTGTTTGGTTGGGTCAGGTTTAAGAGGGTTTTAAACCGAATTGGCCTAAACACGAAAATTTTCAAATCCTTAAATTTGAACCGACCCTACAGATCGGAATAACCCTACCCGAATGCCTCGGGTCGGATCAGGTTCTTCGGTCGAGTTTTGCACACCCCTACTATAAATAGAATATTAGCCTAGCCCAGGCTAAATTGCATTCAGATCGGACCTAATCAAGTTGGAATTTGGACTGAGCTTAACCATATTGTTAAAAAAAAATACACATAAGCCCGCATTAATTAGATGCAGTTCTACCATCAGTTAGCTTGGGTTTAAATTGATTGGGACTATTTGGGCAAAGCCTAATGGGGCCTTAAAAATTTTTTTTTTTTTGCACAAGACTAATCCAAGACTGGATAAACAAAAGACAAGTTGGGGTAAGCTAGATTCAGCTTAGGTCGGTTCAGGCCTAACCAAGATGGAATAGCTTCGCACGAGCCTAATTGAGCTTTTAAACTATTCTCCTATGCAAACCCAATCAAAGCATGAATATATAAAAGGTGGGTTGAATTGGGTTTAGGTTTGGTGGAGCCTACCCGGGTTGGATTCGATCCAAACTATGCTTAACCAAATTTTAAAATTTTCTCTTGTACAAACAAGTATGCGTATATAAAAGGCGAGACTAACGCTTGCTATTTTTAGGTTGGATCGAACCGAGTTAAATTGGGTTTGGCTTGAGGCTAATTGAAATAGATTTGGTTTGTCGTATAAGTCATATTAAAGCCCGCCTAATAAAAGGTGGTGGCTGGATTCGGTTTGGGTTAGGCTGGGCTAAATTAGGTTTGTACCGAGTCTAACTAAGCTTTTAAAATTTTGGGATTTTCACAAAACTACCCAAAAAAGAGGAACCCCAACTAAAAATACCCCCATTTCTTTTGCCCTTTTAACATTACCTTTTTTTAAATTTTCATTTTTAAAAATACCCCTTTTTGAATTTTACATAAACTCTTCATTTTTTCCTCCTTTCTTCTTCGTGCTTTTCCCTTCTTCTTCCTGCCGGATCTGCTTCTGATAATTGACGATTTCAGTTTTGTCTTGTGGCCATTGTATTGACTGACTAAGAAGATTGAATTGAATCGGGATCTTGTGTATAGCTATGCCGAGTGCACACCTGATATAAGTGAAGCTGATTGTTCAAAGTGTTTAAGAAAAGCAATTTCATATCTTCCAGGTTGCTGCAGTTTGAAAACCGGGGGTAGAATTTTGCTTCCGAGTTGTTTGATTAGGTATAAGAATTACCACTTCTACAACATCGGACAAGGTAATTTATATGCTGTATCCATATTTCTTTTTCAATACCAACAATTTTAGATAAAAAAATAACTTTGGTTCTGTTTTCCATTTTTGGGTGGTTGCAGAAGCTCCTTCTTGGGTAGGTTTGCTCCGAATACTTGCAACTGTAGTTTCTGCAGTAGTTTTCACTGTGGCAATTCGCGCTGTAGCTTATTGGTTCTTTAGAAGGAAAGGCTAAAGAATTGTAGCAGTAAAATAGATGAAAGCAATGCCCCAGCTTCTTTTGCTGCAAGCTCAGCATGTAGTTACTAGTTAATAAAAAAATCAAGATTGTTTCCTGGTGTCCATCCTCAGCATTTCATCTTTGAAGGTTCGTGATAATGTAGATTTTTCAAGTAATTAGTATACTTAAAACATTATTTAGTGATGCGATAACATAGATTTTCCGCTCGTTAAGGTTTACTTATCTGACAAAGCAAATATATGGATATCGACATCTAATATGGTTGTAGCTTGGATTTTTAGGTTGTAAACTCCCATTTCTCCAAATATGAAATGCTGAGGAGGAGATACTTAGTAGTCCAGGCCAGACATGAGTTATATGTGCTACTCTCAAAGAACTTGAAATTGAAAAAAGGGTTCAGGGGTTGGTGATTAAATGCTGCACCAAATATGTTTTTGTGGGGACTGCCATAATTGATATGTATGCCAAATGTGGGGATATTGGCGAGGCTGTGAAAGAATTCTATCAGATGCCAATTCGCAATGTAGTTTCATGGACTGCCATAATATCTGGTTTTCTTTAAAGAGATGATTCTATCTCTGCCCTCAAATTCTGTAAAGAAATGAGGATAATGGAGAAGGAAATAAACAACTTTAAGGTTACTAATGTAATTACTGCATGTGCCGAACCAGATATGATTAAAGAGGCAATTCAAATCCATAGCTGGAGGTTTTTGAATGGGATTCCAGGAAAAGGTAAAAATCCTGTAGAAACAAATGAATAAATTGGCCCCTCCACAAGCACATCCAAATCAATGATAGCGGCTTCAGAAATTGAGGAGCTGCCAGCACCAGCTGGAAGAGGGGGAGGTTCACAACTTCATCAACTAATGGGCTATTCCTCAGCTCGTGAAGTGATTTATGGTGGCGGTCCCCCAGAGTGGCCTATTGTAGAAGAGCTGAGGTATCTCTCATGAAGTCAAATTTATGGTATCTTAAACATTAATGCGTGCTTGATCTCAGATATTGTACTTCTCTTTCTTTTTGTTTTTCTTGATCATTTTTAGTACAGGTGCAAAAGGATTGATCTCAATATCTTGGAGAGATTCAATATATATAAGAAGAAGAATGAAAACCTTGTTTTCTTTTCCTTTTTTGTGTGTACAGATAAAAATTTGTCCTATCATTTGTTTATTTGGATAGACTGTTGTTGATCCTAAATCGATAGTGTACAGAGAAAATTTAAACCCATTTGCTTTTAACGGCTATGTTTCACTCTGATATTGTCATTGCTTGACAAGGTCAATAATGTTTAGATTTTATTTTAATCTTTATTCAATTAACCAATTTTTTCCTTGTTACCCAATACAATATAATATTAAGAAATTCAATTAAAATATGAGAATGTAATACTTCAATTTTGACAAATTTTGTATATGGAGATCAATTTTAACTTAATTTCGTAAATTTAAGAAGTAAGTTGTGATATTATGTTAGAGCTTTAATACAAAAAAAAAAAACTAAAATTCAATTTTGAGAAAGAAAATCATCTTCTATTTTTTGGTATATCAGGTGGTATATCGGTATACCATCTGGTATACCAAAATCCAGAATACAATTTTAGTTCTGAATTTTGGTATACCGGTATACCGTCTGGTATACCAAAATCCAGAATACAATTTTAGTCCTGGAATTTGGTATACCAGGTGGTATACCGGTATACCGTCTGGTATACCAAAATCCAGAATACAATTTTAGTTCTGAAATTTGGTATACCAAGTGGTATACCGGTATACCGTCTGGTATACCAATTTTAAAAAATTGACTGTAATTATGGATTTAATTATTAAAAGACAAAGCTTTAAAATGGCTTTTCGGATGATTCAATGGTCCAAAGTAAAAACCCATTTAATGTAAAAACATGGTCATTCGGTGATAAATTTGGACAACGCCAAGCTTGTTCTTGCATCAGTAACAATGGTAGTCCCAGGATGTTCTTTGAGGACAATTGCTGACATTAGTGCAATTAACTTGTTGCCATTGATTGGGTTGCCTTTGTTATCAACAACACCACTTTTGTCTACATCTGTGTCGAAAACAATTCCAATATCTGCAGAGTTGTTAAGGACAGCAGCTTTAGTAACTGACATTGCAGTTTGGTCCTCAGGGTTTGGAATGTGGTTAGGGAACATTCCATATGGGTTTAAGTGTAGGGAACCAGAGGTGTCTGCTCCTCCATCAGCATTTACAATTATCTGCAAATTGATAGCGGGATGGTTGTTAAAATTATAATCATAGACATGGCAGTCAACATATTATATAAACCAATCAATTTTACAAGAGATTTAGAAAAATTGTGACGGGCTATAAGCTTGAATTTCCTGATCGTCACCACTGTTAAACCTTCTGCCAACAATCCTCAACAATCAGTTCCTCCTTTCTAATCTTACAACCCATAAGATGAATCTCTCCTTCTTCTTCTTCTTCTTCTTCTTCTTCTTCTTCTTCTTCCAATTCTCATATATACCCCTAAATTATTGTTAATTTCTATTCCAAAATTAGGTACCTAAATACTGATTTGAAGTTTTTCCTTCCAATAAAAAAGATGTGTATATTTAGATTTATGTAAAAAAAATTACATGCTATTCTTTCTGATTAAAAAATATAATTTCATATCAGCATGTAAGTATCTATTATGTATGGAAATTAAATGGCTAAATGGTTCCCAAAAATTAATTTTTTTAAACTGGTATACAGGTGGTATACCTAGTATACCACTTGATATACCCGATATACCGGTGGTATACCTTCAATTCTGAATTTAGGTATATTGATGGTATACCTGGTATATCGGTGGTATACCAAATTTCAGAATACCATTTTTAATTCTGGATTTTGGTATACCAAAATCCAGAATACAATCTCAATTCTGGATTTTGGTATATCGCTGATATACCTGGTATATCGCTGGTATACCAAAATCAAGAATAAAATTTAATTTTGATTATCATTCATAAAAAGTAAAAACAATAAATAAATCTCCACTCTCTACCATATCTTCCATTCTATCACATCATTTTGATGTAAACATGAAGTTGGTTACTACTTTAATTTAATGCTTTAAATAAAAACCTAAATGATTAGTATATCTTTTTTTTTCATAGCCAATAGAGTTAGGAAACCAAGTTACTTTAGCAAACTAATTACAATTTTTTTTTTGGTGTAGATGCTGTATAGCCATCCAAAATTGTTCAAGCATTACAGCGATACAGTGGTATTCTAACAGCCTAAAGTATAAAGGGACAAAACAACCAAGAGGCTCAGGTTCTTTAATAAGTGCAGTAGAATCAAAATGTCCCAATACATGCTATTTTGCAAGAACATATATCACATTATTAGATCATCATATTAATGTGTTTTTTTCCAAATTACTGCAATAAATTGTTGACAAAAACTTATTAACCCAAAATTTTTTCTAATTTAAGAATGTTAATAGAATTCCCATTAAAAAACCAAAAAAAAAAATCTGATGGAATTTATTATTATTACTATTTGCTGCTTGAGATTCAAGAAAATAATTTTTGTTTTCCTTGATCTATTTTTATTTTTATTCATTATTAAAAATCATACAAAGCAAACAAAAATCTTAAAAATTTATATTTTTTCAAACCAAACAAACTGAACTTCAATTTTTGGTGCATAGATTATTAATTTTTTTGTTTGCGGTAATTTATATATTTAATTTCAATAGAAAACTGTTAAAATTGCATGTATATAAAAATTAAGAAGAAGCAAAGAAACAAACACATACTTGCAGCTCTGTAACGTCATAAACACAAACTCTTCCGTTGTAGAAATTTGTTAAATTATCATTACTTTCTATACATGCACCATTGCTGCTTTTAGCAAGCAACAGCCCCCACAACATAAAGAAAAATCCCTAAACGGACAATCATCGTTGATTTAACTTAATTAATAATAATTAAGAGACCTATAATTAGCTGCTACTTATTCCAATCGTCTTAAACGAAAGTCACTTTGTAATGAAGATAAAAGAAACACAGAATCATTGATCAAGCAGAAGGATAAACATATTAAGCTGAGATTAAAGAGAACATCAATTATGAGTAATAAAGGGAAAAGCGAAGACAGTAAAAGAGGCTAAACGTTACGATTGCAGTAAATCGTGATCCAAAGATTGAACAAGGAGCGAACAAGAAAAAGAAGGCAACTGTGACGAGAAAAGAGAGAAGATGCCTCTGCTGCTACAGCTTCTAGCGATGGATCAAGAAGGTGAAGACGCGATTAGTGAAAGAAAGATTTGAGAAATAATGGAGGAGAAATTTGGGAATTTAATCACAATGAGAATCCTCAACTTCTAGTTCTAGAATGTTAATTAGGGCTTAACAAAAACGGACTTAGCAAAAAGTGGTATATTTAAAAGTATAAAATTAAAAAAAGGTATTTTTAAAACATAAAAGCTGATTGGTGTATTTTTAAAAAGTGAAGTTAAAAAAGGGGTATTTTGTGTAAATTCCTCTAAAATTTTTTCTTTATACAAGTTTGGTTCAAGCCCCGCATAAATAAAAGATAGGTCTAGCACGGACTGAATTGGATTCAAACAAAACCTAACCTAATTGGATTGGATTCATATAGGGTAGAACAATTTTAAAAAAGTTAAATACAAAACTAATTCTAATTTATAAAATGTTTATTATATTATACAAAATTATAAAAATATACCACCAAATGATTTAATATGTCACTAAAAAATTCCAAACTCGTAAAACTTATCTAGCGGGTTGGACGAGTTGGATTGGTACCCAGTTGTATGTCCAGGTTTAGATTAAAAAATAGTAGTTCGTATAAGTTGGGTGTTTAGACTCATTTAGTGTAGACGATGCCCATTTGAGTCACATGTAACTCACATGAAGCATGTCAATTTGAGCAAAAATTTAATGAATAATTTTAGATTGATCTAAATGGGCATATTTTTAAATTGGATTGAATTTGACCAATTTTTTTAAACCGCGAACTTCTTAGGTTTGCTAAATTAGACATGTTTAAACACCATATATATACTGAACGTTTTTAGTCATCAGAAACTTTGGTGCAAAGTATATTGTTTAGGAAATTAAGTATTAATTATTTTGGTTTAAATCGAATTCATGTGAATTAAACTAATCATAAACTGCCGTATATAAATTTATATTTAAATTGAATAACTACTTTCATTTCATGTGACAATTTATCATTGATTTAGTCCACAAATGATTTTATAAATTAATTTATACAAAAAATTTTATTAACTAAACAAATTAAATACATATCAAATATCAATTAGTTCAGTGGTAAAATATTTATTTTTATTAAACATGCAACGTTTTAAGATCAATTCACATGTAGGTGATAAGACATTTGTTTTTCTTGAATATCTTGAATAAGATTTCTCGTTCGAATTCCGTGGATTGAGAAATATAATGTTAGAAGACATTTACCAATACGACTTTGACTTAATTTAATCGATTGAAGCCGTGCTTCCGAATACCCTTAATCAAAAAATAAATAAATTAATAAATAACTGGTCGTATGCTTGGAATCCTGCCAAAATGTGTCCCCACGTAAACTATCTGACTCAGACACAGCTCTTATTGTGGATCCATCTCAACCGACAGCCTCAAAACCCTTTGCCTCTCTCTTCCTCTCTTCGCCTCAAACACAAAAGCAGTGTTATTAAAACCGGACCAAACGGTCAAACCAGTTTAACTGCGAACCATAAACTGATCAGATTGATTCAATTGATAAAAATCGAATTGAATAAAAATCGAAAGAAACTGTTTTAAATCGACAGAAAACTGATTAAATCAGGATAAAACAAAAAAAATTGGATTAAATGATAATAAACTAATTTAATTTTAAAAAAATTAATTTTTTATTCAAAATATTCATATAATATTATTTTTTGCTAACAAAATAAAATAAAATATAAATAATTTAATAAATTCTTTATGAATAAAATAAAATTTTATAATTTATATTTGAAGAATTTTTTTAAAATTTTACAAGTTTTTACTATATTTATTTTAAATTTTTGTTATAAAAATTGAATGACTTAAAAATATAGTTTTATTATTAATATTTAATGATAAATATATTTTTTTAAATTATTTTTAATTTTTTATATAGTAATATTTTTATAATATTTATTTAAAATTTAAAAAATAATATATATTTTTTAAAAAAATTTAATTAAATTCAAATAAATCGATTAAATCATAAATTTTTGAATTTTTGAATTCTTTATTCGGTTCGGTTTTAATAACACTGCACGAAAGCATAGCGTGGAGCCTCAACGGTCCTCAACCATTGCCTCATCACCCGCTAGAACCTACACCTATCTTCTATTCTTTTCCATTCCAAATACCCACTCTCTTCTTCACCGTCTCGTTTTCCGAGGACACTTCCGTACTTTCCTTCTTCCAATCAATGGGCATTCCCAACGCCGACGACGACGTGGTTCTCATCCGACCTTCCAAAGTTCCCGGCGACCCCACCGTCGTCTCCGTCAATTGCCCCGACAAGGCTGGCCTCGGCTGCGACCTCTGTCGTATAATACTAGAGTTTGGCCTTTCCATCACTCGAGCTGGTAAATAGCAAGAATCTCAATTGCAGAATTTGCAAAAGTTCTGTTTTTAAATGTTTTTCAAATGAGTTCTTGAAGAAACAAGAAACTAAAGCTTGCTTCTTTTTTCTTTTATTCGCTTTCTGAACTTTGATAGATTATTGCCAATTATAAGCTAATTGATTTGAGAATAATTCTTTGATGGCAGACTTTTCAACAGATGGAAGATGGTGTTACATGGTATTCTGGGTGGTACCACAGTCTGCCTCACAAAGACTTGATTGGGATAGCTTGAAAAACCGACTCTCTAATGCTTCCCCTCCTTGTTTGATTCCATTTTTTTCCGACTACAAGTCCAATACCGACTCGTTGCCTTCTCTGTATCTCTTGAAGTTTTGTTTTCTTGACATGAGAGGATTGTTACATGGTACCTAAGAACCTTGTTTATTTTCTTCTTATTCTCATCTGAAGAATTGTGCTAATAATTATGTTTGTTTTCTATTTTTTAATGCAGATATCACCAAAGTACTTACTGAGCTTGAATTTACAATTCAAAGAGTAAAAGTCATGACAACACCGGATGAGAAAGTTGTAGACCTGTTCTTCATCACAGATGGCTTGTGAGTTTTTGGATTCCAAATAGTTTTACTTCAGATGATATATAATTTCTCATGATTTTGGATTTTGTTATTAACGTGATATTTTGTATTTCTTGGTTTCTTTGCTTATTCATTTAGTTGATTCAGAATTCTTGCTAATTTAATTTCTAGGCTGGTCTTGACTATTTCTCTAAATTTTGCTATCTCACTGTCATAAACACAATTATCTTGGGCTTTATGATAGCCGTCAAGTAAAAACTTATATTTTGCTTGTTCACTTTTTTGCATATCCGTATTGTGTTCTTGCTTTGCCAAATGAAATGGTAATGTCTCATGCTTCTTCTTTTTTCCAATATGCTCATAAGGAGTTGCAGCTAAGCTATAGCTTAACGAATAATATTATAAATTAGAATATCTTGCCTGTTCGTTTGGTATTAGTTTAACACATCTGTCAAACTTGTGAAAGGTTAAATTGAGCTCCAAATATTTGGTGCGTAAAATTTGTAGGTTTTCCTGCATCCAATACTTGTTTTCTTGAAACCAAAGATTGCCTCAGGAGTTTCCCACATCAATGGTTTATGTGGCTTTGCTTGATTTTCATCTACAGCTTGTTGGGGCTTACAGTCATCCTTTCTAACGGGTTTTTGCTCCCTGAATTACTATCCACCATAAATGTACAAAGAGTTTGACTTATCCAATATTACTGGTTTCATATAATTGACAGTGTGTTGGTGACACAGATGAGCTGAAACGTTTCTTTTCCTTAAGATCAGCTTGATATCCAAATCTCTAACACAAGCAGATAAACTTTTCTTGAGCTAGATAATTAGGTGGCTGAAAGCTTGATGAAAAAACGAAAAAGCCCTATATCTATAGATTATTTTAGTACTTCCCTTACTAGTCAAGTGGTAAGGAAGGGCGCTATTTGATGAAGAAAAAAGACTTTAGGAAAGTGGTTCAGGTAGCTCAGCTGTTGAGCTTATTTTCATTTTCTTGATTATTGGAGTACAGAGAATGAGGAAGGTTTCTGTTTCATTGTTTAGTTGGCTTGTTTCCATTCTAAACTCCAAAGTGGAACATAAATTGTTAGTAATTTTAATTATTATTTTCATTTGGAATTTGATGTTGAAATCTTATCTCAGGGAGCTTCTACACACACAGAAAAGGCGTGATGACACTTGTAAGCATCTGATTGCTGTTTTCAAAGAATATTGCATAAGCTGTGAACTTCAGCTGGCAGGACCTGAATATGAAAATGTCCAGGCTTTCTCTTCTCTTCCGCTGGCAATTGCAGATGAATTGTTTAGCTATGACCAGTCACAAGAGAGATCCTGTACCCAAGAGCCAGGCATGGTTTCAGAGGCCACTATTACAGTAGATAATCATATGAGTCCAGCTCATACATTACTCCAAATAAAATGTGTTGATCAAAAAGGCTTATTTTATGACATATTGAGAACATCAAAGGACTGCGATATTCAGGTACCTTGCTTACAGTGTTTCCATAGCACAAAGATAATTTGTTTTGTTTACTAATTCTAATCTCAATGTGATAGAACGACTTCAATTGCTCTCTGGAGCCTCTGTGTGGTTTACTATGTCAATCAATGCCTTCAACTGTTAGTTACCAATGCATGGTTGTTTTTCTCATATAGATAGCTTATGGTCGACTTTCTTCAAGTGTAAAAGCGTACCGGAATCTTGATCTATTTATTCGGCAATCAGATGGAAAGAAGATTGTAGATCCTAAACATCAGCTGATTCTATGTTCTCTTCTGAAGGCGGAGATGCTTCACCCTTTCCGAGTGATTATTGCCAACCGAGGTCCAGATACTGAACTGTTGGTTGCTAACCCTGTCGAGTTATGTGGAAAGGGAAGACCCCGAGTTTTCTATGACGTTACTTTGGCTCTAAAAGCATTACGAATATGCATCTTCTTGGTAAAAATCTGATATCTAAATTCACATTTTTTCTGGTTTTCCTTTTATATAGTGTATTAAATATATACGAGTAGACCCTCATCATTGTTGATTTGCAGGCTGAAATTGCAAGACACTCAACTCAGGATCGACAATGGGAAGTCTACAGATTTCTCTTGGATGAAAATTGTGAAGTTCCGTTAGCAAGTGTTCAAGCTAGAAAACACATAGTGGACAAAGTTAGGAGAACACTGATGGGATGGTAAGGTAAAGATGACCTGGAGAACCATAATTTTGCCCTTTTTTACACAGTTACTCTCAAGTTGGACATCTCGGCGCTGCATGAGGTTCCCTGTTTGCCAACAGCGGAGCAAATCCAAGCTGACTGTTTTCTGGTGAGATGATTTATACCGTTTGGCATAACATTGTATTGATCCGGTGCCATTGCTTCAATGCTCTGTCCGTCTTCTGCAATGTGATCAGAAAACTCATGACATCACAACTGCAGCCAGGATTTCCGACCAAGTGATGTAAATAGCTAAAGCTGTTGTTGCTGTTATCAAGTTTCTTTACAGGTTGTGGTTGTTTTCTATTAATGGAATGGTATTAGCCATTAGTTTGTACCCCTTTGATCCATAATGTTATGCTCAAATCAAGGATTTGGAAATTTTGATCTCCTCAAACATGGTATTAGCTTGTTACAATTATTGGTTGGAGAATTCCCAGCCGCTGCGTTCCATTTTGGAACTATCAAGGTTCTTCAATTCAATGCTTTTTATTAGACTTGTCACTTGTTAGCAATGCACTTTAGATCCATTAGTTTTCGATTTGTTACTTGAATAATGTAATGTCCTTGTTTTTGTTTTCTTTTCACAAAATCTCACCGAAGTGTGGGCTAAGAAATTCACCGAGTCGAGACTTTAATGTATTAAACATGAAATGTAAGCGAAGAAATTGACCGAGTTAATTGCACATGAATTGTTGTACATTACAGTACAATAAAATACATTACAAATACATTATTTAGAATGTTTTTAGAAAAATTACTATCTACCATAATATAATATATTGTATAAAATAATATTTAATTTATTTTTGAGTTTGTGTAATACAGTAAATGTGTTTACTACAGTAATTTTTTTATTTTTTTGAGTTTGTGTAATACAATAAACGTGTTTATTATGGTAAATTTTTTGTGTCTTTTTATTTCTGATGTAGTGCAAAGTAGCAACATCGGTGGTTTGGACTTGATCAGCATCAGTAATTTGAATTTGGACTTTCGGATTATCAAGGACATGGAAATCTTCTAACCTCAAGTTGAAATTAGGATAAAAGGTAAACATGATAGTTTCAGCATTGAGAGAGGTTTGAACAGTACCAATAACAGCCTGCTAGTACTCCAAATACCTAGAATCAAGAAGAGCAATACGAGCAAAGACTGAAAGTCCTTTTCTGCCATGATAAGTAACAGCAATACAAATTGCACCAAAGTGGATATGGGTTAAGCCCTGTTGAAGCCAAGCAGGAACAGATTCAAAAGGAATTTCTAGAGTGATAAATTGTTCTTGGCTCGTGGCTTTTATGGGACACTGGTTGAAATAGGAAGACTGTATATATTCTTTAACTTGGGATTTTGGTTGGTGAATAATTGTTTTTATGCTAGAGAAAATATTAGAACGGTGTTTAGCAAAAGCATCATAAGGGTTAAGGAAAGGGAGTTGGGAATCTTGGACTTTCTGAGAGTCATCCAAGAAGGAGAGTTCATAAAGGTAGTTTATTTTCTGAGTGGTTTCAGGTTTAAGAGAAAGTGAAACAGAAGATGGAGATCTTACTACAGACATGATGAGCGGGCTTCCCTTACCATTACTTCATCTTAGAACAACAATCTGGAGAGGCTTTGATACCAATAATGCCGAAGGAGCTATGAACCTAACTAAAGCTAACTATGACTGTCCTAAACTAGCTTAATAGGCATCACACGCCATAAACGCCACTGGAAAGACTATCCTCTTAGGCCAAAACTAGATTCATAGATCCCAGAATACTAATAACAGGATCCCAGATTAATGGTCAAAGGAGAGAGTAATGATAAGAGAAAAAAGAGAATTTAGAAACTCATAGTGTTTATTGCTTAGTAAGAGACTCAAGAAAGTGAAGCTTAGCTTAACTTGACTTAACTTGAGTTCTCCGGAGAGTTACAACACATATATATAGATCCTCATTAGTGGAGGATGACATCACTGCTTACATCATCAAGCACTAATAAAGCTACTTTTACAAGGATAAGATAAGATAAGATTCCTAAGAGACAAGATCTATCATAAAAGATAAGATAAGATCTACTTTTTACAAAGAGATAAGATAAGATAGAATCTTATCTTTACACCTTAAAAGCTAAAGTTACTTTATCTAAGATAAGATAAGATCTTGGCGGGGTCCAGAGCATCATTTCTTGATAGGCTCATGTGATGGTGACATGTTCATATCTTTTGGGTCCATGTCATCTAGAGATGGATACCAGTCAAGTTCAACTTTTGCCTTTTCTTTGTCATGGAGCTTCCTTTCAATTTCTTTCTCAAAAGCAGATAGATAATCTTGAGTGCTAGGGTCATCAGGCTCTGTGAAATTATTATAAAAAAGATCTAAAGAAAGATCGGAATATGAGTCTTGTGAATCCTGAAACAGAGAATCAAAATAATTTGGATGGCAGGATGATTTAGCAGTGTCGAGGACAGGTGGATGCAATGCCTTGGAATTGATATTGTTGAATTCACATAAGGCATGATGAAGTGCAGTGTGGACAGCTGGACTGGAGATAGGATCTATAGTCTAAAATGAATTCCAATGAAAGGCTTGCTATTGAGTCCAAAGAACCTGTTGAGTCGGATTCCAAACATATGGACGAATGAAGAAGTAGACAACAAAATCTTCCAGTGCTTAAGCTTCTACTTTCTGCCATAGTTAGAACTCATGAATCTTATTGAGAAATTCTCGTCGCCACCAAGAGAGAGGATCATACCATTCTAGGAATTACCAATGCAGAGAGGCATGATTGTCAGGATTGTTGAGAATCTCATAACTCTCAATGAAGGGAAACATTATTGCATGAGTGCAGAGAACAGAGAGGCACCAAAGGAACCAAATTTCTTCTTTGTAAAGGGGAAAATCTTTGTAGAACTTGAATAGGATAGACCATGATTGATCTATGTAGAAAAAGTTTTCATCAGGAGGGACATTGCGGCGATTGGAGAAAATATACATGAAGTGGAACAAATTTCTGGTAGCAAAAAGTTTTATAGTGGCAGGATATGTAAGAGGACACTTAGGAAGAGAGGATTGTTTTTTGGTTGTAGGGACGTATTGGATAGGATTGACATTTTTTCTGGGATTGGGATTAGTTTTAAAGTGATCCATGGTGAAGACTAAAGGAAGAGTGGCAACTGGAGTGAGTAGCTTGGGTGGTTGGAAAATGTAATTTGGAATGAGGTTCCTGTGTCCTTTTATATGTTAAACTTCAAAGTTGTATTTACTAAACCATTCTACCCATCGAAGAAGTTGTTGATGTGGCACAGTCTTGCCTTTGAAGGAAAGCATCTTAGGAAAAGATGAACAGTTCATGACAACTGTAAAATGATGTCCAATTAGATGAAACTCAAATCTCTTTATGCCATACTTCACGGCTAAGATTTCTTTGAAAGTTGAGTGATAATGGCATTCGGAGTCTTTGAATTGACCACTTGCATATCCACATATGTGTTTCTCATTGTCTTTTTCTTTAAGTAGCACAACACCCCAACATTTATCACTAGCATCAGTCTGAAGGATTCTTTTTTCATTGGAGGGAATATGAAGAGGTGGCAAATTTTGAGTGACTGCTTTAATCTTTTTGACTGACTGAGTGTGAATTATTGATCAGGGAGGTGGATTCTTTTTCAAAAGTTGGTTGAGGGGTTTTACCAAAAAATTGTAGTGGGAAATGAACTATCGAACATAGTTAGCAATACCAAGAAACTGTTGGACTTGCTTTTGTGATAGGTGGCTATCAGAAAAGTTGAGAAGTTCAGAAGCCAAGTAAGGCTGAGGTTGATACGTGCTATTGTAAAAATGCATGATTAGAAAATCAATTTCATCCTTGGTAAGAATCATCTTCGAAGGGGACAACATGATTCCATGATCTTTGGTTAAATTGATAAACTGTTGAAGATGCTTCAGGTGAAGGAACATCAGGAGAGAAGATAAGAACATCATCAATATAAATGAGAGCATGATGGAGCAAAGGCTCATAGATTTGAATCATTGATTGCTGGAAGATGGAAGGAGCAGCCTTGAGAACAAATGGCATAACGGTCCATTGATAATGGAAATTACGAATACAGAATGCCGTTTTGGGTTTATCAATAGGGTCAATGTCAAGTTTCCAAAATCCTGCTTTGAGGTCAAACTTTGAAAAGATGCGGACATTATGAAGGAAGGAAAATAGTGAGAAGATTTTGGGTAAAGGGTATTTGTTGTCTTTGAGGAAAGGGTTGAGTGGAGTGTAGTCAATGACAAGTCTCTTTTTTCCACGAACTTGTTTAACATGTTTGTTGACATAAAAGGCTTGATAGGCCCAATCTGACTTTGTGGGCTCAATCAACTTTTGGGCTAACATCTGAGCACATTTTTCTTTGGCTAAAGCATAATCATCAGGGGACATGCTGGGATGGGTAGCTTTTATGGGATTAACATCTTCAGATTTTTTGAAAGGAAGCATAATGAAAAACTCAGGACGGGTCCATAAAGGTTTTGGGTGTTTGGTGAGAAATTTAGAGTGGAAAGAGGCACCATAGTATGTTTCAAGTTGGGTTTGGAGATCTGTAGATGGGTTTGGGTTTTGAAGAGTAAACAATGTGTGTTAGGTAGTGTAAGGTTGAAAAAAGTGTTTGAAACGAAGTCTAGTGGGCTGAATGGACAATTTGGGTAAGTGGAATAAAGCATCAAATCTAAGAACTAAATCTTTACTAGGAAGATCAAAACCAAGAGCATGAGCCCATATATAACAATCTGAGAACAACTGAATCATAATGGGTTTTTTGGTTTTGAGCTTTATGGTGAGAATACCTTGGTTAGCAGCTTGGAAATGTTGGGTGTAAGGTTTCCAATATTCAGAAGGAAGGATTTTTGGGTTGAGAATGGTATTGTGAGTACCAGTATCAATGAAAGAAACAACTCTAATTGGGTTGGCAAATTTATCAGGAAAAATGTGAGCAAAGGCTAATGGAATGGGTTGTGAGCAAAGGATATGGTCAGGGTTAGGTTGAGGAGAAGAACTTGTGGTATGAGGAGTGGGATCTGAGAAAGGTATGTGTTCTATCATCGTCAGTTTCAAAAGAGAGGGATTGGGACAAGGGGAAATTGGAAAGGCATTTATGGTAGCAATATCGGACAAAGGGTCATCATCTAAAAATCTTCATCTGATTCAGAATCAGAGTATTGGATGGCAAAGAGAGTGTATGGATTAGTATCATCATCAATGGAGAAGAGAGAGAAGAGAGATTCAATATCATCTTCTTAAAGATTGACTAGAGATGTCTGTTGGATCTGTTGGATAAGCTTCTGTGATTGTTTCTTATTAGGACAAGCCTTTGCAAAATGACCTTTTTTGCCACAGACATAACATCTATTGCCTTTCTATTTGAACTTCTTGCATCGGAAAAATCTAATCTTTTTGCTTCATCGAGAAGGGAAAAACACGTCTAGACTTCTTGAAGAACTTAGATCGCTTAGAAGTCTTACAAGAGCAATCTTTTTTGGGAAAATATTGGATTTCCAAATCTGGACTTCTGCAAGCAGCTTTGAGCTGTGGATCTTTTCTTTTCTTTAAAGTGTCTTGAATCAACTTCTGAGAATTACAAAGACGATCAAGGGCCATGAAAACCTTTTGATAAATTGACCAAGAGAAAGAGAATTAAGTTGAATTCCCTGCTTTCAAATCAAGAATATCGTGCTATTAGAGAGCTGTTTAGGAATGGAGGATAAAAATCCTTGCTTGAGATTAGGATCATTTGCACCATTAAGCATATACAAAACTTTTGACATTCTTGCATAATGTTTGTCAAGATGTTTCCTGAGTAAAGAACAACATTTCATTATGAAATAATCATTACGATCAACTTCTTCAAAATCATCAGGATTGCCTATGAATTCAATGTGGATCTTTTGGAGAACATAAGCAATAGACTCACAACGAATAAAGTGCACCTTTGAATATTCATCCATACAAAAAAAACCAATCACGGAGTCTGCCAATGAATCGAGAAGTAAATTCCATAAAATTTGTTCAAGTGAAGGGTGATCAGCATGTTTGGTTTGCTGTTCAAGCCATGCATAAAATTCTTGGACTCTATCTCTCCATTTTCTTCGAGGAATATCTTCAAATTGAAACCAAGGACCAGAAGAGGGTCTTGAAGGTTGTTGTGGCCTGCTGTCAGCTTCATTTTCATTATCATGATCATCAGGCATATCAGTGTAATAAGGCTGGGTTGGAGGTGGTTGAGTAGTGGTAGTGCTCTCTGCTAGATCAGCCATAAAAATTGGAAAATGTTTAGGATCTGAGTCATCATTAGAATAATCTGATTTAGAAGAGTCAGAAGAGGAATCATCCGGTGGAGTGGCAGATGAGATAGCAAGAGTGGATTGAAGAGCTTTTTGTTGCAGGGTGTCAACCAACGGATTGGAAGGTTGAATCATATGGGAAGAGGGGGTGGTTCTTTATGCTGGACATCTTTTTGTTTAACATCAAGAAGAGCTAAGGTCTGAGAAATAGTTTGTGGAGTGGTTTGTGTGGACTGGGTAGAAGGAGATACAGGAGTTGAAACAGGTGCAGTACATCTTTTAGGTTGTTTATGAAAGTGTTCTTGCATACAAAGTTCATTAAAATAGCCTAAACATTCAGGATTTGTTTGTGAGGGTTCAGAGTATGAAGGTATCTGAATGGGAGGTTAGTATGTAAAGGCTACAAGGGAAGGATCATAAAATGGGAAGGACATGGTTGGTGGAGCAGGAGTAGAAGTCCTATTAAGATCTCTTTGGATGCATTCAATCTGTGCCTTAAGACGTTGAACTTCATAAGCCTTCTGAGTGAAAGTAGAATCATAAACACGTTGAGCTATTGCAGACATGAGTTCTTTGTCCAACTCTGAAACTTGAGACTGGAGGCATTGCATCAACTGATAAACAACAGCATTATAATGAGAAAGCTTAGTATCAACACGAGAAGAAACATTATCAACTTTAGTTTTAATTCTGTGAAGTACTTTGTTTTGAGCTAAAGCATTTTCCAGTTGCCAATTCAGGACAGCTTTAGCTGGAGGGACAGATCGAGGGACTCCTTCATGGGTAATACCTGGAGATTTGACAAAAGGAGTGGTACGAATTTTAGTATTTAGGTTGGTGATTTCGTGGAGGGAAGGAAAGCCATCAGTATAAGAAGCAATGGGTTGATACATGAAAATAGGAGGAGGTGTTTGAACAGGTTTTGGTTGCTAGTAAAAGGATTGAGCAGCATAGGATTGTGGTTTAGTCTGAAAAGGTTTTGGTGTAGGTTTATAGGGTGAGGGAGGAGGAGATGAAGGTGGTAAAGAGGTTTCATAGTGTGGAGGTGGAATGTATCGAACAACATAATCATATTTTCCAGAGGGTTGGCCAAGAGTGCCAATAGAAGGATCATCATCCTGATCCAAGTGATCCTAGAATCTTGCTTAAGAGGAAACTTTCTTTTTCGCCTTTCTCCTTTGTCGGCGGAGATCTTCATCATCTAGTTTTGCTGCAAAGGACGCTTCATAACAGTCATCATAGTCGCATTCACCCCAATAACAGTGACCATCACGCTTGAAAGCATAGATAGGATGTCCATCAGTTTCAAAAGCTTTTATGGGAATATTTTCCTGTTGGAGAGAAGAAAAAGGTTGGAGCATGAATTGAGTGGAAAACACAGAGCCAGTAGAGGATTCAGGCGCATCCTCTTTAGGGGGACGAAATATGGTTTCAATCAAACCATTTTTTTTCTTGATAAAGATAGGCTTAGTAGACTGGACTTGCTGTTTCTGCTGATGGATCTGCTCATAGCTGGTAAGCCATGACTGAGGGAAGTACATAGTTCTTCTTTAGAAAGCTGTCTGGGGATCTGAACACAAGTAGGAACTTGAGTAGAATCAGAAAAATAAATAAATAAAAATATATGAGTATTTTATTGGACAATTCCGTTGTATTTTATTTTATAATTGTTATTTCAATTTATCAAGTTTTTGGATTGCTAATTTATTTAGTTATTTCTTGTTTCCATGGCAAAGGTATTTGAATTTTGTCTTTCTAAAAAAATATTAATGTATGTATTGAAAATTATATTTTATAATCATTTTTTGTCTAATTAATAATAGCACAAATAATTAATTTTGTTTGTATTTATTTTTAACTTTTTTTACAAAATTAATATAATTCTGTATATCAAGTATAGTATAAAATATTACAGAATAATATAATTTTGTACTAAATATTATATGTAATAATATAGACTATAAAGTTTAATTTAATGTTATTCTGATTAATATAATACAGCGACCAAATAGGAGAAAGGTTTTAAAAAAGTTAACTAAAGTATTTGACACCCGTGTGATTGTAATGTAAAATGAAATGAAGGTAAAATTATTTTATTTTAAATAATTTAAAAATAAAAATTGATAAAAAATTTATATTTTATTTTAAATCATTATGAAAAAGAATTTGAGATTTCATTTTGAATAAAATCTCAAAAATATTAAAATACTATAAAAAATTAACAAAATTTAGCCAAGGGATTAAGGGGAAAAATGAAATAAAAAAGTTGCATCCAAAACGGCATAATTCGTCTGTGCCTCTCGCTCGAGCTGCTCTTGAAATCCCCAATTCAAGAGCAAAAACACTCAACAAACCACCATCTATCGGCTCCTCAGGTCTCGTCAATCCGCCAATACCTACTGCTTCATCATTATCACCCATAACCTGCCACAAGAAAGACCCATCAATGGAGGAGTAGGAATTTAAAACAAAAGCTGTAATCTTTCACAGGCTGGATTCTCAGCTCTTAATTGCTCGGCCTGGCTAGAGCTTTCCCGCCCATTCCTTTCTTATCCCCCTTTTCTTGGTATGCTATTATAAAATTCGGGCGATTTAAGAAAGCAACGAGCTTCCTCTGGATTTACTCTCAGATTACTACTTCACAACAAAGATGTTTGGGCACTTAATGAAAAAGAGTCCAACTTTACTCTATCGTTACAATCCTTTTGTAAGTTATTTCATTTCCCAAGTTTACCTTTTTTCTGTTATTAGTTTACACAATCTATTTCTTTTTTCCCTTTTTTCTCCAGAGAGGGTTGCATAGCAGAAATAAGAAGGCCATGGAATTTATAGCCAAGGGATGGAGCGCCTTGAAAGAAGTTGACAGAGTCATTGACTACTGTGAGCTCAACGACAGCCGACTCGTCCCTCTTCTCAGGGTACTCAATGGAGCTTTGGAATTATGAGGTTCAACTGAAGTTATTTGTTTTTGTTTAGTTTATTAGGTTCTGAAATCAACCCAAGTATTATAGGCAGCCCATTCTAAATATCTACTAGAAGTTGAAAAATGAATTTTGGGTTCTTTAGGTTTGAGGGGGTCAATGGGATACGATAATTTCTTTGAATAGCACTGGAGTGGAAATTTTTCATAATTGTATTTCTGTGGGTAGTTTGACCTTTACAGATTGATTAAGTTTGGAAGGATGGACACATTTACGAGAATATTGAGAATTTGATGTGATCGGTTGAGTTTGCAACTAGTGACACTGTTTTTGAAGTAGATGGCTATGGCTTTTATTCAGGATATGAACCACAGGGCTTTGATAATATATTGTACCTGATAAAAAAACTAATTAAGGTAGCATTTGTTTATATGAAACTGTATTAAGATAGGTTTTATTTGATTGCTTAACTTCTTGTTATTTTATTTTTCTTAACAGAAATGGAGATGCTTTCTCATGAAAGCAATGGTTGAATTGTTTCCACACCATTTTATGCATGTAATGTTTATTTAAAGTAGAGAAGAATTTTAAATTACTATGCTCTTGACACCAGCACTTTTTTCCCTCATTTGTGTTACCAGACAGCAAAGGAGAACTTTGAATTGGCTTTGGAGGCTGACAACTCAAATACCCATGCTAGATATTGGTTGTCAAAATTGCATCTAAAGTATCATGTTCCCGGAGCATGTAAAGCTGTGTAAGTTTAACTTTGTGCTCTGTTTTTTCTCCTTTGCTGTGTGCCTCTGATAATGGTTTGAAGTAGATATTGTCAAAATACTAGTGTATCATGATGGTTTCAGATATAGATAATAAATAAGAAATTTTTTCATCTCTCCTATCCCAATAACCATACATGAATTCAGATTATTTAATTTCAGAATTGGATGCCCTATCTGTGATTAGTGCTTTCATTAAACGTTTTAAAGCTGTGAGACTGGAATTAAGGTGATTGTTATGGATGCCTTCATGCTTTCCAGATTAGGTTGCCCTTTTCAGTGTGAAAAAGTTAAGATCAACCATAACTTGGCTAATTACTCAAGTCTACAGTACACTTCAATAATTTTGACAATGATAGCAGGAAGCAATACAATTGACCATTTCTTGTTAAATTTCTCTGGGTTGATCTCATGTATTTTGTCCATTTTTTCTGGTTGTGGTGCTATTACCTGTTATATTGATTGCAAGGTTTCTCATGTCTCTGCCTTTGCCATGAATAGAGGGGCTGCATTGTTGGTGGAAGCTGCAGAGATGGGTGATGCTGATGCGCAGTATGAATTAGGCTGCAAGCTGAGGATTGAGGTTGGGCCTATTACTGTGTGTTGACTGTTGAGTAGTTTGTGTGTGAAATTGTGAACATGAATCAGTCAGATTTTTAATTAACCTCTTGTATGTTGCCTGTGCGGTGCTAGGAATATAGAATCAGGTAAATTGCTGTACACTTTTAGGTAAATTAGATTTCCGTCAACAGTAAGTGCAAAACCAATGATAATACCATTAATATGTCATTGAATTTTGTATTTCATAAATGCAACAAAAAACTCTTTTAGAATAAACAGTGTAAATTTATAATTGCATGAATGACATATAATGGCTGATATTCATATTCCATCACTAGAGAACAATTTAGCAGTCAATTGGCTAGTGAATTTAGTTGTATATGCTGAAAACATGTATTTAGCATAAGGCATTTTCTTTTTTAGTTTAATCCTGTTTTCTATAAAATAAATTTCTTTTCCTACTTCTGTTTCAATTCCTCATTTGGCATTGTTCATGGTACATCTCTGTGTGCTGGCACCCAACTGGCTTATTGACTGAATAACTAGGGGGAGGGGATGTAGCTTTTTTCCCTATGATCAATCTCCAGCGCGGAGGCCTAGATTTCCTTGGGAATTTTCGTTGCCATCACTTTTTTGTTTTATTCAGCGTATTTAGTTTTTGTGAGCTTGATATATGTAGATTGCCAACTAGTTTATGGTGTTTCTGTTAAATTTTTTAATGTCATTTAACAATACTAGGTAATCTTATTTGTGTGTCTCTCTCTCTTGGATAGCAAGATTATGTCCAATCAGATCAACAAGCTTTTTACTATTTGGAGAAGGCCGTTGACCAGGTGTGCTAACCCCTGAAGCATATACTTATTGATGTTGCTTGCACATGGTCTTACATTCTTACTTTATCTTTGGTGTTCTAGTTGCATCCAGGTGCTCTTTACCTTCTTGGTATTGTATATTTGACAGGGGATTGTGTGAAGAAAGATATTGCCTCAGCTTTATGGTGTTTTCATAGGGCATCAGAGAAGGTAATGGGACATGTTCTTCATGCTATATAAATTACAAATTTTAGTTATCAATTTTAAAAGGGGCTTGGGCATGAGGGGTCTTGCTCATTCTTAACTTTTTAATGGTTGACATTCCCAGCCTTTCTTCCAACATGTCTAGGCCCAGAAAAATACTGGCCTGCACTGGGTTTACAGAAGCTACTCACATGTCATTGATCTTACTATGTATTGGAGTCCACTTTCATATTAGAGTTGTGTACTTACACTTGGTGTAGTCAAGTTCTTTTCTAGCCCAATATGGTTGCCCTTTTCAGTGGATGAATGAAATAGTATTTCTTTGTATGCTCATTCAGTGTCGAGTTCATAAAGTTTTTCTGTGCACTTGCTGACAAGAGGCCGGGATTGCAAAAAGGTTTTGCAGCCTCATAAAATCACTTCTGCAATCTATCACTAACTAATTAGGGTCTCTATTCAAGACTTGTCATCGCCGAAAGAGCTCCAGACACATTGGAAACAAGAAAAGGAGCTATCTGATATTATTTCTTAGGATGACACCTGATGTTATTTTTGGAGTTTAAGATTGAATTATTCTTTGAAAGATTGAGAAAATATTTGAAAAAGTTTCAGAATGAAATCATAAGTGCAGGATAGGTTCTTTGTTTGTGTAGACCTTGTTATGGAGACATATAGTTAAAAACAGCAACTTTTTGTTGATATCTGAGTTGATGACAGATCTCTATGTGAAGTTCATGTCTGGCTGAATGCATTATGGCCTTTAATAATTTCTAGGAATAAACCATGCTTTTAGTAGTCTCCTTGACTGCATTTTGATGAAATAGGCTTCATGTTTACAATAGTTAGACTGATATATTTATGCAGTACTTGTGTACTGCAAATCCTTTCATTATCTGAGATGGAAAATGAGAATGCAGAATTACTAACATATGTTGGAATCTCTTGTTTTATCATCAATAACACATCTCTTCTTGTATTGACATTTGTGCAGGGACATACTGGTGCAGCTGTAGCATATGGATCTCTCCTTCTTCGAGGTTAGCTGGTCACACCTTTATTAGCTGTTCTGTTTGAAAAGGGGGGTGCTCCAGCTTTTTGTTTCGGGTTGATTTGTTTTTCATGAAGTAAAGCATGTGATGTGATTATATAATTTACTACTCCCACCATTCCGCCAAATTATCACTTCTTACACAAATCATCAATATTAAGATAATAATTAGTTTCGCTAATTTTTATGAGAAAGAGAAACATAATTAAATGTTTTTTTTTGACATTATATGAAGCGTAAATTTGGAAAGTATGAATTAAATAATCTTGAATTTATCAAAGTAATAATTTGGTGGGATAATTTTATTTTATTTTCTTTTTAAAAAATGTGACGATTTAGTGGGACGAAGGGAGTTCTTAATTTTGCATGTGATAGTTGCAATATTAAACTCATGGGCATATTAATTTGGTATGTGATAGCTACAATAATAAACTCTGGGGTCTTATTTTTGTGGCTCTTTGACTATTTACTGGCATGACATATGGAACGATAGGCCACATTAAAACTTAAGTGTCATAATTTGATTTGGCAATTTGAAATGGAATGGTCTCGGTTCAGTTTCCTCTTCTGTAAGTATACTAATTAGACATTCTTATGTGCAAAGAGTATTACTGGATTGTGATTGCCTGCTATTTGGTTTGAGTTTCTATTTTTTCAGTGCCATTGACAGAGCTAGCCTGAAAACTAACTATTATTTTTACGTACTTAAGGCAAACGAATACCCCCATTGCCTTTTGAGAATAGTCCTTTTTTTTTTTTTTTTTTTTCTGTCTTTGTTTATGCATACTTATGGGAAAACTGTTGAGAATGAATTTTCTGGATATTGAGTTCTTACTGAATATATATCCACCCAATTTCTGACCATGAAAGTTGATGGAGATGACTTCTTGTATCTCACTAGCCTTTTTGAACACAGAAAAATGGAGTATTCCTTTGTAAAAATTACCCATAATTTACATAGGGTGGCATTTACAGGAATAGTAATTTGGATGTTGTATGGTCAGGTGCACAAGTTCCAGAGTCGATATTGAAATTCAATGTGAAGAAAAAGGCAAAAAATTCAGAAAGTGGGAATGCGATGAATGCAGTAGAGATGGCAAAAGCACAGTTCCAGGTTGCAGCAAAAGCTGGATGTAATCTTGGATTAAAATGGTTGCAGAGAATTGAGGAGGAAGAGAAACACCTACTTATGGAAAATACCTCTCAAGATGTACCAAAAACCTAAAATACCATGTTTTGGCATCAAGTATAATCGGTATGTTAAGACTAATAAGTTTTATGATCATATAAAGATTGAATCCTGATTTTGTGGTCAATTTATTTTATTTTGTAAGAAATCAATGTTGATTAATAAATTTTGAAGCAAAACATTACTTAATTATGGAACTAAATTAGGCATTTAAAATGAGAATAAACAATGAATATTAGGTACTTCCCTCTGAAGGGAATGGCTATTTAGAATTGTTTGTGAAATAATTGAGCTTTCCATAACGTGACTTCTACACTTTTATGAGTCGTTGCATAAAGACCCAAGAATTCACTGTAGCCACCACAAAATTGCAATTTCATAGAACTACTTAATATGTTGCCCCACGTTTTTTTGATGGAAACTGATAACTATTGACTTCGATTCTATCCATTAGAGTAAAAATGTGATTTTGATCCACGATCTATTTATTATCCAATTTATTTGATTTGCAAAGTGATGCGATTTATTTGTGATCTAATTAGTTTATAAAAAAGATAAAATTTATATTATTAAATATATTAACCTATTCATTATCCAATTAGTTTATAATCTTCCAACAACAATATTATAAACTTATTTATCAATCAATTTGTTTATAATTCAATCCGTCATTTAACCAATTCAAATTTAGCTCGCCCAACTCATGTGCGACCTATATAATTGAATAAAAATATCTGTAAAAATTATTTTTTATATTAACTCAAAAGTAGCATTAATGATGATAGAGTTCATTAACAATAGAATCAGAAAAAAGAAACAATATTAAGTAAGTGGATATATCTATATATAGTGATAGAAAATTTACTCTTCAAGCTTCAATTTACGGGAATGACATTATATGAAGAAATTTCGTATATATGAATTCACACTCAACCATTCCTGTTGACATAAGGACCACTTGCAACCGTAGGGCGTCTACGCACGTGTGAAGAATTATTTTTTGTCGTGACACTAAGGGTCCATTTTATTTGGCTATTTGCTTATTGGTGATAGTTAATACTAATAGTGATAGAAAATAACAGATAGTGAATTTATTTTTGGTGTTTAACAAAACTATCTATAGTTAATATTGCTTTATTATAAAATTATCGACATAAATAAAAATACTGACTGTGATATCAAAAAATTAAATGAATAAATAAAAATACTGACCATAATATCGAAAAATTAAATGAATAAATAAAAATTATTGATGGTAAAATTTGAACTCACAACCTCCTACAAATTCATAAAGGACACGTACCAATTGAACTATAGGTAATAGCTATTATTAGTTTAACTTATTATTTATTAATTTAATAATAAAAGGGTACAGAATTCTGAAACCACTACAGTCTGTAGTGATTTCAGAAGAAAAAATTAAAATTTTTCATTGAATTTCACATCTGAAATCACTACGTGATACAACAATTTTGTATTTTACTCCAATTTCGTAAAAATTTTTTGATACATACAAATTTTGTAAATATTTTTTTAAAAAATATTATTTAAAAAAATGTGCCTTTTATAATGGTACAGAACAAAAAAAAAGGGTTAAAATAAGAGATTTACGGATCATTGAATACGGAGTTAAAATTGATCAACGATAAAATCCCTTGATGCGCTCGCTCTGATCTGAGGTGAGTAAGAAATTTCACATGAGGTGAGTAAGAAATTTCATATATATGAATTCACAATTCACCATTCCTGTCGCTGACATAAGAAGGTATTTGCAACCGTAGGGCGTCCACGCACGCGTGAAGAATTATTTTTTGTCGTGACACTAAGGGTCCATTTTATTTGGCTATTGCTTATTGTTGATAGTTAATACTAATAGTGATAGAAAAAAAAAAAATAAAAGTAGACACCAAATTAATAAAAAAAAATAAAAAATAAAAACCTGAAGGGCAAAGGCAAGTAAAATTCATGGTACAGTGATCAAAATGTCTTATTCTAAATTTGTTTATTTATTTATTCTTTATTTGCATACGGTGATTAATAAACCTTAACAAAGCAAAGAAATAAAATTAAGGTTATTGGGCAAAAGAGAAGCCATGTGTGTGAAGATTTTGTCTTTGTTATCTCTTTTAGTTACCTTAACAGACTCCCAAGATCTTAGTTTCACCTACAATGGCTTCCGGTCAGCTATTCTAAGCCTTAATGGTATAGCTCAGATCACTTCTAATGGTCTTTTGCCACTAACCAATCGCACCATGCAACAAATAGGCCATGCCTTCTATCCAAACCCAATAACTTTCAAAAAGTCGTCAAATTCTTCTGCTTTCAGCTTCTCTACAACCTTTGTCTTTGCTATTGTACCTGAATATCCAACTTCTAGTGGCCATGGGCTTGCCTTTGTAATTTCACCAACCACAAGCCTCTCTGGTTCTCGTCCAAGCCAATACCTTGGTCTTTTTAATGAAACCAACAACGGCAATGCCGCCAACCATGTTTTTGCAGTGGAGCTTGACACCATCTTCAACAGCGACTTCGGTGATATTAATAATAATCATGTTGGGATTGATATTAATGGGTTAAGGTCTTATCGATCTGAACCAGCAGGATACCATGCAAATCCTAGTGATGATAAGCTCACAAACTTGAGCCTTATAAGTGGTGAACCGATGCAAGTATGGGTGGAATATGATGGTGTAGATAAGCAAGTTATTGGCTCCAATTAATATAGCTAAACCCAGAGTTCCACTTTTGTCATTAACTTATGATTTGTCACCGATCTTGGAAGATACTATGTATGTTGGCTTCTCATCAGCTACGGGTTCTTTCTTGTCATATCATTATGTATTGGGTTGGAGCTATAAGATGAATGGCCAAGCTCAACCGTTAGATCTTTCTCGATTGCCTACACTTCCGAGAATTGGACCCAAGGGGAAATCAAAACTTCTAACCATAGGGTTGCCATTGGTTTCTGTAAGTTTGATCTCGATTGCGGTCTTAGGTTTAGTTTATTTCATAAGAAGGAAAAGAAAATTTGCAGAAGTTTTTGAAGATTGGGAGCTAGAGTATGGGCCTCACAAGTTCAAGTACAAAGATTTGTATATTGCCACTAAAGGATTCAAGGACAAAGAACTGTTGGGAAAAGGAGGATTTGGCAGAGTATACAGAGGAGTATTACCAAGTTCAAAACTTGAGATTGCGGTGAAAAAAGTGAATCATGAATCTAGTCAAGGAATGAAGGGTTTTGTAGCAGAAATTGTTAGTATTGGTAGACTTCGCCACCGGAATTTAGTCCCACTGTTAGGCTATTGCAGGCGAAAAGAAGAGCTACTTCTGGTTTATGATTATATGCCTAATGGAAGTCTAGACAAGTATCTGCATGACAAACCTCAAGTGACTCTGAATTGGAGACGGAGATTTAGAGTCATAAAAGGTGTAGCATCAGGTTTGTTTTATTTACATGAAGAATGGGAGCAAATTGTGATACATAGAGATGTGAAGGCCAGCAATGTTTTGCTAGACAGTAAATTGAATGGAAGACTAGGAGATTTTGGGCTAGCAAGATTACATGATCATGGTACAGATCCTCAACCAACAGATATTGTTGGTACTTTTGGTTATCTTGCACCTGAACATGCTCGAACCGGAAAGGCAACAACAAAAACTGATGTATTTGCCTTTGGTGTTTTTCTGCTTGAAGTTGCTTCTGGTAGAAGGCCAATACAGCGCGGAGCACCCGAGGAAAATGAAATCTTGGTTGATTGGGTGCTTGGTTGCTGGGCTAAAGGTGAAATTCTTGAGGCTAAGGATCCAAATATGGGTAATGATTATATAGCAGAGGAAGTGGAGTTGGTGTTGAAACTAGGACTATTGTGCTCGCATTCGGACCCTGAAACTAGGCCAAGCATGAGACAAGTTGTGCAGTTTTTAGAGGGGGATTTTCCTCTGCCAGAATTGTCATCACTTCGCCATTCCACTAGTGGCCTATCATTTGCAGGCAGGCAAGGTTTTGATGATTTCGTCATGTCCAATCTATCTTCCATTGACAATGCATTTTCACATTCAACTTCTGTAGCCGCGTCCCTTCTTTAGGGGGCCGCTGAGTTCTGTTCTTTCGTGTCCTTTTAGTTGTCTGGTTTTTGTATGTATATACTGCATTTGTTAATTTATGCAAGTACAAGATACTGATACAATGTACAAAATATATGCTATTAGTGGGGGGGAAAAATAAGCACAGCAGAACCTGTAAAACTAAAATCTTTGCCTTAAATCTTTGACTCTCACAATTTTTCAAATTGACTAGTGGCGAGTCCTTTGGTAAATATGTCTACTAATCGATCTTCAGTTCGAATGACAATCATCTTTATTTCTTCTTGTAAGCCCTTCTCTCTAATATAGTGATAATGCACTTCACATGTTTAGTGAGTGCATGGAAAATTGGAATCTCAGCAAGCTTGATTACAGATTGATTATCACAATGCAATTGAACATCATACTCCATTGGATGATATTGATATTCCATCAGTTGTAGGGGTGTGCATTGGTAGGGTTCGGATCAACCCGACCCAAACTCAATTAATCCGAATTAGTAGCAATCCTCTCATCTGACCTGACCCTATATAAAGATCGGGCTTCTATCCGATTAACCTGATAATTATCGGGTCCCGACCCTTTTAACCCGAATTTAGTATTCTTTTTTTTTTTGGTTTAAACTTAAAATTATCACCACCAAAAAAAATTCAAAAATACAATAAACTAAAAATTTAAAAATTACAAAAAACATATATTACATAATAATTAAATACTAAGAACAATAATTAAAATAAACATCTACAATAAACATATAGTGTAGCTTTTAAATTAATAATTCTAAAGGCAAAGACATTCACTTTCACATTTTCTAATTTTACCATTAAATATATACACAACCATTTGCTTATCATACAATAGGAGTTCTGAGTTCCATAGAGAAATCCTCATCTAACATGAGTATTATAAAGAATGATTACATGATCTGGAACAACAAGAGGCAACTTATCGATATACATGAACAACCTCTTACAATTGTCTCTCAAAATTAAGGATAAATCAACAACATCAAACTTATCTGTATATATCCAAAGGTCAGCTAAATTGACTCTTTTGAGACTATCTCGACAAAAGGGACAAGATTTCACCCGCTCATTCCTGCCATGAAAACCAAAGTACCACATTATCAGTTTACAATGAAGCTAATAAAAGAAAACAAAACAAAAACAAAAGCTTCTCTGCGTCTCTGGGAGGCCTTTTTTTCCCCTTTTCTGGGGGATTTTGGTGATGACAAGCCAATGAGGATCCACCAACAACCAATTTATAGACACAACATATCAGACAACATGTTCAATTTTGACATTGGACATTTGGCCGAACAACTACAGTAAAGATATCCTCTTTTTTTTATATATATCTTGGGTAAAAAAATTCACAAGGACATTCTATAAAAGAAAATTATGGTCAAGTAGCAATATACAATTATATACAATTAGAACATTGCATGTTGGGTAAATCATCGACTGCAAGTTCCTCAAATATCCTATTACTGTAGAAATCACCCTAATTAAGCTTGAAACAAATTATCAAAATCTAAGATTACTATCATTAAATCAAACATACAACGCTTGAAATAAAATCAAACAAAATATTGAGAGAGAGAGATAGAAACATTTGTTCGTATGAGAGAGATAGCAGTACTCACACCTTTTAGCAGCACCTTCTAGTGAAGCTTTTTCCTATGTTTTGAACACTTCAAGAAGACAATTCATTAAAATATTAGATGGATAAATAAATATATATGCTAGAGATGTTTATTGAACCAATACATAATCCTACTATTGCCATGCTTCAATGAAGTGAGTCAACAAAGAGACTATGATAATGTAGCTGTTGTCTTTAGATAATTCATTATCACGTACCAAATTCAGACATCTTGAATATGTTCTAATTGATGATTTCCATATAAACTTTCAATAAGAAAAGGAAATGTCATAGAATCAAGAAAGCCTACAGAATGTGCATGTATAATTTTCCATACACAAATCCCATATCCTTCCTGGACAAAAGTATTTTAGTTGATCTAGAGGCATTCATAAAAAGAAGAAATGTGATATGTGCACAAGTCTTTTCAGTAGAAGATGGTTTCATTCTTCACAACAAAGCAATTAATATTTCCAAGGCATTCTAAATCTACAAGTTGTCTCCTACAGGTAATTGACTCTAGAACATTCAAGCAGGCCTTGACATTTGTCCAGCCAAATAAAAATTAAATTCGTATTTAATGCAGTAAATGGGCAAAGGAGCTCAAGAACTAAGCCCCTTTCACAAATAAAAAATCTAAGCTTGTCAAATTAAGAATGCTTCATATGCAATTATGCCTATCTAAAATGCTCCCACAACGAAACACAAGCAGCATCGACATTAATTTGCCTTTGAAACTTGAAAGAACACACCTTTGGAATAGATTCTCTACAGATGAAAAGAAATCGAGGTGAGATAGACTGAGAATAGATGCTAGTAGCAGGCGACGGTGGAAGAGGTGATGATAGTGAGGGCGTTTATAGCGAAAAAGAAAAAGAAACAAGAAAGAAAAGGGAATTGGGTATTTTGGTTTTTTGTAAGGTAGGGATCTCAGATATGGAAAAAGGAAAACGATGGAAGTGAAAAATTAGGTTTTTTTGCTTTTATAGTAATATTTTTCAGGTTGATTTTCGGGTTGGGTTTGGAGTGAATTTAACCTGACCCGAATTATCAAAAATCCTTAGACCTGAACCGAATTGATAAACCCGAACAACCTCACCCGAATAAGTTGGGTCGGTTTGGGTTTTGCACACCCCTAATCAGTTGTTTAAGCCAAGTGCTTTCTTGTGCGACCATCACTGTTACTCGATACTCTACTTTAGTCGTTGACATTGACACCGTCATTTGTCTTTTAATGTATCAAAAGACTGCTCCTGTTCTTAGTTTAAATACATATCCGGTATTTGACCTTTTTGTGTCATGATCATCTGTATAATCAGCTTTGATAATAGTGACTTAGGACAAGTCTCCTTATTGCTCTTCGAACCCAAAGTTTAACAAATTCTGTTCTTTACTGATGATAGATCGAATGCGAAGCAAGTTCCTTGCGATCACCTGCAAAAAGTAAACAAGGACTGGTGAGTTTTTGACAAGGGAGTCTCTGAGGGTTAAGTCAGGATTTCTGTGTAAAAGAGTAAGAATTTCTAGTAAAAGATTAAGTAACCATTTTATACCTGTTTTTCCTCTTTTTATAGGAGAAACCAGCACCTTTGCAGGAGATAATGGGAGAACTTTCCAGTTATTTTCGGCCACTAACCCATTTTCGGCGATTCTCGAGGGAAACGTGGGTTAGTGGTAACTGTTTGTATATTATGGTGGAGCTATTTTCGAAACATGTTCTTAACCGAGCTGTTACCCGATTAGAGAGCCCGGGTAGCTCGAACCTTTGGTCGATTTACGGGTCCTCATGGAGCTATGTGCTCAGTTAATACTGGACCGTTGAGCCGGTCTATGAGTTCGGTTGTTATCATAAGTCCCCCCACAGTTGGCGACATTTATGTCGATGGTTGGCAGATAAGTGATTAATGGACATATTCAATATTGTGAGATCGGAGCTCGTGGCGACTGGGCCGAGTGAGCTGGTGCCTACAGAGCTCTAGCTTAGGGTTCGATATTAAAAGCCATGTAAAATTGGATCATTTAGCTTAGAGTTCAATATTAAAAGCCATGTAAAATCGGATCATTTTGGCGCAGGGGAGACTTGCCTTTAACTTTACCTGTTCGTCTGCGAGTTAGCGAGATGATGTCAGCTTTTATATGAGCGCATTTATTGGAGGTCATCATGGCTTTCTATTTTATCGTGCATAATGGCTAAAAGCGCTTCGATTATGGTGCACTGCCTTTAATGCGCTATCCCATGCTCGGATCTACTGCCATGTGTATGGTCCGGATCCATCTTAGTTTTCCTATATAAACCTTCTCCTAATCTCCATTTCCTTTTCGTTTTTCACTTTCTTGATTTTCATTCTATTTTATCTTTCCTTTGCATCCATCGTCTTTGAATCCATTACTTGGAGCTTCGAAGATTTTGTTCTTCTCTGCCAATCTTCCTTTCCCTTTCGCCCATATTCATCAGGTTTGTCCTCTCTCTCTTTTCTTCATCCTTCTTTCCTTTCTTTCTTTCTTTTTTATTTAACTCTTTCGTCATGAGCTCGACAACTGCTTCGAGTGGAGGAGTGGGGGACAATGGAAATGCCCCCATAGGTAGTGCTCCTGGTATGAGTAGGGATTTGGCTTCAGAAGAAAGAAGCCGGCTTTTTGAATTCGGCCAATTTGTTACCTCTTCCAAAAAGAAAGCTCCACACCAATTGTCGGGAATGGGAAGCATAAGTTCAACAGTTAAGGAGGAGAATCTTGGTTCACTCTTAGCCCAACTGACCTCTAAATCGGACTACTTTGCTAGCAAACCTATCACCTCACAAAGGGCGAACACGAAATTCACTAACAAAAGGAAGACTGCAATTTATGAGGCACAACTGGAGGCTGGCGTCCGTTTGCCTCTAACTAGTTTCGAAGTGAGCGTGCTATGATACTTTCACATAGCCATAGGACAGCTTCACCCCAATGCCTGGCGGGCACTTACCGCACTTTAGATTTGGGCGGTGGAACAGGGCAAAAAATTGACACTAAACCTGTTCCGAGCAACCCATGCGGTCGATCTTCGAGCTGGTACCAAAGACCATAATTACATACAGGCTCTGTTAGGCTACGAAGTTTTTACTGGGAACTCGGAGTCCCTGAAGAAGTGAAAAGACAGTTATTTTTTGGTGGAATGGGTATGGGCTAATTTTCAATTTCGGACAACTTGGGAGAGGTTTGTGAATTGGAATGACAGCAACTTGTGGCTATCCGATGAAGAGGAGCTCATCCTTGCCCATTGGAGGAAACTGGCCATGGATAAAATGGGAATTGAGGAATCTGTTAGATCCCTATAGCTCGGGACTGCTTCCTCGAAAAAGAAAAGGTAACATATTATATTCCCTTGTTCGATGATACTGATTTTCTATTTTAATTTTCTTTCTCCTTACAGTTATGAGGAAGATGAGCCGAGCTGCTGAGATCATGAGGGCAAAGAGACAAAAGATCACCGAAGCTTCTTCAAGCGCGCCTTTCGTCGTTGAGGAAGTGGTGGCGACTCCCCCTTCCGAGGTTCAGCCAATGCCAACAGCTGCTAAAGTCGCTGGGACTCCGGTTGTCAAGGCCAAGCTTGCTTCACCCTCTGAGCCCCAAGGCCAGACCGAGAGGGAATCGAATGATCTCAACTCGCTGCTCACGGAGATCCACGAGTTATGGAAAGCAAAGGGGGATAAATATTCCTCCAGTGACTTGAAATTCAGCACGTTCGTGCATGTTACCTCTTGCGTGCCGAATGAGGTCAGTCCTCTCGCCTCGTTGAGCTGCGACAACTTGACCAATCGTTTAAAGAGGCACCAAATCGAAGTAAGTAGTTTAAATTATTGTGCGGTTTTGGTTCTCTGATTGTTGATTAACTTTAATGTGTTTGCAGGGGTCCCAGTTGCTCGGTACAATGATCGCGAAGATGAATGATCTCATAGTTAAGCGTCGGCGTGCTGACTCAAATTTCAGGGCTCTTCTATCAAAGATGGTTGAGACCAAGGAGAGAGCTCGAAAACCACAAGGAAGGCTGCTGAGTTAGAGGTCGCTCTAGGCCGAGAGAAAGAGTCCAACTCTGCTCTTAAGGCTAAAATCAAGCAACTAAAGCTTAAGGAGGCTGAATGGGAGAAACGAGAAGCCAAGCGAGACGAGAAGGAGGCTGAGGCGTTGGCTGAGAAGTGTATGGCATTTAGCGCCAAAATATCTACCGTTGTAAAAGGGAAATATCCCGAACTCGATTTGTCCTTCCTGGATGATGTGTATCCAAATAAGGACTAGCCTATTGTAATAGTCTATCAACTTTAATAAAATATTCAAACTATTTTCATATATGCGTGTGTTCAAGTTTGTCATTGTGTTCGGCTTATCCTCTTAAGAATAATTGAAAAATCAACCTGTTCGTGTGTGGTGAGGTGAGTGCTCAAAAGCTTAATCGAACAGCCTACTATTTCCAAACCGAGTTTCATAGAAAAAGGAAAATATCTCAAAAAAGGAGGGTGCAAATAATAAGAATGACATGGTGCATACCTTGCACTTGGTATGCCATTCCCAAGGCTTCATAAATGCCGAACTTGAGTTTGCCAAAAGACTGTTCGGATAAGATACTTAGAGTAAAGTGAGGACCTAAGCTCGAGGATGTTGTATATCCACTCTAGGCAAGGTTGGACAATTTATCGACCACAAACTTGTTTTCTATAGACCGAGAGTTATGTGGCAGCACTTGCCAAACTCTTTTTCCAACATGAATTTGTTAATTGGCTATGTATGTCGAGCAATTTCCCTTAGGCTTTGTTGGCTTACTAAGTTCGCAAGTTATGCGGTGATACGCCTCGAACTTGTTTGAATGATAGTGTGATCCTGGCGATGATGCCTAGTACTTGACCATAGGCATAGTTAGCCATCCAAGTTAGCAAGTTTTGCGACGAGGTGTGCCGAACTTACTTAAATGATCGGGCAATTTTGGTGATAATGTCGATCCCTTAGATATAGGTGTAGTTAGCCTTACATGTTAGCAAGTTTTGCAGCGAGATGTGTCAAACTTACTAAAATGATCAAGCGATTTTGTCGATAATGCCGAGCCCTTAGACATGGGCGTAGTTATCCTTACATATTAGTAAGTTTCATGGCGAGATGTGCCGAACTTACTAAAATGATAGGGCGATTTTGGCGATAATGCCGAGCCTTTAGACATAGGCGTAGCTAGCCTTACATGTTCGCAAGTTTTGCAGCAAGGTGTTCCGAACTTACTTAAATGATCGGGAAATTTTGGCGATAATGCCGAGCCCTTAGTCATAGGCGCAGTTACCCTTACATGTTAGCAAGTTTCGCGGCGAGATGTGCCGAACTTACTGAAATCATCGGGCAATTTTAGTGATAATGCCGAGCCCTTGCGCAGACATATCATGATATAAATTTGCTAAATACTTTGCATAGAATACATCATTCCTTAACTTTTGTCTGGCAGGCAGAAACATCTGCAGGATTTACATTTAGGCCAGAATGTCATGGCGACAACTTATGATGAAAAATGGAGAAACAACGATAATGACGAAGAAAAATTAAAGATGACAAAATTAAAATTAGTACAAGGTTTGTTATGGCATATATGAAGAATGCCGAGCTATTGATAGTGCAGCTTGAGGTTGAGTCTGTTCAGCAGTGCAGGAGCCATTTGCCTGCGACATCTTCTAGCCTGTATGCTCCATTTTGGTTTCCCGAATTATGTACAGTCCTTCCTAGTTGGGATCCAGTTTGCCAACTCCTACTGCTGTTTGAGTAGACACCACCTTTTTTAGTACCAAATGTCTGATCTGAAAAGACTTCAGCTTGATCCTGCGATCGTGGTAAGCCGCCATGCACTGTTTATATGCTGCGGATCATATCTGGGTGAGCTTCCTGCTTTCTTCGAGCTGATCTAAGTTATACAAGAGATCGGCACTACTTTTTGCATCAGGAAAAGATGTTCGGATGCCTCGTACTCCTATCTCACAGGGAATGATCGCTTCAGTACCATATGTAAGTGCGAAGGGTGTTAATTCTATTGCTGCACGAGGTGATGTTCGGTACACCCATAACACATTATTAAGTTCTTTGGTCCATAAGCCCTTGGCATCTTTGAGCCGCTTCTTGAGTCCGGATAGGATAGTTCTGTTTGTCACTTCGGTCATTCCGTTGGATTGCAGATGATAGATTGAAGTGAAGTTCAACTGGATCTTCAGCTCTGAGCAGAAATTCTTGAAAGCCTGATAATCAAACCATTTGCCATTGTCAGTTATAATTGAGTGGGGGATACTGAAACTCGTGATGATATTTTTATTTAAGAACTTGATGACGTTTGCCGGTGTGATGGTTGCAAGTGGCTTGGCTTCCACCCACTTGGTAAAGTGGTCTACCGCCACTATCAAAAATCATCACTGCCCTTTCGCTCGAGGAAAAGGACCTAACATGTCAATCCCCCACTGGGAAAAAGGCCACGGGTTGTGGATCGGCTTTTGCTTTGCCGAGCTCTGATGTGGAATGTTGGAAAACCTTTGGTATTTATCGCACTTTTGCACTAGGGCTTTTGCATCAGCCTCCATGGTTGGCCAATAATATCCCTGTATAAGAGCTTTTCGAGCTATGGCCTACGCACCTTCATGAGCTCCACAGATTCCTTTATGAATCTCTCTGAGGATATAATTCCCTTCATCATTGCTCACACATAAAGCCTATGGATTGGAGAAAGATAACCTGTAAAGCTTGCCATCCATCACTGCGTATAAGCTCGATTTTCGAACTAGCTTTCGAGCTTGGGCTTGTTCATCTAGCAGGGTTCCTGACATCAAGTATTGGTAAATAGGTAAGTGTCAACCCTCCATCGGCTCCTGTACTTGAACCTAAAAAGTTTCATAAGTTGGATACGAAATGGTTATGGAAGTGATGTTCGTATTATCAACTGGACTGTTGAGACAAGCTCTCTTAGCAAGAATATCTTCCTCGACATTCTTTGCTTGGGGTATCTGATTGATAGACCAAGTTTCCCCTTTCTCCTCCAACCTGGCTAGCAAGGCAGAAGTTAGTTCTTTGTAGCGGATCATGGAATGATCTTTGGCTTCAAAGTTTCCTTTCAGTTGACTGACCACCAGTTGAAAATCTGAGAATATCTTTAAGATGTTTGGCTTCACTTTTATTGCCAACTGCAGCCCGTAGCATAAGGCTTCATATTCTACTACATTGTTGGAAGCTGGAAAGGTCAGGTGTGCCATAGCTTGGATTCGAACTATCATCGAGCTTATCAGAAATACTCCAGCCCTCGCGCCATCTGAACTTGAGGCCCCATCAACATACAACTTCCATGATACTTTCATCAGCTAAGGAATTGGTTCATATAGCTCAGCCACAAAGTCTGCCAATATCTGTGCCTTTATGGATGTTCGTGGCTCATACCGAACGTCGAATTCCCCCAGGCGAGCGGCCCACTCTATCAATTACCCCAAGCATTCTGGCCTCTGTAACACCTTTCTCAAGCTTGAGTTTGTACGCACTGCAATCATGTGCACCTGAAAGTACCAATGGAGCTTAATTGTTGTTGTGATGAGTGCAAGGGCCAGCTGCTCTAAGATTGGATAATTGAGTTCGGCATCCCGAAGTACTTTGCTCATGTAGTAAATAAGAAACTATTAGCCCTCTTCTTCTCTAATAAGAATCGAACCCACCGCGCCAGCTGAGACATATAAGTAGATGTACAAAACCTCCCCAGCTAGTGGCCTGCTGAGCAGCGGCAGGGTTGAGAGAAATTGTTTCAAGGCCTAAAATGCTTGCTGATATTCTTCTATCCATGAAAGGTTCTTGAGGTTCTTGATTGCTCGGTAGAACGACAGGCATCATTTGGCCGAACAAGATATGAACCTGCCCAAAGTTGTGATCCTTCCATTCAATCTCTGAACTTTTCGGACTATTTTAGGCGGATCCATGGTCATAATTGCCTTGATTTTCTCTGGATTTTCCTCGATCCCCCGCTTCGATATCATAAAGCCAAGGAATTTCTCGAATTGCACTGCAAAGGCGCATTTTTCAGGGTTCAACTTCAAGCTTGAATCTCAAAGTCTATGAAAGGTCTCCTTTAGTGCGGTACATCTGCTGAGGTTCGGCTTTTGATGATCATATCATCCATATAAATCTCCATATTTCTCCCTAACTGCTCGGCGAATAACTGATTCATTAGCCTTTGATAAGTGGCCCCTGTGTTCTTCAATCCGAAGGGCATGACCTGATAATAGTAAGTTTCTCTGTGAGTGATGAACGCTATTTTCTCTTCATTTGCTGGGGCCATCAGAATCTGATGGTAGCCCGCTGAGGCATCGAGAAAGACGTACTCTTTGAATCCTGTCGTGAAATCCACCAGTGTGTTAATGTTTGGCAGCGAATAGCAGTCCTTCGGGCATGCTTTGTTTAGATAAGTGAAATCAACACATATTTTCCATCTGCCACTACTTTTCCTGACAAGTACCACGTTGGCTAGCCAGTCCAGATAGAATATCTCCCTGATGAAACCGCTTTCCAGCAAAGTTGCGGTCTCCTGCTCGATAGCCAATTATCTCTCGGGGACATGATTTCTCTTCTTCTATTTTACTGGCTTGCATTCTAGCCGAACATTCAACGAGTGAACTACCAGGAAAAAACATCGACGAACTCATGAAGCATTGAGAGTAGAGCTTCTTTCTCTGCCCTAATCTTTCTAGCCGATATCTGAACATTCTTCCCCGGCTCCAGTTCGACTATTTGTAACACTTCTATCGGTTCTGCCCTTCGTTTTTCTTTCTCAGGTACATCTATTGTGTCTAAAGGTAGGCCATGGTTGGCCCCTCTGAGCGTGGTCAAGTACGTATCCTGAGTAGTCTTCTAATTCCCTCTCAAAATAGCTACTCCCTTGTCAGTGGGGATTTTGAGCACAAGATTTTTCATGGAGACATAGACATCTACCTCGGATAGTATAGGTCGGCCGAATATCACATTGTAAGACAATAGAATATCGACCACCATAAAATTTGCCCAACAAGCACATACCACCGAATCCTCTCCGAGCTGTACAGATAGAGTTGCTAGACCCTCTACGCAGACAGACCTTCCTATCAAACCAATGAGAGGGGTATTGACTTCCTCATGTCTATGGTTTGACATCCCTAATGCTTTGTATGCTTGGGCCATTATGAGATTGACCGCACTTCTTGTGTCGACCAGTATTTGCTGGACCAAGAAGTCTTGAATGATTGCTTCAACAACTAAAGCATCTGTGTGTGGGTGCCGAACATGTGCCCCATCCGCTGCTAAAAACTGAATCATATTTATGGCCGAGCTTGCCCCCTGCCCGACGGATATAACCTCCTTGTCCTTCCTCTTTCGGGAATGATCCCGTTGCTCGCCTCTGAAAATCACATGTATGACCCTCGCGGGTGCCCGCTTGCCACCATTGGCTCTATTTCTATATGGTTGGGGAGAAGGTGATCTCTACCTCTTCCCTCTTTCGTCTGGCTTGGCAAACCGAGCTAGTGGACCTTGCCTCTTCCCGCTTGAGTTGCCTGCACTCTTCAGACTCATGGCCCTTGTCTCTATGAAAAGCACAGTAAAGGTCTTGATCCCTATTCGAGTCTTCCCTCATGGGTCTTGGCCAATTAACTTGTCCATTTTGTTTTAGCCAATGTAGTATTTGTTCATGAGAGGCTGTTAGGGGCGTAAATTTTTCATCCCTTCGGTTGTCCGAGCGGGGAGTGGTAATTGCATATGATCGGTTATGCCAGTTGCCCCCTCGAAATTTCTTTAGGTCTGTCTTGCTGGGATTTCCCCCTTTTCGAGCTACTTTTGCACTTTTACCCCCTTCCTTCTCAGATGCCCATGCTCTATGGAAGGCATGGCGAAGATGTCGAGCGTCATCCATACGAATGTACTTGTGTGCTTGTGACATGAGCTCGGTAAAGTCATTTGGGGATTTCTTGCTCAAGGAGTTGCTAAAATCCTGACACCTCGTGTTTCGGATAAGGGCGTTAATGGCGACCTCCAGGTTCAAATTCTGTATATCCATGGCCACATCATTAAACTTCTCCACATAGGCCCACAGTGATTCGCTCTTTTCTTGTTGCACCAGGTTCAAGTCTGCGGACACCTTGTTCGGGTGAATGGCAGCCTCAAACTTTGCGATGGCAGGTTTCAGAACCAGATCTGAGCTGAGTTTGCCAAGGTTTGTGGGAATATCTTGAACAAGGCGGAGTCATTCGCTGTGAGCACCAGCATAGTGTGTTGGAACTGGTCAATATGAGCTTGGGGATCGGTGATGCCACTGTAGGTTTTGAGGTGAGGAAGGCGAATGTTAGGAAATGGGGCAACTAATATTTTTCGAGAGAGGGCTGATCGAAAACTGCCCTAATACTACAGGGTAGTCCGATTTTATTGCCTTTGGATTCGGTCATCTAGGAGGCGGTTAAATTATTCAGTAGTCAGGGTAATAGTGGAGTTGGGATAGTGCTGGTGAGTAGGGCTCTCGGATAGGAGGCTATGAAGCCCGAGGTAGGTTGGTGTTTTATGGGGGTAAGAGTTGGAGTTGAGCTTGAACGATGATGGCTGATAGTGCAGCAATGAGGGATTAGGCAGTCTGAGGGATAATGCTAGGAGTAATATTTGGGATTACTATGGCTGGGGAAGCAGAGGTAGTGTCATTGAGTTGAGGAAGAAACTGTTGTGTTCCAGGTAGGGTGGGGTTAGATGTTTGGTTTTCTTGTTGCAAAGTGTTTATGTTGAGGTCTGGGAAGAGGTCCATGTTCTATGCTCACCGCACCAAATGATGACAGGTCGAATGCGAAGCAAGTTCCTTGCGATCACCTGCAAAAAGTAAACAAGGACCGGTGGGTAAGAGAGTCTCCGACGGTCAAGTCAGGATTTCTGTGTAAAAGAGTAAGAATTTCTGGTAAAAGATTAAGTAACCGTTTCATACCTATTTTTCCTCTTTTTATAGGAGAAACTAGCACCTTTGCAGGAGATAATGGGAGGAGTTTTCCGTTATTTTCGGCCACTAACCCATTTTCGACAATTCTCTAGGAAAACATGGGTTAATGGTAACTGTCTGTATATTGTGGTGGAGCTATTTTCAGAACACGTTCTTAACCGAGCAGTTGTCCGGTTAGAGAGCCCGGGTAGCTTGAACCTTTGGTCGGTTTATGGGTCCTCATGGAGCTATGTGCTCGGTTAATACTGGATCGTTGAGCTGGTCTATGAGTTCAGTTGTTATCAGCTACTTACCTGCATTCCCAATGAAGTAGGACCTTTTCTGAACCCGACTGCAGATTGCCTTTCTTTAGTCATGTGTAGACACCAGTGCGGAGGCCTAAATTTTCTCGAGAATTTTCGTTGCCTTCACTTTTTGGTTTTACTCAGCATATTTAGTTTTTATGAGTTTGATATATGTAGATTGCCAAGTACTTTATGGTGTTGCTGTTAAATTTTTTAATGTCATTTAACAATACTAGGTCATCTTATTTTGTGTCTCTCTCTCTCTTGGATAGCAAGATTATGTCCAATCTAATCAACAAGCTTTTTACTATTTGGAGAAGGCCATTGACCAGGTGTGCTAACCTCTGAAGCATATACTTATTGATGATGCCTGCACATGGTCTTAAATTTTTACTTAATATTTGTTGTTCAAGTTGCATCCAAGTGCTCTTTTCCTTCTCGATATTATATATAATTTGACAGGGGATTGTGTGAAGAAAGATATTGCCTTGGCTTTATGGTGTTTTAATAGGACATCAGAGAAGGTAATAGGACATATTCTTCATGCTATATAAATTACAAATTATAGTTATCAATTTTATAAGGGATTTGGGTGTGAGGGGTCTTACTCATTTTTAACTTTTTAATGGTTGACATTCCTAGCCTTTCTTCCAAAATGTCTAGGCGAAGAAAAATACTTGCCTGCGCTGGGGTTATAGAAGCTACTCATATGTCATTGATCATACTATGTAGTGGAGTCCACTTTCATATGAGAGTCTTGTACTTACACGTGGTGTAGGCAAGTTCTTTTCTGCGCACTTCCTGATAAAAGGTCAAGATTACAAAACATTTTTATAGCCTCATAAAATCATTTATGAAATCTATCACTAACTAATTAGGGTCTCTATGCCTCTAAAGACTTGTCATCGCTGAAAGAGCTCCAGACACATTAGAAATAAGAAAAGGATCTATCAGACATTATTTCTTAGGATGACACCTGATGTTATTTTTGAAGTTTAAGATTGAAGTATTCTTTGAAAGATTGAGAAAACATTTGAAAAAGCTTTAGAATGAAATCATAAGCCTAGGATAGGTTATTTGTTTGTGTCATGGAGATTATTTACTGGCATGACATATGGAACGATAGGCCGTATTAAAACTTAAGTGTTCTAATTTGATTTGGCAATTTGAAATGGAATGGTCTCGGTTTAGTTTCCTCTTTTGTAAGTATACTAATTAGACATTCTTATGTGCAAATAGTATTACTGGATTGTGATTGCTTGTTATTTGGTCTGAATTTCTATTTTTTCACTACCATTGACAGTGCTAGCCTGAAAAGTAACTATTATTTTTACATATTTAAGGCAAACGAATACCTCTATTGCTTTTGAGAATCGTTCTTTCTTTCTGTCTTTATTTTTGCATACTTATGGGAAAGTTATTGAGAATGAATTTTCTTGATATTGAGTTCTTACTGAGTATCTATCTATTATCTCAAGGACCATATTGTATTTTGATGATAAGCAAAACAATCTAACATCGTTGGGCTTTTTAAAGTTACATGTGCAAGTCCATAAAAGAAAATAGTTGCTTCGTGTTCTATCAGCATTAGAATAGGATAGGATTGTGCTATACTCTTATCAGAATAGAATTGGACCTAATTGTTTAACATAGATTTGAAGACTGAATTTTCTCTAGGAAAATTATGTACAATCATTTCTAAGGATTCACACACACACACATGCACATTCATTATTTACTTATATTCTCATTTTATTTAAACCATCTCTTTCCTAAAACAAAAATTGATTTATTCTTAATAAGGAAAGAAAAATATTTTCAACTATCAATATATCTTTTTAAAGAAACATCCTTTTTGGAAAAATATTTTTAGGCAATTTAATTGATTTATAGAGAGCTTTAAATCAATTTTTAAATAAGGAAATGAATTTCAAATTGCGTTTACACCTAATAGCTATGGAATTCTCTCTTATATATTGTTGTTTGTCAAAGTGTAAAATATGAGTAAAATGCTTTATTTTTTTAACATTATTGCTATTAGTTTCACTTCATCATAAGCATCATTCACATATTCTTAAGATACTTATAGTTTATACTTGTAATCATTTTATAGTGAGATTTATTAACCATGTGAGATATATTGTGAGGTTAGGTTGCTAGGGCCTAGAAAAAGAAGTTAGCAAGTGTTTAGGTTCTTTTACTTGGGAGAAAGAACTAACTGTTTAGATCCTTTTACTTGGAAAAAAGGGTTAAGTATTTAAGAGTTTTTTACTTGGGAGAAAAACTTGGATAGTTATCATTATAATCGACTTTTGACTCTTATCTGCTAAATAGAGTAACCCTAAAAAGAGAGAAACTCTTAAGAAGAATTATCTTAAGGAGAGGATGTAAGCATAGGCCGAACCCTTATAAATCATTGTGTCAATATCTCTATCCCTCTCTCTTCTTTTTATTTTATTGTTCATATGCATGAATTGTTCATTACAAAATTAATCTCGGTAATCCATCATAAAATGAATTACATATGATAAAATGATATATGTTGCAAATTAAAATTTATATATGACATATCATTTTTGGTTTACAATGATTAACATGTATTAGAATGCATACTTGTTATTAAATCGGATAATCTCTAAGTATGTATTATTAAGATTTTTAATTTGTTCCACCAGCACTTAATTTCATTAAAATACTCTATTCATCCCCCCTCTAGAGTATATTTGGAACTTACAATTGGTATCAAAGTAATTCTTTTTTTTTTGTTTCAGGTTTAACAACTTAGAGAGATCCAAAAAATGGCTGGAACAAACACAACTTTTACTGAAGGACAATCCTCAACTTGTCTTCCAATATTTTGTGGTCAAAATTTCTCATTTTGGAAAGCAAGGATGAGGCACTTCATTCAAATGCAAGACATGAAAAGCCCGAAGATGGTAGTCAATGGCTACACACCTCCAACTAAAATGAAAGATGGGAAGGAAGTTCCTAAGAATGAAATTGAGTATAGTGATTCAGATATCTTAAATATTCAAAGAAATTCAAAAGCTATGAGTTTGTTATATTGCTCTCTGGATTCAAATAAATTTAACATAATTTCAGCTTGTGATACAGCTAAAGAAATTTGGGATAAACTTGTGGCAACTTATGGAGAAATAACTCAAGTCAAAGATTCACGGTTACACATTCTAATGTGTGATTATGAATCATTCAAAATGAAACCTAATGAAACTATTTCTAAAATAAGTAACAGGTTTGTCAATATAACAAGCTCAATGAAAGGATTTGGAAAAATCGTGAGTGAAAAAGAACAAATTAAGAAACTAATTAGATCTCTAAACTCAAACTGGAAAGAAAAAGTTGTTGTACTACTTGATAAAGATCTACGTAATTTTTCTTATGATGATATTATTGGTTTATTATTATCATATGAGCTTGTGATGTAGAATCAAGAAAATAAAAATGGAGTTGCTTTAGCTGCTGATTCTGGAGAAAATTCTTCAGATAAAGAACTAGTAATGATCACATAGAAATTTTGGAACTTTTAAAAAAAGGAAATAAAACATGGTAAATTTCTAAAAAGGTACATAATCCTAAAGCTAAAAATTCTCAGATAAACTCTAGTGATATGACATGTTATCATTGCAATAAATCTGGACATATCAAGTCAAGATGTCCTCTCTTGAAAAAGAAGGATAAGAAATTTAAAAATAAGGCAATGGTGGCAACATGGAACAATAGTGATGATTTAAGTGGAAAGTTTGAATCTGAAGTAAGTTCAGATGAGGATAGAATGATGGCTATTTCGAATGATAAAGCTGAAGAAATTTCTAATTTAATCAATCTAGATGAAATCCAAATTGATGAAGACAAAAATGAAGTAAGTGATTCTGACTTTAATAATCTTGAGGAGCTAAAAAGATATTCAATGAGCTATGTTTGAAATATGAAAAATTGAAAAAACATAATAATGATATTTTACAAATCTATCATGGGCTTGAACAAGATCATGTGAGTTTACAAGAATCTCATAAAAAGTTGAAAAAGAATGTTGAGAAATTACTGATTTATTCTCTTGAAGAACGAAAAATTTGTGTTGAGTTGTTTGATGATTTAAATGATCTTGAAAATGTGCTTAGTATCAAAACATATGAATGTGTGGAACTTGAATTGAAAGTTGATGAATTAAATGCTGTTATTGAAAATCTGAAGAAAGAAAAAGCTAATAAAGTAGCTGAAGAAAAGAAAAATGTCAAGGAAGTTGGAAATTTGGGTGCTCATTCATCAAGAATCATGTGTACTTATTGTGGTAAAAATGGGCATACTACTAAGAATTATTATTATAAGAAAAAGGGTAAGACAAAGGAAATTGATGGTAAAGAAATAAATGTAGAAAATCTAACCCCGAAGGACCCAAAATGAATTGGGTACCTAAGAAGAAATAATTATCTTACAGATTTATCTTAAGAGCAATAAGAATGAAAAATGATATCTTGACAGTGGTTGCTCAAGACATATAACATAGGACAAAAAAAAGTTTGTTAAACTCTCTACAATAGATTGCGGGATTGTCAGTTGTGGTGACAAACATAAAGGCAAAATAATTGGCATTGGGACTATCAGAACCAACCCATGCATTAAAGATGTTTCACTTATGAAAGGGCTAAAATATAATCTATTAAGTGTAAGCCAGTTATGTGATAAAAATCGAAGAGTTATTTTTGAAATAAAAGATTGCAAAGTTGAAGATGTAGCTACAAGTGATGTTATTCTAACTGGTTATAGAGCTAAAAATATTTATAAAGTAATTTGGATGATAATTGTGCTAACAAATCAACTTGTTTAATTTCAAATGATGATCAAAATTGATTATGGCATAAAAGATTAGGTCATGCAAGCTTACATGCAATTGAAAAATTATCTAAAAAAGATCTTGTGGTTGGTTTGCCTAAAATTAAATTCAATAAAAATTATATATGTGAGGCATGTCAACTTGGTAAGTAAACTAGAAGTTCATTTAAATCCAAGAAAATAATTTCAACCAAAAAGTGCTTAGAAATGTTGCATATGGATTTATTTGGGCCTATTTCACTATCAAATTTGAGAGGTGAAAGTTATGTTTTTGTTATTGTTGATGATTTCTCACGTTTTACTTGGGCATTTTTTCTTTCATATAAACATGAGATATTTGATGCCTTCAAAAAGCTAGCAAAGAAAGTTCAAAATGAAATAGGCTATTACATTGAAAAAATACAAAGTGATAATGGTGGAGAATTTATAAACAAAGAGTTTGAAGATTACTGCTCAAAGAAGGGAATTGAACACAATTTTTTAGCACCAAGAACTCCACAACAAAATAGAGTAGTAGAACGAAAATAAAACCCTACAAGAAATGACAAGAACCATGCTGAATGAAAACAACCTTTCTAAGTATTTCTGGGCTAAAGTAGTGAATACAACATGCTACACTATTAATAGAGTTTTAATTAGATCCATTCTAAATAAAGCTCCTTATGAACTTTGGAAAGGAAAAAGGCCAAACATTAGTTACTTTCGTACATTTGGTTGTAAGTGTTTTATTCTGAATGATAAGAATAATCTAGGAAAATTTGATGCTAATTCTGATGTAGGAATTTTCTTAGGGTATTTACTTAAAAGTAAGACATATAGAGTTTATAACAAAAGAAAACGTGGTTGAATAGTTAATTAATGTTAAGTTTGATGAAACTGATGTCTATACTGGAGAAAGGTATTTTTTTGATGATGATACATGAAATAAAGAAAAAGAATCTCAAAATAAATCGAGACAAAAATTTGATCATAATAGAACAGCTAAAATAGAATTACAGAATACATCTGAACAAGTTGAAAATGAACAAAATACCAATCTACCAGAGGAGTGGAATGTTCATAGAAATCATTCTAAAGAAGAATTATTAAGTAGTCCATCTACTAGAATGATGACCAAAAGAAAATTAAGAGAACACCATGGTAACTTTGCCTTTGTTTCACAAATTGAACCAAAGAATATTAAGGAAGCTTAAAATGACAACAACTGGATTCTTGCTATGAAAAAATAATTAAATCAATTTGAAAGAAACAAGGTATTGTCTCTTATTCCTAAACCTAAAGAACATTTAATTATTGGTACAAATGGGTATTTGGAAATAAGCTGGATGAGGAAGGAAATGTAACAAGAAACAAAGCAAGGCTTGTGGCTCGAGGATACAATCAAGAAGAAGGTATTGATTTTAATAAAATATTTGCACCTTTTGCATGTTTGGAAGCCATTCATATTATGTGTGCATTTGTGTGTTTTAAGAATATTAAGCTTTATCAAATGGATGTTAAAAGTGCATTTTTAAATGGATATTTAAATGAAAAAGTTTATGTTGCATAACTACCAGGCTTTGAAAATCCAGATTTTTCTAATCATGTTTTCAAATTAATAAAATGCTTTATATGGTTTAAAGTAAGCTCCTAAATCTTTGTATGAAAGACTTTCAAATTTTTTAATTGAACATAGTTTTTCAAGAGAAAAAGTGGATAACACTTTATTTATAAAAAAAATGAAGAAAATCATATCATACTTGTGCAAATATATGTGAATGATATTGTATTTGGAGTTACTAACATCTCTATGTGCAAGAAATTTAAAAATTTAATAAATGAGGAATTTGAGATGAGCATGATGGGAAAATTAATATTCTTTTTGGGGCTATAAATAAATCAAAACAAGGATGGTATCTTTATTAATCAAGTCAAGTATACAAAGGAGCTATTGAAGAAATTCAAAATAATGGAAGCCAAACCAGTAAGCACACTAATGAGTCCATCAATTAAGCTTGATCTTGATGAGAATGGTAAAAGTGTGGATCAAAAGACTTATAGAGGAATGATTGGCTCACTATTATACTTAATAACAAGTAAACCTAATATACACTTTAGTGTTTGTCTTTATGCTTGATTTCAATCAAATCCAAAAGAATCTCATCTAGCAGCAGTCAAGTGTATCCTGAGATACTTACTGGGGACACAAGAGATATGTTTGTGGTATTTTAAAAACTTAAACTTTGATCTTGTTGCTTTTTCAGATGCTAAATATATAGGTTATAGAATTGAAAGAAAAAACACATCTGGAACTTCTTAATTATTAAGATAAGCACTTATCACTTGGTCTAGTAGAAAGCAACACTCAGTTGCATTATCAACTGCAACTGCAGAATACATAGCTATTGGAAGTTGCACAGCTCAAATTTTATGAATTAAGTAGTAATTGATTGATTATGGATTCAATTTCAAAGATATACCAATCTATTGTGACAATACTAGCACAATAAATCTTACAAAGAATCCAGTGATGTATTTAAGAACTAAAGATATTGAAATCAGACATCATTTCATAAGGGATCATGTGCAAAGAGGAGATATTACTTTAAGCTTCATCCCTACTAAACAATAACTTGCGGACATCTTCACAAAACCTTTAAAAGCAGAATAATTTTGTAAAATCAGAAGAGAATTAGGTATGGGCATCCTAGAAAAATCATCTTAAAAGGTAATTATATTCTTTTTTTAGATTGAATTTGTTATATTGGATGAAACAACTATTTGTATGTGTTTCATATTTTCTGGGTTTGAAAGTTTAACAATACTCTATTCTAAATAGTTAGTTTATTTTGGTAGTTATTTTAAATTAGAAATTTTATTACACATTTTTAATTTTCCTTGTTTTACTCTTAAATATCAACACATGTATTTTGGGTTTAAAAGGGAATTTTGTCATTTTATAGAGTAACTTCTGTTTTGGGGAAATGAAAAGTTCCTGTTTTTTATTCCTAACAAGAAAAAGTTTTTCTTGTTTGATTTCAAAAAGGCACCTTTTCACTAATTTATTTAATGCATATTCTTCTTTTTAACTTTTCTATATAAAGTGCATCATAAAGTGTTATCGAAACACTCTCCTTCTCTCTCAAATCTCAAAAATGCAATAATGGTGATAACCAAAACCCCTGCTCACAAGAAGCCATTCCCCAAACCGAAGAATAAATTCTTCACAGAAAGCAAAATTGACATCAGTATTGAAGTTAAAGAAATTCGAGATTTTCTCATACCCAAGTCGGTGGATTGTGAATAACTCAAGGCAACAGACACATAAGTAGCCGTTTGGTTGGAGCGACTCAATTGAAAAGTTATTTTAATTTATGAGTCAGATATCTATCCTTCTTTTGTTCATGAATTTTATGGGTTAGGAAAATCCTTTATGATAAGTCTTTTACGGTGAAAATAGAAGATAGTTACAAAATCCTTACACCAAGAACCATAGCCATAGTTTTTAATTTGAAAAATAAGGGCTTTAGGATGACTAAAGGAACTAAAATTGGAGAAATAGGTGGATTGAATAAAATAGAATTCTTGAGTGAAACGACAAATATAGAAGAATACAAGAGAAAAGATAAATCACCACCCTCAACCAATATGAAACTCGAGTTTCAAATCTTGCATAAATTTATTATTGAAATATTAGTTCCTAGGGTTTGTAGTGTATACCATGTGACTGACATTGACTTAATCATTATATGGCATATCTTTAGAGGTTATCAGTTAAATCTTCCCTATCTTATATTTTATCAAATTGTGAATGCTAAGGAAAATCGGAGACTACCTTTTGCTATGATACTTTCTACCATTTTTAAGTATTAGAACTTGTCACTTGATGATGTTGATTGTGAATGCTTTAATAAAAAGCTAAGAATTAGAAAGGATTTCTATAAAATATCTAAGTTAAGGTTGCAAAGATCAGGAAAAAGACCTTCATCTGCTGAAATGGATAGGCAAATTGTTAGTAAGAATATCAAGTTAGATGCTACAACAAGGAATTGATCCGTAGTCTAAGGAAAAATGTTATAATCCATCAGCCTTGAAAGAAAAGTTAAAACTTGTTGATGAGGAGTCTAGTGAGGATGAAGAAATATCTGGCAGTGAATCTAGCATCGAAAATTCATAGAAAACAAAGGAAAAAGATAAAGAAGAAAAAGGGGAAACAACTGAGAGTGATGATGTAGGATTGAAGGTTAAATCAGATAAACTTGCATAGGAGGTTAGGATAAGGACCGAGGAAATTAGGATAGAACTAGAGGAAGTTCCACAAGAGACAACAGCTCCAACACCATCTAATCCAAATGTTGATTGCAAACAGGAATCCTTAACTTGGCTGAAACTATGGAGTATTTTGGAGGGTTTATATTCAACATTGAAGGAGCTTACAAAATAGATCGAAGATATGTTTGCCAAAACAGAGCATAGGACTCCTTATGATAAACCCATTCCTGATCCTTCAACTTCAACTTCAACAATACCAACTCCAACTCTTAAACACACTCCCATTGCTATTCGTCAATCTATGAGGTTAATTGCCAACTACAAATTCAAACCCACACCTAAACCAGGAGAGATCGAAAGTAGCTCACATCTTGGAGATATTGAGTGATATTTTTGCATCAATTTCAAACTATTTTAGCATGTTCTCAAACTGTTATGTAGTTTGCTATTTTTTTTTTGCTTGAACTACAGTGCTAGATTTTAGCTTGTTTGAATACTTGGTTGGAAGATTATGTTTGCTGGAAATTTTCTTTATACCCTGTTTTGCAGCTTCTGTTTCTCACTTTTTGTTGATGACAAAAAGGTAGAGATATACATGGATGGAGTGTGCTGAGTATATGGATGGATGAGCAGATGAATGGATGAGTAGATGAATATACTGGTATAATGGTTTTTGTGTGTACGTATGGATGGATATATACTATGTGCAAATTTTTCTTGCATAAATGATTGTTATTGCAGGTCTTTTTTTCCCTGAGAGCACACATTCAAAGGGAGCTATGTAATATGTTTTGTTATAATCAAAAAAGGAGAGAATGTTGGCTCAAGGCTCATTTTATATTTTGATGATAAGCAAAACAATCTAACATCGTTGGGCTTTTTAAAGTTACATATACAGGTCCGTAAAAAAAACTGGTTGCTTTGTATTTTATCAGCATTAGAACAGGATAGGATCATGCTCTACTTTTATCAAAACAAAATCGAACCTAATTGTTTAAAATAGATTTGAAGACTGAATTTTCTCTAGAAAAATTATATACAATCATTTACGAGGATTCACACACACATTCATTATTTACTTATATTCTCATTTCATTTATATCATCTCTTTCCTAAAACAAAAATTGATTTATGCTTAATAAGGAAAGAAAAATTAAGTGTGTGTGTATATATATATATATATTTGATTTCATAAATTATATTATTCTCCCGAAAATTAACTCTTCAAGCTCACATTTACGGAAATGACATTATATGAAGAAATTTCATATATGAAGTCACACTCAAGCATTCCTGTCACTGACATAAGGACCTTTTGTAACTGTTGGGCGTCCACGCACGCGTGAAGAATTTTTTTTTTTTGGGACATTAAGTGCGTGTTTGGAATAGTTTTTGAAAGATTAAAAAATTGATTATTAAATAAAAAAATTAATTATATGATAAAAATATATATTTGATAAATATTACTTTTAAAAAAATTAATTTTATAAAAAGTAAAAAAAATTTATTAAAAAAAATTAAAAATTAAAGATTTTCAAAAAAATTAAATTTTAACTTTTCAGGATATCTAATTTAAAATTACTTCTAAATAAAAATGCTTCTTATTTTATTTTATAACGATAAATTTAATTCTTTTTCTCTTACCCTATCACCTAAAATAACTTGACGTGATTTATTCTTCTTCTTTTTTTTTATTTTATTTTATCAATTTTTATTACTTTTTAGGCAAAATAAAGGTAATTACTATTTTCCCTTTCTTATATCAATTTTTCATTTTTTTTATTTTTTATCTCTTTGTGTAGATTATATGATTCAAAATCAAGGCTCCATTTTATTTAGGTATTGCTTATTGTTGATAGTTAATACTAATAGTGATTCATTATCAAAACAATCCAAATTAAATGTTATTTAGCCGTTCTTTTTACATTTAATTAGTTTAACTGGTCACATATTTTTGATTTTATAAGAAATAAAAACAATATAATTATTGTAGATGACACAATTTAATCAAAACGAGAAAAAAAAAACAAATATATAAATAGAAAAAGGGAGAGGTAGACTATAATTAATTAAGTTGAAAAAAAACCAAATAAATAAATAAATAAATAAAGAGGCGGACCATAAATTGATTGAGGTTAAATCATCTATGAACTGCTGATTAATATCTTCAGATCAGCTATTTCATTCCAAATTGCCATCCGTTTGTTCGAAATGAATCAAATGATATACCAAACTCTAAAGTAATTTTAGGAAAGCTCGGTTGAAAGTTTGGGGAAAAGAAAAAAAAAAAAAACAATCATCGTGAGCCACGCTGGTTAAAATTTGACCACTAACTAGTCACGTCGGCTCAAAGCTATAATTCTCTTTCCGCAAGAAAAAACAAAATTTCCTTCCTTTCCTGATCTTTCTTGAAATCTCTTCCTTATCTTCTTATTAATTCAGTGAACGGCATATTAATTAATAATTAAAATATATTAATTTTATAAAAAATTTATAATTATTAACAAAATATTCTATTACATTTTTAAAAATTTTATTTAATTTTACTTAAAAATAAAAAATATTTAATAAAATATATAATAAATAAAAGTATACATATAAATTTATTTTTTAAATTTTAAACAATATATTTAAAATAAAATAAATAATTTTTTAAAGTGTAACGAAAAAAGTATCATTTAGCATATTATTTTTTAAAACTAATTGATTGTCAAAATATTTCTGTGCACTTATGAAAAATATAAGTAATTTTTTTATAATATTTAAAATATCATATTATTTTTTAAATTTATTTAAAATATCATATTACATTCGTTGTAGTTCACGCTTATTAGAAAAATAATATGATATTCTATTAATTTAAAAAATTAATATATTAAATGATGATAATTTAATTTCAAAAATGTCATATTGCAATCACATTTTCAAACCACAAATGTGATATTTTTCTATATTTTAATTATTAGGCAAGCAAAAATAACTATCAGACCCTCAGGGTTCATCCCGGTACTCATAGTTTGCTTACTTATCCACCCTTCCTAACATTCCTATTTTATGATTTTTTTTTATTATAATTATATTTTAAATGAAATATTTTGATAAATAAAAAAAATATTTTAATTTAAGAACAATTTATCCTATATTCGCACGTTTATATGTATATTTTTAATTTATTTGATGTCATCTTTTAGATTATTAAAGTCTTGTAATTTGTGATTTTATTCAAATTGTAAAATCTTGACATTTTTATCTTAGTTTTAATAATTAGTTTCAATATGTTGGTACTAAGTTAAAACTCTTTTATTGTTCATATCTATTAGTATTAATAAAAATAAGTTTACTAAGAAAATAATAAAACTAGACTTATAATATAAAATCAGATAGCATATATATATATATATATATATATATATATATATATATATATATATATATATATATATATATATATATATATATATATATAATAAAGCACTAATATTAGTACAAGGTTTTCATTTTTTTTTTGAAAAAAAACTATATTTACAATTGAAGTAAAAGGAAATATTCATAAAACTAGAAATCTAATTAGTTTGTGCAGGGAAATTTCAAATACTCTTCTTTATGCTTTATTTTATATGTGCCACGGCCACATATTTTCAATTATACAAAGTATTTTGTATTTATATTTTAATCTAATTATTATAATAATTTTTTAATTTAATTTTCTTAAAATTATGAATAAAAATATATAATTGTAATATTTACCCGAAATAACTTATAAAGTAGAACAGAAAACGGCAAGTGGGTGAAAACTTTTTTCAAACATTACTAAAAAAAATTATAAATTATGTATTTGAAATTTTCATTCATAATTCTAATTTTTTATTCTAAAAAGATAAATATCATTATTTATTTCATAAAATATTTAATGACGTGCAGATTAATTAGATACCGAATTAATGAAAAAAAAAACCCTGAAGGACAAAGGAAAGTAAGAGCCTGTTTACTTACAGAAAACTGCTCCAGTTTTTCAATAGAGATCATGTTTATTTTCATCAGTTTTTTAAAATAAAAAACAAAAAATGAATTTTACAGTTTTTTAAAATAAAAAAAAAATTGAAAAACTAATAAAAGATGTTTTCCAAATTTTCTAAATAATATTAATACACATACATATATGTACATACATACATATACATATACATGCATATGTATGCATATGTAAATTTTTATATGTGCATACATGCATAAGCATATGCATGTGCATGTATATGTATATGTAGTACATGTATGCATACATACATATGGATATGTATATATATGTATATACATACATACACATACATATGCTTATGTATATGTATACATACATATGTATATATATGTATATATATGTGCATATATACACATATATATGCATATACAAATATACATACATGCATACATGCATGCATGCATGTATGTATCTATATACATACATATACATATAAATATGTATTTATGCATATACATATACATATATACATATGCACATACACACACATACATGTTCATATACATGTATCTGTATGTGCTTATATGTGCATACATACATACATACATACATACATACATACATACATACATACATACATACATATGTATATATATGTATGTACACACACACACACACATATATATATACATACATGTACATATGTATGTATTCATAAATACATGTGTATGTATGCGCATATATTCACATACATATGCATATACATATACATATGTATGCACATACATATACATATATAAATGTATGTATGTATGTATGTATGTACGCATATATATATATATGTGTGTGTGTGTGTGTGTATACACACACACAAATAAACGCTCTAATTTTTCATTTGTTGATAAATAAATGTGTTTTTTAAATTTTTTATGGAAAATAAATATTCTAATTTTTTAAGAAAATAGAAAACAAAAAATAGAAAACTATTTTCTGTAAGTAAACGCACCCTAAAATTCATTGTAGAGTCATCAAATTGTCTCCCTGTAGTGTTGATTTTTTTTTCAAGAGACGGCGGAGTTTGACTGCTGAATATTCTAAATTTGTTTATTTATTCATTCTTTCTTTGCATATGGTGATTAATAGACCTTAACATAGCAAAGAATTAAAATTAAGGTTGTTAGGCAGAAGAGAAGCCATGTGTGTGAGGCTTTTGTCTTTGTTATCTCTTTTAGTTATCTTAACAGACTCCCAAGATCTTAGTTTCACCTACAATGGCTTTCGGGCAGCTAATCTAAGCCTTAATGGTATAGCTCAGATCACTTCTAATGGTCTTTTGCCACTAACCAATCGCACCATGCAACAAATAGGCCATGCCTTCTATCCAAACCCAATAACTTTCAAAAAATCGTCAAATTCTTCTGCTTTCAGCTTCTCTACAACCTTTTGTTAAGGAATATCCTTCAGCAGATCCATATAACTACTGAATCTCCCTGTATCTCTATCTGTATCTCCCTCCGTTAGTTGTATCTGCCTGTATCTTCATCTGTTAGTTATAGCTATCTTTTCTCAATTTTACTTCTTTATGTTTCTTAGCTGTAACCTTGTATATATATATTCATCACTGTAACGAGATGGGAAGTGGAAAAATATAACTTTATTTCCTCACATCTTTACATGGTATCAGAGCCTATCTATAACTCCCATGTCATCAAATTCTTCAATTAATTCACAACCTGCAGATTCCTCATCTTCCTCAACCATAAACACAAATATGTCAATCGCCCAAAATTCTCAACCATTTTCAATTAATCATGCTTTCACCATCAAACTAAACCGTATCAACTACAATACCTGGAAAACTCAATTCCTACCTATACTTCACTGCCATAATCTCATGGGTCACATAAACGGATCTAATCCAAAACCCTCCACCACCATTCCTTCCCCAACTGACCCAACCACATCTATTCCTAATCCAGACTATGACGCATGGTTTAAGAAAGATCAAACTCTCTTAACATGGCTGTTTGCATCTCTAACAGAAGAAGTCTTTACTTATGTTGTAGGTATAGAGACTGCATATGATGCTTGGCTCGCTTTGGCCAATGCATTTGGTTTTGTCTCTCAAAATCGACAGCTACAAATACACATCGAATTGCAGGAGCTCAAGAAATCAGACACAGGTGTTGTTGTCTACTTACAGTGTGCCAAGGCCCTTGTTGATGAACTTGCTTTCGCTGGTGCACCTCTTTCTACTGCACAATTCAATGCAATTATTTTTCAAAACCTTGGCACTAAATATCACTCCATTATTACAACTCTTGCTCTCCAATCTCCCCCTGCATCTTTTTACCAACTCTATGGTCATCTGGTTGCACATGAGGTACTGCTCAAAAGCCTTCATGAACCACCATCTGCACTTCTTGTGCAAGCACCACCAAACTCAGTCCCATTTCACTCTACCAACTCAAAAGGAAACAAATCCTCTAATCAACGCAGGCAACATGGTCCATGTCAAATTTGTAACCTTCATAACCACACTGCTGACAGATGCAGATGCAGGTATGAACCACAAATGTCCACCTCCTCCTCTCATAATTCAGGTTCCTTCACTTCTGGGGGAACATATGGCAGGCAAGCAAACATTGCTTGGTCACACAATCCCACTGCAACTTCTCCCCATCCTTCTTTTTATTCACCACCTCCCCTAGCTCCCATCCCTGCTCGATCATGGTATCCTGACACAGGGGCCACTCACCACATGACTGCTGACCCCACTCAACTTCACACCATGACGCCATTTTATGGCCAAGATAATGTAAGAGTAGGTAATGGACAAGGTATGCCAATCTCCCACACTGGTACTTCATTTTACTCATCTTTTCATCTCAATGATGTTTTTCTTGTTCCTAAACTCACTAAATCATTATTATCGGTTCAAAAGTTCACTAAAGATAATCGTTGCTTCTTTGAATTTTGGCCGTCTCATTTTCTTATCAAGGATCAGGTGACGAAGGAAATCCTCTTGCGAGGCCCGAGTGATGGAGGTTTATACAGGCTACCAGCTGAGCTGAAGCAAGCTTTCCTTGGGGAGAAGGTCTCGTTTGACACTTGGCATGCTCGCCTTGGTCACTGCAACAAACGTACTACCTCAAATATTTTACATTCTTACTCTTTACCGTTTTCTTCTTCACCTAGCAAGCGTTCCTTATGCTCTTTAGGAAAGCTCACCAAAAATAATTTGCCTCCAATTATTAGGAGCAGCACTGCCCTATTTGAGGTCATTCATTCAGATGTATGGGGTCCAGCCCCTGTTGATTCCTTTTTAAATCATAAGTACTTTGTTTTATTTATTGATGAATTTACCAGATTTACGTGGGTTTATTGCATCAAGTTTAAAAGTGATGTTCTTGCTACTTTCCTTGAATTTGAGTCTATGGTTCAACACCAATTCAACAGTAAAATAAAAAGGTTTCATTCGGACTTTGGTGGTGAGTTTCAAAAGCTATCTACTCATTTTCGAAAATCTGGAATCTCTCACTTTCTTGCATGCCCTCACACATATGAGCAGAATGGGATTTCTGAACGTAAAATCCATCATATCATAGACACCACCCTCACCCTCCTTGCTCACTCAAATGTGCCTCTGCGGTTTTGGAACTTTGCTGTTACCACAAGCGTTGATTTAATTAATAACTTGTCATCTCCTTCTCTTCACAACCACTCTCCCTACTTTCGTTTATTTAACAAAACACCGGACTATAAAAATCTTAAAATCTTTGGGTGTGCTATATATCCTTTACTTCGCCCATACAACAAACATAAGTTTTCCTTTCGTAGTCAACAATGTGTTTATTTGGGCAAGTCCAGGTCACATTCGGGTTTTGTATGTTTTCAACCTTTATCTGAAAGAATCTATATTGCTAAACATGTTCAGTTTGATGAAACTATTTTTCCATTTGCCTCAACTACCACTCGTGACCTTCTTCCCAAGCAGCACATGTCTTCTCCGTGGCTTACGTTGCAGGTACCAACCTCTATCTCTACTGGTCTCTCATCAGGTATGCACTCTTCTTCCTCACCTGTCTCCACTTCCTCTCCACCTCCTTTAAATTTGCCTTCTATTCCCACCTATTCCCTGCCTCACCTACCTTCTACGTCTATCCCTTTGCCACCTCCTACTCAACCTTCCACAACTCCTGCTCCCATGGCATAACCTACTGTGTGTAAGACACACCCCATGACACTTCGACCACCTGAAACCCGCAAGCCTCCCAAATATCTAGCTCTCTCTCACTCTGTTTCAACGACTAATTATCTTCATATAGAACCACCTTCATTTACATTGGCCCATAAATTCCCAGAATGGCGTGAGGCTATGGCCACCGAAATTCAGGCCCTCCTTGACACAAATACCTGGGACTTAGTTCCTCGACCACCTCACTCGAACATCATTGGGTGCAAGTGGCTATTCAAGATTAAGCGAAAACCAAACGGGTCGGTAGATAGGTACAAGGCTCGTCTTGTGGCAAAGGGGTTCACACAAAAACAGGGGGTGGATTACAAGGAAACATTCAGCCCAGTGGTGAAAGCAACAACTATTCGTACAATCCTTGCTCTAGCATCAGCTCACAAATGGTCTGTTCATCAGCTTGACGTGTCCAATGCCTTTCTTCATGGGCATTTATCAGAGACAATTTACATGACCCAACCCCAAGGTTTTCATGATCATTCAAGACCAGATCATGTCTGTCTCCTGCGCAAGTCCTTATATGGACTTAAACAAGCGCCTCGTGAATGGTTTAAATGATTATGCACATTTCTGGAATCAAAGGGATACTGTAAATCCAAGGCTGATAATTCCCTCTTTGTCAAACTGACTGCTGGACACTCTACTTATATTCTTTGCTATGTTGATGATATTCTTGTTATAGGTACTTCAGTGACTGAGGTGCAGAATACTATTGCTCTTATGGAAGCTGAGTTTCCCATACGAGACTTAGGCCGTGTGGCATATTTCTTGGGTATTGAAGTGGATCATACCATAGATGGACTCATTCTTAGACAATCAAAATATGTTCAGGACTTACTAGATCGCACCAACCTCTTGGAAGCAAAATCGTGTCTTACTCCAATGGCAACATCCCCATCTCTGTCTAAATCCATGGGTACATCTCTTCCTAATGGCACGGAATATAGGCAAGTCGTTGGTGCTCTTCAGTACCTTACCATAACCAGACCAGATATTGCTTTCTCAGTCAACAAGTTGTGCCAGTATATGCATACTTCGACTGATATCCATTGGAAGGCAGTCAAACGTCTCTTAAGATATCTGCAAGGTACAAGTCGATATGGCCTTGTGTTAGCTTCTTCTCCTATTACCCAGTTGCATAGCTACTCGGATGCTGATTGGGGAGGCTGTCCTGATGATAGACGATCTACTGGAGGGTATGGTATCTTCCTGGGTCACAGCCTCATTTCTTGGGGAGCAAAGAAACAACCTACCATTGCTCGCTCAAGTACTGAAAGTGAGTACAAAGCTCTGGCTAACACTGCTTCTGAATTGTTATGGATTTCATCGTTACTGCAGGAGATTGGGTTCTCTCTCAAAGGAAAAATCACAATGTGGTGTGATAACATTGGTGCGATATACCTTAGTTGCAACCCTGTGTTCCATGCACGTACTAAGCACATAGAACTAGACTACCATTTTGTTCGTGATTTGGTGGACAATGGGACAGTACACATCCGTTTTATTCCCTCAGATGGTCAACTTGCAGATATTTTCACCAAGCCTCTGGGTGTCTCTCGCTTCTCTACACTTCGACGTTGCTTGCATGTACATGAAGCCCGGAAAAAGGATTAGAGCATATTTACTTTGCATTATTTTCAGTGGCAGTACCTCTCAGCTCTTGGACACCCATTGTCTTGAGAGGGGGTGTTAAGGAATATCCTTCAGCAGATCCATATAACTATTGAATCTCCCTGTATCTCTATCTGTATCTCCCTCCATTAGTTGTATCTCCCTGTATCTTCATCTGTTAGTTATAGCTATCTTTTCTCAATTTTACTTCTTTACGTTTCTTAGCTGTAACCTTGTATATATATATTCATCACTGTAACGAGATGGGAAGTGGAAAAATATAACTTTATTTCCTCACATCTTTACACCTTTGTCTTTGCTATTGTACCTGAATATCCAACTTCTAGTGGCCATGGGCTTGCCTTTGTAATTTCACCAACCACAAGCCTCTCTGGTTCTCGTCCAAGCCAATACCTTGGTCTTTTTAATGAAGCCAACAACGGCAATGCCACCAACCATGTTTTTGCAGTGGAGCTTGACACCATCTTCAACAGTGACTTCGGTGATATTAATGACAATCACGTTGGTATTGATATTAATGGGTTAAGGTCTAATCGATCTGAACCAGCAGGATACTATGCAAATCCTAGTGATGATAAGCTCACAAACTTGAGCCTTATAAGTGGTGAACCGATGCAAGTATGGGTGGAATATGATGGTGTGGATAAGCAAGTTAATGTCACTTTGGATCCAATTAGTATCCCTAAACCTAGAGTTCCACTTTTGTCATTAACTTATGATTTGTCACCGATCTTGGAAGATACTATGTATGTTGGCTTCTCATCAGCTACGGGTTCTTTCTTATCATATCATTATGTATTGGGTTGGAGCTATAAGATGAATGGCCAAGCTCAACCGTTAGATCTTTCTCGATTGCCTACACTTCCGAGAATTGGACCCAAGGGGAAATCAAAACGTCTAACCATAGGGTTGCCATTGGTTTCTGTAAGTTTGATCTCGATTGCGGTCTTAGGTTTAGTTTATTTCATAAGAAGGAAAAGAAAATTCGCAGAAGTTTTTGAAGATTGGGAGCTAGAGTATGGGCCTCACAGGTTCAAGTACAAAGATTTGTATATTGCCACTAAAGGATTCAAGGACAAAGAACTGTTGGGTAAAGGAGGATTTGGCAGAGTATACAGAGGCGTATTACCAAGTTCAAAACTTGAGATTGGGGTGAAAAAAGTGAATCATGAATCTAGTCAAGGAATGAAGGGTTTTGTAGCAGAAATTGTTAGTATTGGTAGACTTCGCCACCGGAATTTAGTCCCACTGTTAGGCTATTGCAGGCGAAAAGAAGAGCTACTTCTGGTTTATGATTATATGCCTAATGGAAGTCTAGACAAGTATCTGTATGACAAACCTCAAGTGACTCTGAATTGGAGACAGAGATTTAGAGTCATAAAAGGTGTAGCATCAGGTTTGTTTTATTTACATGAAGAATGGGAGCAAATTGTGATACATAGAGATGTGAAGGCCAGCAATGTTTTGCTAGACAGTAAATTGAATGGAAGACTAGGAGATTTTGGGCTAGCAAGATTACATGATCATGGTACAGATCCTCAACCAACAGATATTGTTGGTACTTTTGGTTATCTTGCACCTGAACATGCTCGAACCGGAAAGGCAACAACAAAAACTGATGTATTTGCCTTCGGTGTTTTTCTGCTTGAAGTTGCTTCTGGTAGAAGGCCAATACAGCGCGGAGCACCCGAGGAAAATGAAATCTTGGTTGATTGGGTGCTTGGTTGCTGGGCTAAAGGTGAAATTCTTGAGGCTAAGGATCCAAATATGGGTATTGATTATATAGCAGAGGAAGTGGAGTTGGTGTTGAAACTAGGACTATTGTGCTCGCATTCGGACCCTGAAACTAGGCCAAGCATGAGACAAGTTGTGCAGTTTTTAGAGGGGGATTTTCCTCTACCAGAATTGTCATCACTTCGCCACTCCGCTAGTGGCCTATCATTTGCAGGCAGGCAAGGTTTTGATGATTTCGTCATGTCCAATCCATCTTCCATCGACAATGCATTTTCACATTTAACTTCTGGAGCCGAGTCCCTTCTTTCAGGGGGCCGCTGAGTTCTGTTCTTTCGTGTCCTTTTAGTTGTCTGGTTTTTGTATGTATATACTGCATTTGTTAATTTATGCAAGTACAAGATACTGATACAATGTATAAAATGTATGATATTAGTGGGGAAAAAAAAAAGCACAGCAGAACCTGTAAAACTAAAATCTTTGCCTTAATGCTGCAACTGTATAGGAACACAGTACTTAGTTCAATCTCATGTGGTTTTGGAATTTTTAGTATTGTTGGAATCCATCAATTACATGGGAGATATCTTAAAAATATCAAATACAAATTTTATTGACTTTAAATAATTACACAATTATTGTACATTCATATGCTAAATTTTAACATTCAGTGTCTTACACATTTCACTTGTTAATATTTGCACTTACCCTCACACTCGCTATTTTGAGCACCTACACTTTTTTTTTTTTCCTTTTCCTTTTCTTTTCTTTTATTCCCTCATCCAATGCAAAACACATTTGCCAAGCACCCATACTTTTTTTTTTTCCTTTTCCTTTTCCTTTTCTTTTCTTCCCTCATCCAATGCAAAACACATTTGCCAAGCACCCACACTTTTTTTTTCTTTTTCTTTTCTTTTCTTTCCTTTCCTCATCCAATGCAAAACACATTTGCCAACACCCCTGTTTATCGTAATCTAACGCCAAGTAAAGACAAAACAATTAATAACACCTAACAGCTATATCATCACAAAATTTTTCATGATATTAATTTAAAAGTCACTGATGATAATTTCAATACTCTCTCTCAACACTCACTTTTTAGAACATATCTTCAACGATTTATTATTCGAAGTAGCCTCCACAATCAAGGAAGTGACGGAGGCCCAAATCAAAGCAAAGGAAGAATCTAAGAAGAAAATAGCTAACCTAGAAGCCGTGCTCACAGAAGAGAGAGAAGAGCTCCAGGCAGACAAGACCGAGCTCGAGAAGGCTCGTACCGAGTTAGGAGAGATCTAGGCTGAGAGAGCCAACCTCGAGAAAATTCGTGCTAAACTGGAGAGTAGATGCACGGTCCTTAAAGACAAGGCTTTGGATTTGGCAGCCAAGCAGTGCATTTCCTATGGCAACAAATTCATCAAGTCCGTTTAAGAGAGATACCTTAGTGAAGACTTCACCTGAATGGAGGAAGTAGAACCAGATGACGAGTAGTTAGGATTTTTCTTTATGCAATGTAAATGCCAAGGTCAGCCTTTTTCTTTCATGTAACGAACTCTGCCTTGTTTGTCTTTTTTTTTTTTTTTTTTTGTGAAATATGAAATTTTGCCTTGGCCTTAGCTTGTATAGATTATCCATGTTAAAGCTGGTTACTGATGAGCTACGTAACAATTCCACTATAATTAAATTCTCTAAACTAATTTTATAAGTACTTTTGATCAGAAATCAAGTAAGATGTCGAGCTCTCTCCTGGCTTAAGCTGCCAAGCTGAGCTTTTTATATCATTAATGAGTGTGCTCATGGCTTTAGCTACCGAGCTGAGCTATTACATAATATATGAAAAAACTACCAAAATGAGCTAAAGTGAATAATGTGCTCGTGGTGATACTACCGAACTGAGCTAAAATAATAAAAAGAGCTCATGATGAAATTGCCGATTTGAGCTGAGTATAACAAAAAGAGCTCGTTGTGAAATTGCTGATTTGAGCTAAGTATAATAAAAAGAGCTCATAGCGAAATTGCCGATTTAAGCTAAGTATAATGAAAAGAGCTCGTGGCAAAACTGCCAATTTGAGCTAAGTATGATGAAAATAGCTCATGGCGAAACTGCTAATTTGAGCTAATAAAAGAGCTCATGGCAAAACTACTGATTTGAGCTGTGTTGTTGATGATACTTCTTCAGGTTAGAAATATTTCAAGAGTGTGGCAAGATCTTTTCAGCCATGTCTTTGAGGCGATAAGCTTCGAAATTTACGATTTCATGTACCTCGAACGGTCCTACCCAATTGGGACTTAGCTTATTGATGCCTGCCGCCGTTTGTGCTTCTATGGCTTTTTTAAGGATAAGTTCACCCACTCATAAAGTTTTTGGTTTTAGCTTGTGATCATGGTATGCTACCATGTGCTATTTATACGTGGCTATTCAGAGTTGGGCATGCTCCCTTTTTTCTTTGAGTAAATCTAAATGATGCAGCAATAAATCTTTATTTACTTCTTTGTTATACTACTTGATCCTTGTATTTGGCATCCCCATCTCACATGTTATGGCTGCTTCAACTCCATAAGTCAGAAAAAAGAGGGTTGCTCCTGTAGCTAATCGAGGCATTGTTCGATATGCTCAGAGTACGTTATTTAGCTCGTCTACCTAAAGGCCTTTAACATTATCAAGCATTTTCTTTAACCCTATCAAGATAGTCCTGTTGGTCACCTCGGTCATACCATTTGATTACGGGTGATAGACTGATGTGAATCTGAGCTGAATATGTAACTCTCTGCAAAGTTCCTAAAAGATTGATAATAGAACTATTTTCAATTACCAGTAATAAAAGTATGCAGAATACCGAACCTGGTAATGATGGATTTCTGGATAAATTCGATTATATTCATTGGAGTAATGGTTGCCAAATGCTCGGCTTCTACTACTTAGTGACATAGTCTACTATAATGACCAAAAACTTACTTTGCTCGGTAGCTAAAGGGAAGGGTCCTAATATGTCTATCCCCTACTGTACAAAAGGCCACGGATTATATATAGGCATTTGCTGAGTTGAGCCTTGCTAAATAATATTTCCAAACCGTTGACACTTATTGCATTTTTCACTAATTCCTTTGCATCAGCTTCCATTTTTGGCCAATAATATTCTTGTAAAAGGGATTTTCGGGTTATTGTTTGAGCTCCTTTATGCGCGCCACAAATGCCTTTGTGAATCTCCTTAAGAATATAATTTCCTTCTTTTGAACTCAAGCACAATAACCAAGGATGCGAATAAGACCTTCTGTACAACTTTCCATCCAAGATGGCATAGAGACTAGATCGTCGAATAATTTTTCTAGCCTCGGTTTAGTCCTCTGAGAGAGCACTTATGTTAAGGAACTGATAGATTGGCAAACGCCATCTGTCCATCTATTCGTTGAGCTAAACCGAGTAAGTTTCATAAAATGGTTAAGTCAAGACTACCCAAACTATATCTTTTGATCATATAGTTCCACTTAAGGATGTTTGTTTTGCTAGAAAATTAACTCCTTTAATCTCCTCCTGAGTTATTTTTTTAATTGCCCATGAACTCCTATCTTTTTCCAGTTGAGATAGTAAGGTAGATAAAAGGTCTCTATACTTTATCATTATTTTCTCTTTGGCTTTAAATCTTTCGAGCAGTTGGCTGAGAACTAATTGAGAGTTAGAGTGAACAAGTAAAGAGTTAAGTTTTACCTCAAAGATGAGTTATAGTCCAAAGTAAAGTGCTTTATGTTTTGCCACATTGTTAGATGCAGGGAAAGATATCTTAGTCATTCCCCGAATAGAGATTCTACCCGGACTGGTCAATACGACTCCTACTCTGGCTCTTTCTGATGATGCTGCCCCATTAACGTATAAATTCTAAGATATTTTGCTCCATTGAGTGCGAGTAACATGTAGCTCTGCCACAAAATCAACTAACACTTGTGCCTTCATTGGCAAATGTGGTTCATACCGAACATCAAACTCTCTTAGGCAAGTTGTCCATTTAGTTATCCTTCCTGACGTGTCTGGTCTTTGCATCACTTTATTTAGGAAAGCTTTGGTTTGGACAATTACTATGTGAGCCTAAAAATAAATGAGCATCTTTATTGCCGAGGTGACTAGGGTAAGAGCCAACTATTTGAGAATTGGGTATCTTAGTTCAGCTCTTCTAAAGACCTTGTAATAGATGGGAAATTATTGGGTGCTTTCTTCTCTGATCAAAATTGAGCCAACTTCTCCTTAAAAACTGAAAGGTATATACACAATGCTTCACTTAACTGTGGTCAACTAAGCAATAGAGGAGAACTCAAGAATTGTTTAAGGGCTTCAAAGGCTGACTAGCATTTTTTAGTCCATTCAAAGTTCTTCAAAATTTTCAAAGCCTTATAAAATGGAAGGCACCGTTTTGCCAAATAGGAAATGAACCTTCCAAGGACTGTGATTTTTTCGTTTAGTATCTAAACTTTCTTGATTGACTTTGGTGGTTTCATCTTCAATATGGCCTCGATCTTCACTGTATTAGCTCTATTCCTCTTTTTGAAATCACAAAACCTAAGAACTTACCCGATCGAACTCCGAATGCACACTTCTCCAGGTTCAACTTAAAGCTTAATTTCTTATGTGTAGAAGACATTTCTTCAAGTTCTTTTGGCAGATCTCCTGAGGCTTTACTCTTGACGATCATATCATTGACATAGACTTCTATATTTTGACCTAACTGATCTGTAAATAACTTGTTCATTAGTCTCTGATAAGTTGTCCCTACATTTTTTAGGCCAAATGGCATTACCCTGTAGCAATAAGCTACTTTGTGAGTGATGAAAGCCATCTTTTCCTTATCTTTCGAACTCATGAGGATCTAATGGTACCCCGTAAAAGCATCCAGGAAAGTGTATTCTTCAAATCTAGCAGTCGAGTCCACTAACATGTTAATGTTCAGCAATGGATAACTATCTTTAGGGCATGCTTTATTGAGATCAGTAAAACTATACACATCTGTCATTTCCCATTAGACTTTTTCACCTGCATTGTATTAGATAACCAGTCCGAATAGAGCACTTCTCTAATGAATCTATTTTTAGCAGGGTATATGTTTCTTCATTTATTGCCAACTGCCACTCAGGCACATGATTGCATTTCTTTTGCTTAACTGGTTTGCAGCCTGGTTGAATATTTAAAGAATGAGACATGATCTCAGTCGAGATGCCAATTATATCTGAAGGTTGCCAGGAAAACACATCTGTATAAGATTCCAAGAGTAATAGTAATGATTTCATTTTCAAACTAGTCTTTTCTGAAGCTATTTTCACTATTTTTCCTGGTAGTAGCTCTACTTCTGTAATGAATCTATTAGCTTTGCCTTCCAAGCCAAATCAGTTGGGACATTTAGTGTATCTACTAGTAGAGCTTGATTTGCCTCTTTTAGTATAGTGATATATGTCTTCTGAGTAACTGTTTGATTTCCCTAAGTATAGCCATTCCTTACGGGGTGGGGATCTTTATGATTAACTTCTGTATAGAAATGTAAGCATTTACTATGGCCAAAAGAGACCGCCCAAAAATAGATAGCGATATATTTACCACCATAAAGCATCTTATACAAAACTTGACTGTTGAGTCATTTTCGAGCTGTAGTTGTAGGTTGGCTGAACCTTCAACTTTGATGAGCTATCTCGAAATGCCAATTAATGGTACCATAACTTCTACCAGTGGGCTCGGCATCCCAGAGCTTTGTATGCCTATAGTGTAATTAAATTAACCGCTCTACCAGTATCAACCAAAATCCGCTATACCAAAAAATCACCGATCGTTGCCTCCACCATTAGTGCATCATTATGAGGTTACCAAGCGTGTTTCCTATCTTGCTAAGAAAGTTAGATTATGATTCCAATACCTAATAATGTTTTCCACCTACGATCATAAGGATTACTCCTACCGGGGTCTTTTTGCTATTGCTGCCCTCTCTCTTTTTCAATTGTCGAGTTGGTGATTGCCGATCATCACTCTTACTTCCTTTGATAAATTACTTCAGTCCCTCTTTCTTGATCTCGTATTCTATCTCCATTTTGAGCTGCCTACAATCGTTAGTCTCATGCCTTTTATCCTTATAAAATGCACAACACAGACTATGGTCCTTGTTCGGGTCCTTCTTCATCCGCTTTGGCCAAGTGACTTGGTTATTTTTCTTCATTTAAGATAGGATTTACACATGGGAGGTATTCAACTTGGTGAACTATTCTTCACTTCGACTACTTGAGTATGGTTTTGACATAATTTGTGTTCTGTTTGACCCCCTTGTAGCTTAGGAGTCCCCCCTTCTAGAACTTCCTCCATGTTGACCTATTCTTCGAGAGTCCTTATTGTCCTCCTTCGTCTGTGTGTTGTACTTCAATCACCTAGCTTTGTCCATATGGATGTATTTGTGAGCTCAAGTAATGAGCTTAGTGAAGTCGAATAAAGGTTTTTTGCTCAATAAGTTGCTGAAATCCTGGCCCCTTATGTTCCTGCTAAGTACATTGATGACGACCTCTAAATTTAAATTCTAGATATCCATCGCTATCACATTGAATCTTTCCATAAAACTTTGTAGAAGTTTTCCCCTCTCTTGGATGACCTGATATTAGTTGAAACATTGGTTGGTCAGATGGTCGCTACGAACTTTGCTACAAATATATCACTAAACTGCTGAAAGTCATTTATAGAGTGCCTGGAAAGATTTTTGAACTAGATCTGGGCGGACTCTATCAGGGTTTACAGAAAAACCTTGTAGATTGCAATATCCTTTGTTGTATAAATCAATATGGTGTGATAGAATTGATCGACCTGTACTCAGGCGTTCGTAATTTCATTATACCTCGAAAAATTAGGCAACTTTATGCTTGAAAAAGGGATTGAGATAATGGTTCTGGAAAGAGGGGATCAAAAACTACCCTAGTACTACAATGTGTTACGATTTCATTGCTTCAACATCCTTTCTTCAAAAAGCTTTTCAAATTCATCCATTGTTAAATTAATCATAGATGTTAAGGTGGTGTTTGGTGGGGGTGTGAGGTTTTGGGCTTCAGTGTTTGGAGTTGTGTTTATTGCAGTGGTAGTTTATGGTGACAACTAGGGTGGTGCTTGTGCTGCTAGGTGTGATAGTGCTGCCAGAAGGGTTTGGGCAAGCTGAGGAGTAAGGCCCAATGTGGGAATTAAAGGAGTTGCAGGAGGCAGGTTAGTGATGGGGAGATTGATAGAGGCACCCTGGGGGGTTAGTTCAAAGGGTGGAAAGATGGGTATATATGGAGGTGGTAGTGTAGTACTCTGGTTGTTTTCAGTTTGGTTGTTTTCATCTTCAAAGTTTATGGTTTTTTGGGGATGAAGGTTCCACACTCACCGCACCAATGATAACAGTTTGGTTTTACTACGCTGTTATCAAGATCCGACTTGAACCAAAAGATCTTTCTTTACTTTGAAGTTACCTAAAAGTAAAAAAAACTCCGACGAAGGGAATCTCCAAAGGTTAAGTCAATAGGGATTCTAAAAAAATATATTTAGAGTAGAAAAAATTAATCAAGAGAGAGAAAATTACTTGATAACCTAGCTATTTATAAAGACCAGTGTTCTATTTTAGCTAGGACTCCGAGTGTTTGTAGGATTCCCATTGAATAAGAAGTATAACCTAAGTAAGAAGCTGAACTAAACTTCTCTAATAAAAGTTCTACTCTCCTTAGATAACTATGAATCCTTGTCTAGGTATGATTTATCAAGACGACGCCATTGGAAGAATCGAATCGGATCTTAAGTAATTTGAATAGCTAGAAAAACCTGAGCTGCTTGTGAGAGCCCATATCCAGTTGTCCCTATCACATATCGCAAGATTCTTCGAACTGCTTCAAGAGGGGGCTTCTTTGGGTTTTGAGTGAATCTACTAACGATGCCAACTATGAATACAATATCAAATCTTTTTAATGTTAAAAAATTATGCTCCTAACTAGTTGTCAATACATAGTGGTATCTTTTAAATCTCTCCCTTCAAATAAAACTTGACATTGGGCTCCATAGGAGTTGATATGGGCTTGCATTCAACCATTCCAAACTTATGCAATAAATCCTTTCCAAATTTTTATTGACAAAAAAATAACCCCTCCTTGTAGTCAATTTTAAATTTGTGAAAATGATATAACTCTTTAAACTTCTTTATTTAGAACTACACTAATAACTTATCTCTAGTTTGATAAATCCTATCTTCTTTATCTCTAGTGACTATTAGGTCATCCATGTAAACTATAATTACTGGCTCACCACCACAAGATTTAACAAAGAGACTTGAGTCTACATAAGTAAGAGAATAGCTACATTAAACTAAGAATTTATTGATCTTTTCATATCATGCTCTAGGTCCTTACTTTAAACCATAAAGTGCCTTACAGAGCTTGCAAACATACTTAGGATAAGCCTTATCCTCAAACCCTTTTGGTTGTTCTATGTATATATCTTAATCTACCTCTCCATGTAGAAAAAGCATTCTTTACATCTAACCGCTAGAGCTTTCATGATTTGTTTAATGCTAGTGCTAGTAAAACATGCATAGTAGTTATCTTTGCAATTGAGCTAAATGTTTCTGTAGACATTGTGATGTGAAGCAGCCTAGATTAAGGTTACTCGATGATGAGGAAATAGTATATTATTGATAGTAGATTCGAATCTCGAAGCTCTGATTGTAAATTTCTCGCACTTTTACAAATATTTTTGTGATTTTTCCAAACGTTTTCCAAGTATTTTAAAACTTTGATTTGGGCCTTTAGTGATGTTAGATGCCCGTCTGTCACTTGAAGGACACTCTTCTATGGCTCTCTCTTTCCTACACAGGCCAAATTAGAGGTATTTTGGGAATTTTAGTATTATAGACTGGAGGATGCCCACCCCTCAATGAGGGGCGCTTGTTTGTAGTTCATTTTTCAGAATTCCCATGTTTTTGGAATTTATAAAGGGGATAACTCTTAAAAAGGGGATTTCATCCAGATTTAATAGGGATTTTTCTCCAGATTTGAGAAGTTAGAGTTGGAATCCAACTCTAACTTTAACTTAAGTATAAAACCTAAAATCCTAGGGTTTTCAAAGGGGAGAGGAATCACTTTTATAGAGAGCCACCTTAGGAAAGAAGAAAAAAAAAATCTTGCTCTAACAATCTCTTTGATGCGAACACACAACCATACATAAATTTCATTGTATTTTTCTGAAGAATCACAAATTGGAGTGGAGATCTGGAATACAAGAATTTTAGAGTCAGAATATCTCCTAAGGGTAATATTCTAGGCTCTTTTTATACTTTCTTTCTTTAAAATTATCATGCAAGATTATGTGGTTATTTATTGTAAATAAACATGTTTAAATACTATGTTTGTGTGATTGGCATGCCTAAAACTCATTGAGATATAAATCTGGTTCAATATATATGCTAGAGGCATGATTAGTTGATAGCTTCCTCCGTTGTTATAGTATTTTAAGCTTTTATTTCATTCTTCTAATTTTGTAAATTAGTGATTTTAATGTGTTTTATGCATGATTTAATGTTAGAACACTGTTTGAGCATGATTTAGAGCTTGATAATCACATGTTTTGAGTTAAAATTGGTCTTATATGACTTTTGCATGTGTTTGACATGTTTTTCCAGCATTCCTTTCTATCCAGCAAGTGACGAATGGCAAAAAGACTCGATGGATGCCCGTCTATCAAAGCAATAGATAGGACATCACGAGCCTTTTTCTTGTCCCATCCTTTGCCTAGTCTGGGGCATCCCTTACTTGTTTTGGGCTTCCATGGATGATTTTTAAGCATATTTTAATGTATATTTAGTGCATTTTATGTATTTTATGTTATTTATTCAACCCTATGGTATTTATGCATTATTTTTAGTTCTATACTTAATGTCATTTTGTATTGTATAATTAGATTGATGATTTTCTTTACTGCCTTGCATTTTTGTGATATTAACTCTTTCTCATTTACCTTTTTGTGATTTTTTTTTTGTTAAGTGTATAAATCTTTTTTCCTTGAAGGATTATGTGGGGTTTTTGCATTAGGAATTGTGCTTCCGATTGGATTACCACTTTCATCCCATTTGGTTACCCCGCTTGACTATTCTTTTATCATTTATTTATTTATCTATTATCTTTATTTTATTTAGTTATTATTCATATTGCATTTATTCATTTATTTGGTATTTTTAGATGTATTTTTCTTTTGGGGATATAATAGTTAGTAAAAACAGGCTTTTTATGCATGTTGAAAAGAAAAGACATTTAAAATGTTTTCTATTAAGTTAATTGGGTTTTCTTAAAAGCTTGGACCAATGCCCAATTTTTATCCAAAGCCAAACAAAATGACAAAATAAAGATTTTTGTAAAATATGCATGAGTGAATCAATATTCCCGATCCAAATATGTACCTCTATAATAAATTTAAGTAGTTGATTCATTTACTTATTTGTTGCTTTTTAGGATTGATTGGGATGGTTATTTAATTCTTACATATTTGCATTATGTGAGAAAGGAGAGAGGATTAAGTACAAAACTCAATTATGAAACAACACCTAGCCAAGATGCCTAATAAGAGTGATGTTTCGAACACCAATCTCTTTTTAGGCATCAAAAGGTTGAGATTTATTTCCCAACATTCTGTTGGGTGGTGACTCCATGATACCTACCTCTTTTAGGCCCATTAGTATATGCCTTCATGGGTTGACTACCAATAATAATTTGGGCTTAATCCCTTTTTATTACAAAGTAACCAATTTATGACTTAAAGTGAGCATCTTTTGATCTCAGACCCTAAAAGCGGGCCTCTGAGTGTAAACTCGAAAATGAGCGATGGCTCCGACACGTATCACAATGGCGACTCCCTGGGGACCAAAGAAACCTTGCTCTAAAAAGCATCTTGGTTAAGTTCTTTATAATTGGGTTTTGTTATTAATCCTATCTCTTTTCTAAATTGCATTCCTTACATTCATCTTAGAGCCTTAAAATTAAGTTAGGCATCACTTTTTAGCCCCGGTACTATCCTAAAGCATGTTGTTCACTCAATGTAAAGAGGTGTCAAGGAGACCCACCAACCCAAGTCTAATACTAAATAGTATATAAAATGGTGACCTATCGGTCATTATGCTGATGATGAGCTAGACCTATTAGCAAGTACCATACTTGGGTAGCCCTAAGGTTTCATCACCTTCAACTTGAGCCTATGTAATGACAATAGTAACTTTTCCTAGGTTGTATAACCATAATAATCTTTTTCTTGCTATGTGGACCTTTATGCATTGACCAAACTCAAACAAATTAAAAGGGTACTAGTCAAAGGCTACCATACCTTGATGGGCCCAACCCGATCTGTATGAGTTAGTCAAAATATATAATGGTCAAAATCCATATGCATGCACTTTTAATTTAGAGAGGTTATATTGTCAATTTTTCATCATGCACCATGCACGTTCATTGGGTACCCTATTGACCCATAAGTTAAGCTTACCTAGGAAAGAGATCGTACAACCTCCTGTGTGGGAGTAACAAGGTTGGAAGGCTATTGCTATACTTTTGTGTGGTTGTGATTGACGTCTAACAAAAGCATCCATTGCATATATATGCATCATGTATATTCCATGCTCATGCATTATTCACCATGCATCAATCCTAATAACTGATTCTTGTAGCCATCATAAACTCATCTAGGTGGTCTAGAGGGTCAAACAGTCACCTAGTCTGAAGATCTATATCCAGGCTATTAAGATCAAGTTCAATTTCAGATTTAAGTTCAAAGGTTAGTTCTAAATTGGGTTTAAGTGAGTTGTCAGAAAGTAGTCAAAAAATAAGTTTAAACATGGAGAATGAAGGATTGAATGGGACCAAAAGGTTGAATGACACTGGAAAAGTAACTAATGACAAAATAGTAAGGTTTCATTTCTTGAGGGAAAGGCCGAATGTTATCCTTGCTGGGACTTTAATAGTACGGGATGACTTAGATCAAAGATTGGATAAGAGGTTTCAGGATTTCGAAGAGAGACTTATGGCTATAATTGGGATGGTAGCTTATATAGCACCAAATGTCAAAACTTGCCTTGCAACACCTGTTCTGGAGCCAACACATGTTGGGAATGCTACCACAGATGATGCTACTATGCTTTGAGACCCACCTAGAAGAGAAAAAAAGGCATAATCCTGAGGATAATTTCATAGAAGAGAAAGATGAAGAATATATCCCTTCAGTGATGAACATAAAGATTAGAGGTCCTAGTGCTAAGGCTCCGACCTTTAAGAAGATGGAGGAGAAGATTAATGTTATGTCTAAATTACTATCTACTGGTAGGGGAATAAACCTTAAAGATAGATATTTGGATAGAGATGAGCCATGACCCTAGAGATTCAAAATGTTTGATTTGCCAAGGTTTAATGGCACTTCAGATCCTTCGGTGCATGTGAAGTAATATATGTTGATTATGAAGGAAACCACCTTGACCAAGAAATAAAAGGTGGAGTAGTTTTGTCTGAGTTTGAAAAGGCCTACAATTGATTGGTACTATGGGCTGGATAGGCATACCAAAGAGGATTTAGATTTATTAATCAAGGAATTTCTTAAACAATATGATTGCAGTACTAGGATAGAGGTTACTTTGAAGGACCTAGAATTACTTCAGTAGAAACATAATGAATCCTTTCATGGGTACCTCACTAGGTGGAGGGATAGGGTGATAAAGATGAAAAGGAAGCTTGACACAGCTAATTAGATCAGGTTATTCATCAGGAATGCAAGCCCTTAGCTGAGGGATGGTTTAAAGATGAAGGGTTTGAAGGACTGAGAATCATTGAAGGGCATAGCCATAAAAGCTAAGGGAGAGTATCTAGCTAGAAAGGCAAGCAATGAGAATGTCAAAAGGAACTTCAATAATAACAAAGCAGTGGGTAATAATAGTAGGTGAAACAAAATTGGGAAGATTGTAGAAGTGTTCGCTACAGAAGCTAGTCAAAGGCACTATTCTAAAATGGGTAATTCACTTTCTTGGGTATTAGATAGATTGAGAAAAGAAGGGAAGCTTTAACAACTGCCTCCAAGGCTTGCAAAGAGTCAAAGTTTACCCCACTATAAGGAGGATCAATATTGTGCATACTACTTGCATATTAGGCACCTGATTGATTACTACTACTCCTTGAGGAATAAAATTCAAGATTTGATCAATAGTAAGAAGATTTCAGATCCTAAGAAAAGAGACAAAAAGAAGAAATAAGGCTACAATGTTATACCACCTCTAATATTTATGATCAGGTCTAGCTTGCCTAAATGGTATGTGATGAAAGACCTATATGGGAATGAGTATATGGCTGTTACTCACTCCACCCCCAAAGCAACAGAGCCAAGTTAAAGAAATCGACCAAGTTTCATAATTAATTGGTTAGATACCCCTACAAAGAGTAAGGATGAAGGGGCTTTGGTGCCCATTGATATCTGGAGTTTAGCTAGTGAAAGTGAAAAGGAAGTAAAGGAAGAGAAGAATGTTAAGAAGATCACAAAAAGTGGGAGAGTGACCCCAAAGCTTAATAGGCAGCCAGCTCTTGCTGTAGTGCCAATAAAAAAGGAATATAGGAAGATTAGATAATTAAACAGTTGAAGAAAATAAATGCATAAATTTCTATTTGGGACTTGCTGAGGCAGTCTCCCTTGCACATGTAGAAGTTAATCAAAACCCTGAGTGAATCTACGGTTGATACTACCATCTTGCCTTCTGAGCTATTAGACTTAGTTAAGGGAGAAACGGGAGAGAATGTTGTGTATTCTGATGCTAACTTACCCTCTGAAGGAAGGAACTATAATAACCCTTTATACATTAAGGCCTAGGTGAATGGCAAGCACACGACTTGTGTGATGATAGACGACGGTTCTTCCATCAATGTTTTCCCCTTAGTGGCAATTCCAACTTATAGGTTGAATGAAAGCATACTGAATAAGTCTGACTTAACCATTTCTGCCTATGAAAATTCCAAAAAACTACATGCTAGGACCTTCAAGATTTTAGTGAAGATAGGGTCCATTGAGACAGAAGCCAAGTTTGTGGTGCTGCTTATTCCAGCTAATTTCTCTGTGTGTTAGAAAGACCATGGTTTCACAAGTTAGGTCGAGTACCTTCCACATTGCATTAGATGATCAAGATCTCCAATGATTTTTAGGTAGTCACTATTAAAGCTACTAGGGAGAATCAAGTATCTATACTTGAGATAGCTAAATAGCCCTTCAGTGGTTTTCACGTGTCTGCTATCAATAATGAAGAAGGTAAAAGTAGCTATGTTGATTGCCCTCAAGTGGTTAACATGATGAAAAAGATGAACTTCTTGCCTAGTGCTGAGTTAGGCAAGAACTTCCAATGGCCTTAGACTGCTATAACTGCCAAGGATCATAAGGATAAAAAAGGGTTAGGTTTTACTGGTTCCAATCAGAAGGGTAAAGAGAAAGAAGCTGTGAAAAGGATTCCCCACATTTCTCAGAGCTTTGTGCCAGCTTTAGGTATTTGCATTTACTGTGGGGAAAAGAACCTCAATTGATGGAAAATGAGCTAATGCCAGGATTTTAAGCTATTCAATGATGTATTTGACTGGGATCAAGGGGTTATCAAGCCAGTTGAGGGTTTTTAGGATGAAGAGATTCTTCTGTGCCATTCAACTTGGGACAAGGAAATGCCTAAAGAGATTTTGACAGAGAAGCTGCTTACTGTTTAGTTGAAAGGCAAAAGGAAGGTCAAGGTTAAGGATCCATCAGAGGCTGAGGCTGGAAAGACATTTGATGTCGCCAAAACTGAAGAAGATACTTTTATTGATATTATTTATGTTCCTGAACTTTTTTATGAGAACATTAATTGTTCTTTTGATTATATTAATAAAATGAACAATTTTGCTTACTTGTGTGATGTTTCTTCTGATTTTGATATACATAATCATGATCATGAACTATTCATATTTGATATTAACTCAACAAACACATGTTCATTTAATCTCAAAACCAAAGAAAATCAAAAAAAAAATAATTATTGGCATGAGACATAGCTTTTGAAAAAAAGAGAAAAATTTGAGAGAATATTGAAAATATATGAAAAAATATTTGCCTAGACCTATAAAGACATGCCAAGAATAGATCGAGAAATCGCTGAACATGTCATTCCAACATATATAGGGTATAAGCCAGTCAAATAGAAGCTTAAAAGACTTAGGCCAAAATGGACTGAAAATGTTAAAGACGAAGTTAGAAAATAGATAGAGGCTAAGTTCCTAGTGGAAGTTCAATATCCCACGTGGCTAGCAAATGTAGTTGCCATAGCAAAGAAAGACGAAAGAGTCAAGCTCTGTGTAGATTATAGGGAAGTAACAAAGCCTATCCTAAGAATGATTTTCATTTGCCTTGCATAGATATCCTGATTAATAGTGCAGCTACCTGTACCATGTACAGTTTTGTGGATGGATATGTAGGATATAATCAGATTCTGAACAAGATAGTGGACCGGATTAAAACAACTTTCATAATCGAATAAGGTACATATGCCTATTAGTTTATGCCTTTTGGGCTTAAGAATGTAGGTGATACTTATCAGAGGATGGCAAATAAGATATTAGATGACTTGATTCACAAGGAAGTGGAAGTATACACGGATGACATGATGATCAAGTTAGTTACCCAGAAAGGTCATTTTGAGGCACTAGAGAAGTTCTTCCAGAGAATTGACAAGTAAAACCTTTGCCTTAATCCAAAGAAGTGTATCTTTGGGGTTACCTTATGTAAAATTTTAAGACATATAGTGAGCCAGAGAGGTATAGAAGTGGATCTTGACAAGGTTAGAAGGAAAAGGAAGTTAAAGGATTTCTACGGAGAATTCAGTATATAAGCAAGTTTATAGCCAAGTTGACTTTGATCTACAAGTGGATATTCAAGCTACTAAGGAAGGATTAGCCATTGGTCTAAGACAAGGATTGTCAAAAAGCATTTGGTACCATCAGGAAATATTTGCTATATCCACCAGTATTGAGACTGCCTCAGGCAAGTAAACCTCTGATTTTGTATTTGGCCATAGAGGATAGTGCAGGAGCAATGATGGCTTAAGAGGATGACTTCAAAATTGAGTGTGCAATATACTATTTTAGCAAGAAGTTTCTCCCTTATGAAGTGAAGTATATAAAAGTGGAAAAGATTTGTCTCGTAGTCTTTTGGGCGTCGAAAAAATTGAGATACTATTTCTATTCTTGTAGGATACAAGCAGTGGCTAAAGAGAACCCTCTTAGGTGTTTGCAAGAAGCGCCTTTACTTTTAGGGAAAATGGGAAGATAGTTAATTCTCCAATAAGGGTTTGATAGAGAGTACTGAAAAATAACTAACTAAAAGGAAAATGAACAGAAAAGGAAAGTAAAGAAAAATAAGGAGAGAGAAAATATTTGACAAAAGATTCCTTAAGAATAGGGAAGTCAAAAGTACAAAGACCAAGAAAATTTTGGGCATTATTTATAGAAAGTGATGATAGATGCTTGTCCCTCAAAAGAAGGGAGCCACAGGCAGCCCGTTTACCACCCTTGCAAGGCCATGATGTATTTTTCTGTATATCCCATGCATTGCACATATATGTTATTGCATTTTCTCTTGCTTTCTTTTTTTAAAGAATCCAAAAGTTCGATGGTCCAATTAAATGACTATGGAAAATTCTAAAGTCGAAAATTCATGTAGCTCAAGAGACACGATTAATTTCAGGGGGTATTTCGGACTTTTAGATACACATAACAAAAAAAATTAACAAATGAAAGTAATGTAAATAATGTAAATATATGTAACCTAGGCATAAATGATGTTTTTAAGTAATTTTAAGTGAGTAGATGTCGAAAAAATGAAGAGAAAGGTTTAAAAATGGAGGAAAAAGGGGTTAAAATGAAAAATAAAGTCAAAATTGAAGAAAAAAAGGCAAAATGGTTATTTGGCAGTGAGGGATGGGATATCCCTCAGTCCCGTCTGTTGCTATGAAAGACGGGCTTTTTGTCCCTCGCTTAAAGATTTAAATATAAAGTCTTTTCTTTTTTATTTTTCTGGCAACCTCCATTTTTTTCGATTTCAAGCTTTTTCCTCCAGTTTTACTTGCTTTTCTTCTCTGTTTTTCATCCATTCTTCAAGCTGTCTACACCTAAAGCCTTTAGGGAGTGAGGCACACTTTAAGGAGAATCCATTCCTACTATTTTCCATTATTTTCTTCTTTCATCTTTCACAAATAAGTATCCTTTATTTATTCATTTAGTTATTTTATATTTTTATTATTAGTTATTCAGTTTAGTCATTCCTTTTTTTGACTACTTTTGTTGTCTTTAGACCTTAGTAATAGGGTAGTTTATATGTATATCCTATCTTGTAGTTTACAAATATATAATGCCTTTAGGATGATAATGCGAGTTACAAAGCCTTTTTGCATGACACTATAGATAAAAAAAAAAGAACCTTGTATATAAACACATAAACCTATAATTCTTCTTTTTTAGCAAATAATATAGATAGCCTTTATGTATTTTGTGCCCTCAAAAGCATGTTGTAGCAAGAATTTCAATTGCACTCAAATAAACTCAGCCAATTTTAATTTCTTCTGTATATAACATAGACCATGTTGCTTGGCAGGCAAAATGGCCTTTGTCGGTTATTTTAAATTGTCTGTTTGTGTAAGAGGCAGTCATATTCCTAGCTGAAATACTGTCAAAATTTTGTTAAATTCTCGTAAAATGCAAAACGTACATTATGTTAACAGCATAGACTGTGTTGCTTGTCGGCTATGATGGCCTATGTGGGTTTTTTTAAATTGTCTTTTTGTGTGGGAGGCAGTTATATTCCTAGCTGAAATGCTGCCGAAATTTTTTTAAAAATCTCGTAAAACTTGAAATATATATATATATATATTATGCCTCATTTATCATGCATGTTTACTAGAACACCTAATAACAGGCTTAGGATGTTGTTTGTTGTGTTGTGGCACCTAGTACGCATTTCTATACAGGTTGGTTGTCTGCCTTTTAGCAAAAATGCTATTAATGTTGTTGTAAATTCTAACATATTAGCTTACTTGCGACTCAAATTAGCCATGGAAATTAACATGTAACCTTTTTTTGTAGGATGCCTTGTAGAATAGTGTACACACAACCACCTCAGCCTATACCAGCATATATGATGCAAGTGCAGGCTACCCGATATCGAGCCTTGTTGGAAGTACAGTCTAGGTCGAGCCACTTTATGTCTAGGCAGTTCTTGTAAGATTTTAGACTGTTAAAGGAGGTTGATAGGCTCCTAGATAGAGCGAAATGGATGGAGTTCTTCGGTTCAGCTTATAAGACATACCCCGGCATCACTCGAAAGGTCTTAGCTATGCTACATTACGGTGGTTACCAGAGATCGAACATAAAAGAGGTGGTAGTCTAGTTCAGGGCACTGGGCATCTACTATAGCCTCACACATCGCTGAGTTATCGAGGCTTCAGGCCTCCCAATTGGGCCTAATGTAGTCATGCCTCCTAGAATCATGGATCGAACCAGATAGAGGGCATTGACACTACCTGGGGCAAGATATCAGTCAAATATAGAGAAGACCACTATGTTGGACATCCAAGTTTATAGATACATTTAAAGGGTGTTGTCTATCTCATACTTGGGATGTACAAGGAGTCTAGGGTCGATTAATTCCACCATCACCACCTCCGAGGGAAAATGCAGTAGCAGAGGTGCGTGGATCTTACCCACGAGATCATTGCATCACTGGTTAGAGTATCCACCTAATCCACCATGCATATTTACATAGGAGTCATCATCACCCGCTTGCGGTTGTCATTAGAGGCAGATGAGAGCAGATTTGGTGATCCTATCTCAGATGGCATACATATTAATTTAGAGGCAGCAATCACGTGGAGATGGTACAGCCTATAAAGGAGAGGGAGGGAAAGTATAGGTTGTTGACTATCCTAGAGACTAAGCAAAGATACAGCTTGGACCCTATAGTGCCAAATGCACCCGCTGAGGGAGGTAAGTAGGACCAGCCACCATAGAAGGCACCAGTAGCACTACAGGTACTCTAGTACAATCACCACAACTAGAGGATTAAACAGAGGAACCGGATGAACCTCATTAGCCACAAAAGTACCAGAGGGCAGGAGTAAATTTAGACTATGAGTTTGACGTGCAAATAAACCTACAAGACCTTCTAAATGGGTCACCATAGCCACTAACTCATGCTAGATCGCCCATCAGACATCAGCGATTGTCGCTCAGGAGGATTGGGAGGTTCTCTCCTTATGGACATCCAAGGGCATCCATATTTTTAACTCCTCCACCATCACCAGCATGTCCAGAGGCATCTCTTTCTGTACTGCCAGTGCATTCACCTTTAGCTCCTCTATCTGATGATATTTTAAGGAGATTGACAGCACTGGAGGATGCTAGTAGGCACCAAGATTAGACACTATAGATGATACTTACAGTAATGCAGCCCTTACAAACATTACCAGTGATTGTACAAACTTTACAGATAGAGATACAAGATATTAGAGCTAATTTAGTAGTTATAGGATGAAGATTTGAGGAAACCCTATATGTGGTAATGACTCTCTTACACAGATTAAGGAGTAGGGCTCTCATATTAAGGGAGAGGTCCCTAGAGGCAGACAGGTTATGGTAGAGATGCATGAGGAGTTGAGAAGATACAAAGGCTATCTAAGGGGAGACCTGATGCGCTATCTCGAACATCACTCTAGGGATGTTACTGAGATTAGCTAGGGTTTAAAGTGGCTGGCAAAGGTGATAGCATAGGTTTTGCAGCCTTAGACACCTGCATTGTCGGGTTTTCAGTTTAGATTTAGGCCAGATAAGGATCAGCCACCAGCAGTGCCACAGGTTATGGCACTAGCTAGGCCTTCCAGGCCCTCACATTCAGAGCTCTTTCTGGACCAACTTACCTTCAGGATCGGGGCCTTTACAGTGATTTATTATTTTTGTATTTAGGGAGTTTTTAAAACTTTATCTAAATATTTTGATGTATATAAATAGAATCTATATTTAATTTATGTATTTATCTTATCTTATTTTTATACCTTATTTTGTTCATATTTATTATGTCTGAAAAAAAATGAATGAAAATGATGAATGAATGAAAAAAATGCCATGAAGACCTGTAATTAAAATACCATTACAAGACAAAAGTAATAATAAACATAAGAGAAAAAAATTCAACAAAGCCAAACTCTATTAACAGAGCACTAATATCAAGTTCTTCTCATAGCAAGTACTTAAAAACCCTACCAGGGGGCATATACTTACTCCTTCAATGACAAGGAGTAAAGACACCCATCCTCATCATAAGAAGTTGCCTGAATAAGTTGCAATAAAAAGAGATGCACAGTAAGGAACTATTAGGCAAGAGGCAAAAACCTGATGACAATGTCAATTTCAAAAGAATGCAGGGCGAGATCAAACATGTCAACAACCTTAACAATGATGGCTTTCCTTACATTAATGCCAATTTACAGAGTGGTGGCATAGTCATTAGGAAGTTTACCGAAAAGGCTCCCAACATATTAGTGACCCTTCACAGATGCATAATTGCTAGAATGGCTCCAGGTATCTCAATGACTCTTCACAGATGCATATTTGCCAGAATGGCTCCAGGTATCTCAATGACTCTTCACAGATGCATATTTGCTAGAATGGCTCTAGGTATCTCAATGACTCTTCACATATACATATTTGGCAAAATGGCTTCCGACATCCTAGTGACTCTTCACATATGCATATTTGCCAAAAACCTCCTTAGTAGAACATTGCTTCAAGAGGGAACAATGCACCCACCAAAAATACCAACCAGCACAAGGTCAGTCTACAATGGATAATAATCAAACACTACTTAAATCTTATTTGATTCTGTAAGTCAAATAACCTAACCCTAATCAGATCTAATCAATTCATCTTGATTTTGCATACCCTAAGTGCTAATCAGATGTATTCAAACAATTTGATTCTGCATGCCCCAAGTGCTAATCAGATATAATCAAGTCGTCTCGATTTTACATGCCCTAGGCGCTAATCAAATGCATCCAAATAGCCTGATTCTACATGCCCTCCGTACTAATCAGAGTTAATCAACTCATGCCAATTCTACTTGCACTAATTGGATAGTCAATCTAGGGTTAATACATTGACAAACTGATGTTAACTACTCGAATAAGGGTTAACACATCGACAAGCTGATGTTAACTACTAGAACCAAGGTTAACGTATCGATAAGATGACAATAACTACCCAACCTAGAGACTCACTGCCTCAGAAGGTACGTGTTTTAATCAATCCAGATATTCACTGCCTCAAGTACGCATCTTTTTCCTCTTACTCTGAATTTTGGGTCACTTTGACATTAATGCACCAAATCCCTAAAATTAGAGGCAACTATAAACACCATGACTGGAGGCAACCTAAATTAGGGTTACCTGATGATGAGAAAATAGTAAATTACTGACAACAGATTTGGATCTTGAAGCTCTGATTGTGAATTTCTTTCACTTTTGCAAATATTTTTGTGATTTTTCTAAATGTTTTCCAAGTGTTATAACAAAAGATGCATAAAACCTTGATTTGGGCCTTCAGTGATGTCAGACACCCGTTTGTCACCTAAAGGGCACCCGTCTGTGACTCCCTCTCTCCTGCATAGTCCAAATTAAGGATATTTTGGAAATTTTGGTATTCTGGACTGGAGGACGTCTATCCCCCAATAAGGGGCATCCGTCCGTGGCTCTTTTTTTAAAACCCACATTTTTGGAATTTAAAAAAAAAAAAAAAAAGGGTATAACTCTTAAAAAGGGATTTCATCCGATTTAATGGGGATTTTTCTCCAGATTTGGGGAGTTGGAGTTGGAATCCAACTCCAACTCTAACCTAAGTATAAAACCTAAAATCCCAGGGTTTCAAAGGGGACAAAAATAACTTTTACAGAGAGCCACCTTAGGGAAGAAGAAAAACTTATTTCTTTCTCTCTCTAAGATTTTCTTGCTTTAATAATCTCTTTGATTCAAACACACAAACATACATAAATTTCATTGTATTTTTCTGAAAAATCACAAATCGAAGTGGAGATCTAGACTATAAGAATTTTAGAGTTAGAATATATGCTAAGGGTAATATTCTAGGCTCCTTTTATACTTTCTCTCTCTAGAATTGTCATGCATGGTTATGTGGTTATTTATTGTAAATAAACATGTTTAAAAGTTGTGTTTGTGTGATTAGCATGCCTAAAACTCGTTGAGATATAAATTTGGTTCAATATACATGTTAGAGGCATGATTAGTTGATAGATTCCTCCATTGTTGTATTATTTTAAGCTTTTATTTTGTTCTTCTAATTCTATAAATTGATGGTTTTAATGTGTTTTATACATGATTTAATGTTAGAACAATGTTTTAGCATGGTTTAAAGCCTACTAATCGTATGTTTTGAGTTAAAATTGGTCTTGTATGTCTTTTTGCATATGTTAGACATGTTTTCCAACATTCTTTTCTGTCCAGCGAGTGACGGACAATAAGACGACTTGACGGACGCCCTTCTATCAAAGCAACAGATGGGATATCATAAGCCTTCTTCTCGTCCCATCCTTTGCCTAGTTTGAGGCATCCCTCACTTATTTTAGGTGTCCGTGGATGATTTTTAAGCATCTTTTAATGTATATTTAGTACATTTTATGTATTTTATGTTATTTATTCAACCCCCATATTATTTGTGCATTATTTTCAATTCTATACTTAATTTCATTTTGTATTGTATAATTAGGTTGATGGTTTTCTTTGCTACCTTGTATTTTTGTGATACTAACTCATTCTCAATTACCCTTTTGTAGTTTTTCTTTTTTTTTTTGTTGAGCTTTTAAACCTTTTTGCTTTAGAGGATTATATGGGGTTTTTGCATTGGAAATCATGCTCCAGATTGGATGACCACTTTCAGCCCATCCGGTTTCCCCACTTGACTATTTTTTTATCATTTATTTATTTATTATCTTTGTTTTATTTAGTTATTATTCATTTTGTGTTTATTCATTTATTTGGTATTTTTTTATGTATTTTTCTTTTGGGGATGTAATAGTGAAAATGGGATTTTTTTTGCACATTGAAAAGAAAAGACATTTAAAATGTTTTTTTATTAAGTTAATTGGGTTTTTCTTCAAAGCTTGGGCAAATGTCTAATTTTTACCCAAAACCAAATAAAAGGACAAAATAAAGATTTTTGTAAAATATACATGAGGAAACCAATGTTGCCGATCCAAATAAATACCCCGATTTATATATGTATATTACTTTACTCTTGTTGATGGATGATTTGCTTCTGTAATAAATTTAAGTAGTTAATTTATTTACTTATTTGTTGCTTTTCAGTATTGATTGGTGTTGCGACCCTAGCAAGTGCACTAGATCGACAAGTAATAAAGTGGGGTATAATTAGGACCCTCAATATCGAACCCAAGGGAAATGTGTGTGTGCAAACTGTGAGGATTAATTGTATGCTAAAGAATTCCCAATTGTTGTGTGTATGAATTGTTTGATTTATAAAATGTAACTTAAAAGCCTAAGTATGTAAAATAGAGAAATTTAAATTCAGAGTATTAAATTCTGAAAAGTTAGCAAATATAAAAATCTATAGAAATAAAGCGTTACTCGGGTTTACTTATCCACCCCATACCCAAATGTGAATAAATTTTTACATAAAAGTATACATGAATGAATTCGGGATAACCCTCTTAACCCAAGCTTCCCATTCCGGAGCCAGCTATTCTAGTTGCTAAACTTCCCATTCCGGAGCCAACTCAACAACTAGCCTATGCACGGGTCTAACATCCTAAGTTTGGTTTGCCTTCCCATTCCGGAGCCAAACAACCCAAATCTAATCCATTTCACTCCACACTCTAGTCTTAGAATCACAATTACTGCACATTTAGAATCCCATTCCGGACCCGTCTAAAATAATACAGCATTCATGAAAGAAAAACTGAGCAAGATTAAACATGGACTTCAATCCACTAGACTTAATACACATTCAAAGATATATGATAAACATCATTCATCCATGTATGAAAATTAACTCAATAGATTGAAAACCCATGAAATATAAATAAGTAACAGCAAAATAGACCATTCATTCATGTAAAAATCAAAATATGCTCAATATTCACATTGTGAGTAGGGGATTCAAAGCTCCCCCAAGCAACAAAAACAACTACTCACTATCCATATTGTAAAAATTTAACAAAGTAAGAGTGAAAACTATAAAACCCATTTAAAGCTGAAGATTTGAAGTTGATGAAGCTCCTCCTCTTCTTCTCCAAACAGCAACTTGATTGTAAGCAGTAATCTTCAAGCTATAGACTAAAACTATAACTATCTTTGTGTTCTTGAAGTAAAACTAAGTTAAAAGTGTAATTTTTACAAGTAAAACTCAAAATCTAAGGATGAAAAACCCACCAAGTATGAAAAACAGCGTTTTCTACTCTACCTAAACACTCTAAGCACGAAACCCTAGAAAAAAGACTCTCTAAGCAGAAAATTTCGCAGCTTTTATAGAGCTGTCCAAGAGGCCACGGCTGGGACACTTTTGTCTCAGCCGCGACAGAAGGAAAGGGCACGGCTGGGACAGTTTGTCTCAGCCGTGTCAAGCTTCTGGATCAAGAGTGCTTCGCAGGCTACCATGGCCACGGCTGGGACACTTTGTCTCAACCACGACCTTTAATGAAACGGTGCATTTTGAAATATGCAATAGCCACGGCTGGGACAATTTGTCTCAGCCGCGACTTTTAATGAAACGGTGCGCTTTGACTCCTGGATTGGGCACGGCTGGGATGAATAATCTCGGCTGTGGCTAATGGTGAAACGGTGCGCTTTGCCATCTGCACTGGACACGGCTGGGACATTTTGTCTCAGCCGTGCCTTAGTAAAATTTTCTGTAAAAAGTAAAATTTAAGACAATTAAGCACCTAAAAACTTTAAATTAAGCAAAATAACTAAAATACAAATAAGAAACAATAATATAGTCTTAAACACTAAAAACAAGCAAGATGAGACACTAAAACACATAAAATTAACCAGAAAATAAACACTAAAAACAAGATTATCAACTACCCCACACTTAGCTTTTTGCTTGCCCTCGAGCAAACGAATCATCCACAATCTTGAAAATTCAAACTCCACATAAGAACAAGTAAATTCAGAGAGATTCTAGCAACACTTAGTAGATGACACTCAGATGAAGAATTCAATTAAAAATACTCAAACTGATCTATACCATACAATTTCTTGTGTGTGTGTGCGAGGCCAAAACCGATTTAATTTCTTTCAAAAACCAAAACTACCAGTAAATTCAAGCAATCAAGCAAATAGAGAATTGCAACAATTTGGCGCTTGCAAATCAGAACAGTCATAAGCCTCTCCTTTAGCACCTGAACCACAAGGGTCATCTCAACTAAACAACTCAAAACAAAATTGGATCACCAGGGCTTACATTAAGGTTGTAATGGGGATAGGGCAAAGGTTCCAAAAAATTTGATAAGGCTAGCAAAACAGAATTAGGCACACTATCCAAAATACAACTCACCTAACTTTCTCAAGAAAATAACCCCTTCAAAATTCATGCTCTATCATTGTAAGAAGGGAAACTAATCTCAGGACATTAGTTGGATTCTCAAAATTGTAGGAAGCAAGATAAATGATACTTCCTATAAATGCTAGGTACCCCACACTTATTTTCTGCAACATAATAACTGATTTTTTTTATTTTTTATTTTATTATTATTTTTATATATATATATATATATATTTTTTTTATAGTGAAATTTTCATTCACTTACTAAGAAGGGCACCAAAAACACTAATTGTTTATCAATCTTAAACTTCAACTTCCCTTTTCTTCTCAATTGATAATCAGAAGTTTATCAAACCTAACATGAAAATTTCATTTCCCAACCTAGAGTGGCCAATTCTGAAATGGGATAGACAAAGGCATTTTAGGCTGCATGGTTTAGCATAAGTGTAATCAAGAAAAATTAAGTAGTACGCTTTTAGCATACCAATTAAGCTCAAAGGGGCTAACAATGGTAAAATTTACTAAGGGTAGGTCAAAAGTCATTCAAAAATTAGTTACCAAAGAAGGTTGCCTGGGTCATATCCTAATCTTATTTGAGTTGAATATTTGTTTCGAAGGGTGATGAGGAAGGTTCTAACTATTCCAGAATTTTTTTCACTCAAATGCTTTTACTCACTGGTTTTAATTTCATAAACCTTAGCCTACCGTGCTCATTAAGTTAGAAATTGAATGATATATAATTAATCGAGATCAATTCAAAAGAAGAACTTTCCTGAACAATACTACTACTCTTTGGCTACTCAAACCTCCTAAATAAGCAGTTCAAATTTTAAGTTCAAATTGATTCTAAACAAGATTAACTGGCAAATTTAGGCTAATTGCAAGAGTAATTAACAGTCTAAAAAAATTAAACTAAATCGACACTAAGAAATGCATAATGTAATACAACTTTCAAACACAAAAGAAGAGAACTAATATCAAAATCAAACATCAAGATAAAAACTATATATAAAAAAATGGAAAACATGAAAGAAATCCAATTAGCAAACTACAGTCATAAAACAAAAGCAAAAACTAACGACATCCCACAACTAAAAGAAACAACATCAAAAGAAAAAACAGAAAAACTAAGTCAAACAATCTTCATCCTCAAACCCTCACCCCACACTTAAAACTTTTGCTACCCTCAGCAAAAGGCCAAAAGAATATAAACAACAATGGAGGGATGAGTGAAGGAAAAATCCTTGAAATCATGGTGAGGAGGGCGGTGGTGGAGGCAAAAACTGGCTGTCGAATCGGGATTGCAGCATGCCGAGAGCTGTAACAATGTCATCCATCCGCTGCATGATGGATGTAAACCCAGAGTCCATCCTCTGAGAGATGCTGTCAAGTCGGGTGTTAAGAGCATTGTACTGCTCAGAGGACAAGGCAGATGCTTCAGCTTCGGGTCGGTCCAATTCCGTGGCTCCCTTGTGCACAGCTGCACGATATAAAGCTCGCACCGAAACTACCAAATTTCCTTGCCCTGGAAAGCGAGGGTTGTCAATCAGTACAGCCATGTTCCTCAGCATTTTTGGATCAATAATCATTGGCTTGGCAGCTGCAGCACCCAATCTTGTATGGTTAAAGAAACGGGCCAAAGCAGTTACAAACCCTCCCATGGCTAGCTTCGAATCCCGCTTTGGGAATGAACGCAAATCCAAGACCTTATGGGCAATGAAAGCAGCCCCATTTAACCGAATTCCATTATGCATTGCATACAAAATGGTGGCCTCGCTAGCATTAACATTTCCAGGCCCACCAAGATGGCTAAAGAAGGCCAGGGCTAAATACCGATGCATAATTCGCAGTGGATGATCCCGCAGGTGATGTGCCTTGGTATTCTTGGGGTTAAAATAGGTAGGATCCTCGGGATCATAAATGCCCATCCAGATTTCTTGTTTGTTGAGATGGGTAATGTCCCGAGGAGCATGTTGGTCGAAACCCAAGACTTCGGAAAATACATTGAAGGTCATCTGATATGGACTGCCGTCGAGCCAAAAACTCACATGGCCCAGATCATCATAACTATCCACTCCCATTCTGATATTGGCTGTGCTCAAAAAGTCACGGACCAAATGAGGGTAGACCTGCTTATTCCGCTCATAAAAGACTTTCCAACCTACACCATTAAACAATCTCTCTAATTCATTCTGGAAGCCAAACTCCGTCATATCTCCCATATTTAGGCGAGGGGTAGCTAGATACTCTTGCTTGCAAAATATGGCCCACTGATTCGTAAATTCTGAGGGCACCCATGCTGGAACCTTAACTTTAGAGGACCCTTGAGGGGCAGATGATGAAGCACCAGCATCGGGACGAGATCTTTTGGGTGCCATTTTGCCTGCAACACAACAACACAACAAATAAGCCTTAAAGACAAAACATAGCACTTGAACGATAAGATAAAACAATTAACCTGCCTAAAACATAAGCAACAAACATAAACAAACGCAAGTGGACTACTCACACGAATAACAGAACCAAAACACAACTTAAAGCATATGCAATTGAGCGATGGACAACCAAAAACTCAACAAAATGGCCCGAATACAAATAATTGCCTAACTCCTATATTAATCCTCTCAATTATTTGTGAAACATAAAAACATGGCAAATATTTCTTGGGCATGAGTGTGAGGCAAACAAGGGTAAGCAACAAAGTAACTAAAACAGAAACTGTTTCTTGCTTCTCTTTGGCAATTTATCGAATAGGTGGCGGGCGAAGTGCGTTTGGCCATAAAATACACACAATGATGCATAAAACTAACCAAGCACATGCCAACATGCATAACCATCCATAATTTTAAAGAAAGGAAGCAAGAATTCGTGACAATTGAAGAGAACAAAAATGCATTTACTTCTCTTTAGCATTTCATCGAACATGTGGTGGGCAAATGCATTTTTGCAACAAAAAAGACACAAGCATGCATAAAACTAACCAAAAAGAAAACACAAACAACACAACAATTAAATACAATGAAAGAAATGCAAGAACATGAGGGTAGGAACACAAAATGGCATAAGTAACACAGGAGAACAAAAACAACAAAATTCAAAGAAAACGACAAAAATTAAACCAAAAAATAAAGAGAAGAGTGGAGGGAGATGTACCTGTTGCTTGACGAGAGAGAGAAAGAGAGAGCAAAAATGGGGAGAGAAGGTCGGAGTGAAGAAGAAAAAATGCAGAGAAGAGAGGAAATGAGAAAGAGGGGCAAAAAAAAAACTGGGTAAAAACGAAACACATTCGACAGATGTGCAAAGAGGCACGGCTGGGACTATTTGTCTCTGCCGTGCCTAGCTTAAAATCAAAACTCCCCGTTTTGATAAAATGAAAGGCACGGCTGGGATAAATTGTCTCTGCCGTGCCACCCTACTGGATTCGAAACAAACCAAAAGGCACGACTGGGACTGTTTGTCTCAGCCGTGTCCTAACTAGATTAATTATTTAATTAAACTTTTTGTTTTTAATTTTTTTTTATATATATAAATTTTAAATTTTAAATTTTTTTGAAATTTAAATTTTTTTTTGCCACGGCTGGGACTAGTTGTCTCAGTCGTGCCTACCTTCTGGACTTCATCTAGAATTTGGCACGGAGAAGGCCACGGCTGGGACAATTTGTCTCAGCCGTGCCCACCTTCTGGATCTAAAACTCACAATTGGCCACGGCTGGGACGATTTGTCTCAGCCGTGGCACCCTTCTGTCTCTCAAAAAATTTTTAAGGGACACGGCTGGGACAAATTGTCTCAGCCGTGCCCATCTACTAATTTGCCCTATTAAAATACTTTCTCTCCTCAAAGAAATCAACCTAACAACAACAACTAAAAACCAAACTTTTGACAAAATAAACAACACTAAACATGTTAAACTTGTAAGAAATTAAAGAGAAATCGAAAAGAAAAGAAATTAAGTTCAAGGATGAGAAAAAGTTCTGGGTTTAACAAGTCGCCAGCTCGACTTTCATAGCTCTCATGAATCATCTTTAAAAGTGAGGATCACTGATGCAGCCTCATACTTGGAATCGAGATATGGCTTCAATCGGTGACCATTTACCTTGAACTCTCGCCCATGACCTTCTTCCGGATGTCGGATGGTTACTGCACCATAGCTAGAGACCTCAACAACCTCAAATGGTCCTTTCCACCTTGATTTTAACTTTCCAGGGAACAACCTCAGTCTGCTATCATAAAGAAGTACCTTCATTCTTGGCACAAATTCCTTCTTAGCGATTTTACGATCATGCCACTTCTTCGTGTTCTCCTTGTACTTCTTCGCATGTTCATAGGCCCAGAATTGAATCTCTTCCAACTCGTTCAACTGCAAGGACCTACATTTTCCTGCATTCTCAAGATTAAGATTTAAGAACTTAATAGCCCAATAAGCCTTATGCTCCAATTCCACTGGTAGATGACAGGACTTGCCAAACACTAACCTAAAAGGTGACACTCCTTTTGGTGTCTTAAAGGCTGTCCTATATGCCCACAGAGCTTCATCTAGCTTAAGATACCAATCCTTTCTAGATGCACTGACAGTTTTCTCCAATATGGCTTTTAACTCTCGGTTGGACACTTCAACTTGGCCATTAGCTTGGGCATGGTATGGGGTAGTGATTTTATGTCTCACTCTAAATTTTTTCAACAAGACCTTGAATTGGTGGTTAACAAA